>OY482665.1:24753698-25355645 GCA_960531205.1 Andrena bicolor
TATATCTCGACTAACGAGATCTCTCGTTGTACAACCGTCTTCTATATCTAGACTAACGAGATACGTCGTTGGACAAAAGTCTTTAATGTCTAGACTAACGAGATCCGTGTGTACAACCGTCTTCTATATCTAGACTAACGAGATCCGTCGTTGTACAACCGTCTTCTATATCTATACTAAAGAGATCCGTCTGTACAACCGTCTTCTATATCTAGACTAACGAGATCCGTCTGTACAACCGTCTTCTATATCTAGACTAACGAGATCCGTCGTTATACAACCGTCTTCTATATCTCGACTAACGAGATCTCTTGTTGTACAACCGTCTTCTATATCTAGACTAACGAGATACGTCGTTGGACAAACGTCTTTAATATCTAGACTAACGAGATCCGTCTGTACAACCGTCTTCTATATCTAGACTAACGAGATCCGTCGTTGTACAACCGTTTTCTATATCTAGACTACCTAGATCCGTCGTTGTACAACCGTCTTCTATATCTAGACTAACGAGATCTCTCGTTGTGCAACCGTCTTCTATATCTAGACTAACGAGATCCGTCTGTACAACCGTCTTCTATATCTAGACTAACGAGATGCGTCGTTGTACAACCGTCTTCTATATCTAGACTAACGATATCCGTCGTTGTACAACCGTCTTCTATATCTAGACTAACGAGATCCGTCTGTACAACCGTCTTCTATATCTTGACTAACGAGATCCGTCGTTGTACAACCGTCTTCTATATCTCGACTAACGAGATCTCTCGTTGTACAACCGTCTTCTATATCTAGCCTAACGAGATCCGTCTGTACAACCGTCTTCTATATCTAGACTAACGAGATCCGTCGTTGTACAACCGTCTTCTATATCTAGACTAACGAGATCCGTCGTTGCACAACCGTCTTCAATATCTAGACTAACGAGATCCGTCTGAACAACCCTCTTCTATATCAAGACTAACGAGATCCGTCTGTACAACCGTCTTCTATATCTAGACTAACGAGATCCGTCGTTGTACAACCGTCTTCTATATCTAGACTAACGAGATCCGTCGTTGCACAACGGTCTTCAATATCTAGACGAACGAGAGATACGTCTGTACAACCGTTTTCTATATCTAGACTAACGAGATCCGTCTGTACAACCGCCTTCTATATCTAGACTAACGAGATCCGTCGTTGTACAACCGTCTTCTATATCTAGACTAACGATATCCGTCGTTGTACAACCGTCTTCTATATCTAGACTAACGAGAGATACGTCTGTACAACCGTTTTCTATATCTAGACTAACGAGATCCGTCTGTACAACCGTCTTCTATATCTAGACTTACGAGATCCGTCTGTACAACCGCCTTCTATATCTAGACTAACGAGATCCGTCGTTGTACAACCGTCTTCTATATCTAGACTAACGATATCCGTCGTTGTACAACCGTCTTCTATATCTAGACTAACGAGAGATACGTCTGTACAACCGTTTTCTATATCTAGACTAACGAGATACGTCTGTACAACCGTTTTCTATATCTAGACTAACGAGATCCGTCTGTACAACCGCCTTCTATATCTAGACTAACGAGATCCGTCGTTGTACAATCGTCTTCTATATCTAGACTAACGATATCCGTCGTTGTACAACCGTCTTCTATATCTAGACTAACGAGATCCGTCTGTACAACCGTCTTCTATATCTTGACTAACGAGATCCGTCGTTGTACAACCGTCTTCTATATCTCGACTAACGAGATCTCTCGTTGTACAACCGTCTTCTATATCTAGCCTAACGAGATCCGTCTGTACAACCGTCTTCTATATCTAGACTAACGAGATCCGTCGTTGTACAACCGTCTTCTATATCTAGACTAACGAGATCCGTCGTTGCACAACCGTCTTCAATATCTAGACTAACGAGATCCGTCGTTGCACAACCGTCTTCAATATCTAGACTAACGAGAGATACGTCTGTACAACCGTTTTCTATATCTAGACTAACGAGATCCGTCTGTACAACCGCCTTCTATATCTAGACTAACGAGATCCGTCGTTGTACAACCGTCTTCTATATCTAGACTAACGATATCCGTCGTTGTACAACCGTCTTCTATATCTAGACTAACGAGAGATACGTCTGTACAACCGTTTTCTATATCTAGACTAACGAGATCCGTCTGTACAACCGTCTTCTATATCTAGACTAACGAGATCCGTCTGTACAACCGCCTTCTATATCTAGACTAACGAGATCCGTCGTTGTACAACCGTCTTCTATATCTAGACTAACGAGATCTCTCGTTGTGCAACCGTCTTCTATATCTAGACTAACGAGATCCGTCTGTACAACCGTCTTCAATATCTAGACTAACGAGATCCGTCAGTACAACCGTCTTCTATATCTAGACTAACGAGATCCGTCGTTGTACAACCGTCTTCTATATCTATACTAACGAGATCCGTCGTTGTACAACCGTCTTCTATATCTCGACTAACGAGATCTCTCGTTGTACAACCGTCTTCTATATCTAGACTAACGAGATACGTCGTTGGACAAAAGTCTTTAATGTCTAGACTAACGAGATCCGTGTGTACAACCGTCTTCTATATCTAGACTAACGAGATCCGTCGTTGTACAACCGTCTTCTATATCTATACTAAAGAGATCCGTCTGTACAACCGTCTTCTATATCTAGACTAACGAGATCCGTCTGTACAACCGTCTTCTATATCTAGACTAACGAGATCCGTCGTTATACAACCGTCTTCTATATCTCGACTAACGAGATCTCTTGTTGTACAACCGTCTTCTATATCTAGACTAACGAGATACGTCGTTGGACAAACGTCTTTAATATCTAGACTAACGAGATCCGTCTGTACAACCGTCTTCTATATCTAGACTAACGAGATCCGTCGTTGTACAACCGTCTTCTATATCTATACTAAAGAGATCCGTCTGTACAACCGTCTTCTATATCTAGACTAACGAGATCCGTCTGTACAACCGTCTTCTATATCTAGACTAACGAGCTCCGTCGTTGTACAACCGTCTTCTATATCCAGACTAACGAGATCCGTCGTTGTACAACCGTCTTCTATATCTAGGCTAACGAGATCCGTCTGTACAACCGTCTTCTATATCTAGACTAACGAGATCCGTCTGTACAACCGTTTTCTATATCTAGACTACCTAGATCCGTCGTTGTACAACCGTCTTCTATATCTAGACTAACGAGATATCTCGTTGTGCAACCGTCTTCTATATCTAGACTAACGAGATCCGTCTGTACAACCGTCTTCTATATCTAGACTAACGAGATGCGTCGTTGTACAACCGTCTTCTATATCTAGACTAACGATATCCGTCGTTGTACAACCGTCTTCTATATCTAGACTAACGAGATCCGTCTGTACAACCGTCTTCTATATCTTGACTAACGAGATCCGTCGTTGTACAACCGTCTTCTATATCTCGACTAACGAGATCTCTCGTTGTACAACCGTCTTCTATATCTAGCCTAACGAGATCCGTCTGTACAACCGTCTTGTATATCTAGACTAACGAGATCCGTCGTTGTACAACCGTCTTCTATATCTAGACTAACGAGATCCGTCGTTGCACAACCGTCTTCAATATCTAGACTAACGAGATCCGTCTGAACAACCCTCTTCTATATCAAGACTAACGAGATCCGTCTGTACAACCGTCTTCTATATCTAGACTAACGAGATCCGTCGTTGTACAACCGTCTTCTATATCTAGACTAACGAGATCCGTCGTTGCACAACCGTCTTCAATATCTAGACTAACGAGAGATACGTCTGTACAACCGTTTTCTATATCTAGACTAACGAGATCCGTCTGTACAACCGCCTTCTATATCTAGACTAACGAGATCCGTCGTTGTACAACCGTCTTCTATATCTAGACTAACGATATCCGTCGTTGTACAACCGTCTTCTATATCTAGACTAACGAGAGATACGTCTGTACAACCGTTTTCTATATCTAGACTAACGAGATCCGTCTGTACAACCGTCTTCTATATCTAGACTAACGAGATCCGTCTGTACAACCGCCTTCTATATCTAGACTAACGAGATCCGTCGTTGTACAACCGTCTTCTATATCTAGACTAACGATATCCGTCGTTGTACAACCGTCTTCTATATCTAGACTAACGAGAGATACGTCTGTACAACCGTTTTCTATATCTAGACTAACGAGATACGTCTGTACAACCGTTTTCTATATCTAGACTAACGAGATCCGTCTGTACAACCGCCTTCTATATCTAGACTAACGAGATCCGTCGTTGTACAACCGTCTTCTATATCTAGACTAACGATATCCGTCGTTGTACAACCGTCTTCTATATCTAGACTAACGAGAGATACGTCTGTACAACCGTTTTCTATATCTAGACTAACGAGATACGTCTGTACAACCGTTTTCTATATCTAGACTAACGAGATCCGTCTGTACAACCGTCTTCTATATCTAGACTAACGAGATCGATCGTTGTAGAACCGTCTTCTATATCTAGACTAACGAGATCCGTCGTTGCACAACCGTCTTCAATATCTGGACTAACGAGATCCGTCTGAACAACCCTCTTCTATATCAAGACTAACGAGATCCGTCTGTACAACCGTCTTCTATATCTAGACTAACGAGAACCGTCGTTGGACAAACGTTTTCAATATCTAGATTAACATGATCCGTCCGTACAACCGTCTTCTATATCTAGACTAACGAGATCCGTCGTTGTACAACCGTCTTCTATATCTCCACTAACGAGATCTCTCGTTGTACAACCGTCTTCTATATCTAGACTAACGAGATCCGTCTGTACAACCGTCTTCAATATCTAGACTAACGAGATCCGTCTGTACAACCGTCTTCTATATCTAGACTAACGAGATCCGTCGTTGTACAACCGTCTTCTATATCTCCACTAACGAGATCTCTCGTTGTACAACCGTCTTCTATATCTAGACTAACGAGATCCGTCGTTGTACAACCGTCTTCTATATCTCGACTAACGAGATCTCTCGTTGTACAACCGTCTTCTATATCTAGACTAACGAGATACGTCGTTGTACAACCGTCTTTTATATCTAGACTAACGAGATCTCTCGTTGTGCAACCGTCTTCTATATCTAGACTAACGAGATCCGTCTGTACAACCGTCTTCAATATCTAGACTAACGAGATCCGTCTGTACAACCGTCTTCTATATCTAGACTAACGAGATCCGTCGTTGTACAACCGTCTTCTATATCTCCACTAACGAGATCTCTCGTTGTACAACCGGCTTCTATATCTAGACTAACGAGATCCGTCGTTGTACAACCGTCTTCTATATCTCGACTAACGAGATCTCTCGTTGTACAACCGTCTTCTATATCTAGACTAACGAGATACATCGTTGGACAAACGTCTTCAATATCTAGACTAACGAGATCCGTCTGTACAACCGTCTTCTATATCTAGACTAACGAGATCCGTTGTTGTACAACCGTCTTCTATATCTAGACTAACGAGATCCGTCTGTACAACCGTCTTCTATATCTAGACTAACGAGATCCGTCTGTACAACCGTTTTCTATATCTAGACTACCGAGATCCGTTGTTGTACAACCGTCTTCTATATCTAGACTAACGAGATCTCTCGTTGTGCAACCGTCTTCTATATCTAGACTAACGAGATCCGTCTGTACAACCGTCTTCTATATCTAGACTAACGAAATCCGTCGTTGTACAACCGTCTTCTATATCTAGACTAACGATATCCGTCGTTGTACAACCGTCTTCTATATCTAGACTAACGAGATCCGTCTGTACAACCGTCTTCTATATCTAGACTAACGAGATCCGTCGTTGTACAACCGTCTTCTATATCTTGACTAACGAGATCTCTCGTTGTACAACCGTCTTCTATATCTAGGCTAACGAGATCCGTCTGTACAACCGTCTTCTATATCTAGACTAACGAGATCCGTCGTTGTACAACCGTCTTCTATATCCAGACTAACGAGATCCGCCTTTGTACAACCGTCATCTATATCTAGACTAGCGAGAACCGTCGTTGGACAAACGTTTTCAATATCTAGACTAACATGATCCGTCCGTACAACCGTCTTCTATATCTAGACTAACGAGATCCGTCGTTGTACAACCGTCTTCTATATCTCCACTAACGAGATCTCTCGTTGTACAACCGTCTTCTATATCTAGACTAACGAGATCCGTCTGTACAACCGTCTTCTATATCTAGACTAACGAGATCCGTCGTTGTTCAACCGTCTTCTATATCTCGACTAACGAGATCTATCGTTGTACAACCGTCTTCTATATCTAGACTAACGAGATACGTCGTTGGACAAACGTCTTCAATATCTAGACTAACGAGATCCGTCGTTGTACAACCGTCTTCTATATCTAGACTAACGAGATCCGTCGTTGTACAACCGTCTTCTATATCTAGACTAACGAGATCCGTCGTTGTACAACCGTTTTCTATATCTAGACTACCGAGATCCGTCGTTGTACAACCGTCTTCTATAACTAGACTAACGAGATCTCTCGTTGTGCAACCGCCTTCTATATCTAGACTAACGAGATCCGTCTGTACAACCGTCTTCTATATCTAGACTAACGCGATCCGTCGTTGTACAACCGTCTTCTATATCTCGACTAACGAGATCTCTCGTTGTACAACCGTCTTCTATATCTAGACTAACGAGATCCGTCGTTGTACAACCGTCTTCTATATCTCGACTAACGAGATCTATCGTTGTACAACCGTCTTCTATATCTAGACTAACGAGATACGTCGTTGGACAAACGTCTTCAATATCTAGACTAACGAGATCCGTCTGTACAACCGTCTTCTATATCTAGACTAACGAGATCCGTCTGTACAACCGTCTTCTATATCTAGACTAACGAGATCCGTCGTTGTACAACCGTCTTCTATATCTCGTCTAACGAGATCTCTCGTTGTACAACCGTCTTCTATATCTAGACTAACGAGATCCGTCTGTACAACCGTCTTCTATATCTAGACTAACGAGATCGATCGTTGTAGAACCGTCTTCTATATCTAGACTAACGAGATCCGTCGTTGCACAACCGTCTTCTATATCTCGACTAACGAGATCTATCGTTGTACAACCGTCTTCTATATCTAGACTAACGCGATCCGTCGTTGTACAACCGTCTTCTATATCTCGACTAACGAGATCTCTCGTTGTACAACCGTCTTCTATATCTAGACTAACGAGATCCGTCGTTGTACAACCGTCTTCTATATCTCGACTAACGAGATCTATCGTTGTACAACCGTCTTCTATATCTAGACTAACGAGATACGTCGTTGGACAAACGTCTTCAATATCTAGACTAACGAGATCCGTCGTTGTACAACCGTCTTCTATATCTAGACTAACGAGATCCGTCGTTGTACAACCGTCTTCTATATCTAGACTAACGAGATCCGTCGTTGTACAACCGTTTTCTATATCTAGACTACCGAGATCCGTCGTTGTACAACCGTCTTCTATATCTAGACTAACGAGATCTCTCGTTGTGCAACCGCCTTCTATATCTAGACTATCGAGATCCGTCTGTACAACCGTCTTCTATATCTAGACTAACGAGATCCGTGTGTACAACCGTCTTCTATATCTAGACTAACGAGATCCGTCGTTGTACAACCGTCTTCTATATCTATACTAAAGAGATCCGTCTGTACAACCGTCTTCTATATCTAGACTAACGAGATCCGTCTGTACAACCGTCTTCTATATCTAGACTAACGAGATCCGTCGTTATACAACCGTCTTCTATATCTCGACTAACGAGATCTCTCGTTGTACAACCGTCTTCTATATCTAGACTAACGAGATACGTCGTTGGACAAACGTCTTTAATATCTAGACTAACGAGATCCGTCTGTACAACCGTCTTCTATATCTAGACTAACGAGATCCGTCGTTGTACAACCGTCTTCTATATCTATACTAAAGAGATCCGTCTGTACAACCGTCTTCTATATCTAGACTAACGAGATCCGTCTGTACAACCGTCTTCTATATCTAGACTAACGAGCTCCGTCGTTGTACAACCGTCTTCTATATCCAGACTAACGAGATCCGTCGTTGTACAACCGTCTTCTATATCTAGGCTAACGAGATCCGTCTGTACAACCGTCTTCTATATCTAGACTAACGAGATCCGTCTGTACAACCGTTTTCTATATCTAGACTACCTAGATCCGTCGTTGTACAACCGTCTTCTATATCTAGACTAACGAGATATCTCGTTGTGCAACCGTCTTCTATATCTAGACTAACGAGATCCGCCTGTACAACCGTCTTCTATATCTAGACTAACGAGATGCGTCGTTGTACAACCGTCTTCTATATCTAGACTAACGATATCCGTCGTTGTACAACCGTCTTCTATATCTAGACTAACGAGATCCGTCTGTACAACCGTCTTCTATATCTTGACTAACGAGATCCGTCGTTGTACCACCGTCTTCTATATCTCGACTAACGAGATCTCTCGTTGTACAACCGTCTTCTATATCTAGCCTAACGAGATCCGTCTGTACAACCGTCTTCTATATCTAGACTAACGAGATCCGTCGTTGTACAACCGTCTTCTATATCTAGACTAACGAGATCCGTCGTTGCACAACCGTCTTCAATATCTAGACTAACGAGATCCGTCTGAACAACCCTCTTCTATATCAAGACTAACGAGATCCGTCTGTACAACCGTCTTCTATATCTAGACTAACGAGATCCGTCGTTGTACAACCGTCTTCTATATCTAGACTAACGAGATCCGTCGTTGCACAACCGTCTTCAATATCTAGACTAACGAGAGATACGTCTGTACAACCGTTTTCTATATCTAGACTAACGAGATCCGTCTGTACAACCGCCTTCTATATCTAGACTAACGAGATCCGTCGTTGTACAACCGTCTTCTATATCTAGACTAACGATATCCGTCGTTGTACAACCGTCTTCTATATCTAGACTAACGAGAGATACGTCTGTACAACCGTTTTCTATATCTAGACTAACGAGATCCGTCTGTACAACCGTCTTCTATATCTAGACTAACGAGATCCGTCTGTACAACCGCCTTCTATATCTAGACTAACGAGATCCGTCGTTGTACAACCGTCTTCTATATCTAGGCTAACGAGATCCGTCTGTACAACCGTCTTCTATATCTAGACTAACGTGATCCGTCGTTGTACAACCGTCTTCTATATCCAGAATAACGAGATCCGCCTTTGTACAACCGTCATCTATATCTAGACTAGCGAGAACCGTCGTTGGACAAACGTTTTCAATATCTAGACTAACATGATCCGTCCGTACAACCGTCTTCTATATCTAGACTAACGAGATCCGTCGTTGTACAACCGTCTTCTATATCTCCACTAACGAGATCTCTCGTTGTACAACCGTCTTCTATATCTAGACTAACGAGATCCGTCTGTACAACCGTCTTCTATATCTAGACTAACGAGATCCGTCGTTGTTCAACCGTCTTCTATATCTCGACTAACGAGATCTATCGTTGTACAACCGTCTTCTATATCTAGACTAACGAGATACGTCGTTGGACAAACGTCTTCAATATCTAGACTAACGAGATCCGTCGTTGTACAACCGTCTTCTATATCTAGACTAACGAGATCCGTCGTTGTACAACCGTCTTCTATATCTAGACTAACGAGATCCGTCGTTGTACAACCGTTTTCTATATCTAGACTACCGAGATCCGTCGTTGTACAACCGTCTTCTATATCTAGACTAACGAGATCTCTCGTTGTGCAACCGCCTTCTATATCTAGACTAACGAGATCCGTCTGTACAACCGTCTTCTATATCTAGACTAACGCGATCCGTCGTTGTACAACCGTCTTCTATATCTCGACTAACGAGATCTCTCGTTGTACAACCGTCTTCTATATCTAGACTAACGAGATCCGTCGTTGTACAACCGTCTTCTATATCTCGACTAACGAGATCTATCGTTGTACAACCGTCTTCTATATCTAGACTAACGAGATACGTCGTTGGACAAACGTCTTCAATATCTAGACTAACGAGATCCGTCTGTACAACCGTCTTCTATATCTAGACTAACGAGATCCGTCTGTACAACCGTCTTCTATATCTAGACTAACGAGATCCGTCGTTGTACAACCGTCTTCTATATCTCGTCTAACGAGATCTCTCGTTGTACAACCGTCTTCTATATCTAGACTAACGAGATCCGTCTGTACAACCGTCTTCTATATCTAGACTAACGAGATCGATCGTTGTAGAACCGTCTTCTATATCTAGACTAACGAGATCCGTCGTTGCACAACCGTCTTCTATATCTCGACTAACGAGATCTATCGTTGTACAACCGTCTTCTATATCTAGACTAACGCGATCCGTCGTTGTACAACCGTCTTCTATATCTCGACTAACGAGATCTCTCGTTGTACAACCGTCTTCTATATCTAGACTAACGAGATCCGTCGTTGTACAACCGTCTTCTATATCTCGACTAACGAGATCTATCGTTGTACAACCGTCTTCTATATCTAGACTAACGAGATACGTCGTTGGACAAACGTCTTCAATATCTAGACTAACGAGATCCGTCGTTGTACAACCGTCTTCTATATCTAGACTAACGAGATCCGTCGTTGTACAACCGTCTTCTATATCTAGACTAACGAGATCCGTCGTTGTACAACCGTTTTCTATATCTAGACTACCGAGATCCGTCGTTGTACAACCGTCTTCTATATCTAGACTAACGAGATCTCTCGTTGTGCAACCGCCTTCTATATCTAGACTAACGAGATCCGTCTGTACAACCGTCTTCTATATCTAGACTAACGAGATCCGTGTGTACAACCGTCTTCTATATCTAGACTAACGAGATCCGTCGTTGTACAACCGTCTTCTATATCTATACTAAAGAGATCCGTCTGTACAACCGTCTTCTATATCTAGACTAACGAGATCCGTCCGTACAACCGTCTTCTATATCTAGACTAACGAGATCCGTCGTTATACAACCGTCTTCTATATCTCGACTAACGAGATCTCTCGTTGTACAACCGTCTTCTATATCTAGACTAACGAGATACGTCGTTGGACAAACGTCTTTAATATCTAGACTAACGAGATCCGTCTGTACAACCGTCTTCTATATCTAGACTAACGAGATCCGTCGTTGTACAACCGTCTTCTATATCTATACTAAAGAGATCCGTCTGTACAACCGTCTTCTATATCTAGACTAACGAGATCCGTCTGTACAACCGTCTTCTATATCTAGACTAACGAGCTCCGTCGTTGTACAACCGTCTTCTATATCCAGACTAACGAGATCCGTCGTTGTACAACCGTCTTCTATATCTAGGCTAACGAGATCCGTCTGTACAACCGTCTTCTATATCTAGACTAACGAGATCCGTCTGTACAACCGTTTTCTATATCTAGACTACCTAGATCCGTCGTTGTACAACCGTCTTCTATATCTAGACTAACGAGATATCTCGTTGTGCAACCGTCTTCTATATCTAGACTAACGAGATCCGTCTGTACAACCGTCTTCTATATCTAGACTAACGAGATGCGTCGTTGTACAACCGTCTTCTATATCTAGACTAACGATATCCGTCGTTGTACAACCGTCTTCTATATCTAGACTAACGAGATCCGTCTGTACAACCGTCTTCTATATCTTGACTAACGAGATCCGTCGTTGTACAACCGTCTTCTATATCTCGACTAACGAGATCTCTCGTTGTACAACCGTCTTCTATATCTAGCCTAACGAGATCCGTCTGTACAACCGTCTTCTATATCTAGACTAACGAGATCCGTCGTTGTACAACCGTCTTCTATATCTAGACTAACGAGATCCGTCGTTGCACAACCGTCTTCAATATCTAGACTAACGAGATCCGTCTGAACAACCCTCTTCTATATCAAGACTAACGAGATCCGTCTGTACAACCGTCTTCTATATCTAGACTAACGAGATCCGTCGTTGTACAACCGTCTTCTATATCTAGACTAACGAGATCCGTCGTTGCACAACCGTCTTCAATATCTAGACTAACGAGAGATACGTCTGTACAACCGTTTTCTATATCTAGACTAACGAGATCCGTCTGTACAACCGCCTTCTATATCTAGACTAACGAGATCCGTCGTTGTACAACCGTCTTCTATATCTAGACTAACGATATCCGTCGTTGTACAACCGTCTTCTATATCTAGACTAACGAGAGATACGTCTGTACAACCGTTTTCTATATCTAGACTAACGAGATCCGTCTGTACAACCGTCTTCTATATCTAGACTAACGAGATCCGTCTGTACAACCGCCTTCTATATCTAGACTAACGAGATCCGTCGTTGTACAACCGTCTTCTATATCTAGACTAACGAGATCTCTCGTTGTGCAACCGTCTTCTATATCTAGACTAACGAGATCCGTCTGTACAACCGTCTTCAATATCTAGACTAACGAGATCCGTCTGTACAACCGTCTTCTATATCTAGACTAACGAGATCCGTCGTTGTACAACCGTCTTCTATATCTAGACTAACGAGATCCGTCGTTGTACAACCGTCTTCTATATCTCGACTAACGAGATCTCTCGTTGTACAACCGTCTTCTATATCTAGACTAACGAGATACGTCGTTGGACAAAAGTCTTTAATGTCTAGACTAACGAGATCCGTGTGTACAACCGTCTTCTATATCTAGACTAACGAGATCCGTCGTTGTACAACCGTCTTCTATATCTATACTAAAGAGATCCGTCTGTACAACCGTCTTCTATATCTAGACTAACGAGATCCGTCTGTACAACCGTCTTCTATATCTAGACTAACGAGATCCGTCGTTATACAACCGTCTTCTATATCTCGACTAACGAGATCTCTCGTTGTACAACCGTCTTCTATATCTAGACTAACGAGATACGTCGTTGGACAAACGTCTTTAATATCTAGACTAACGAGATCCGTCTGTACAACCGTCTTCTATATCTAGACTAACGAGATCCGTCGTTGTACAACCGTCTTCTATATCTATACTAAAGAGATCCGTCTGTACAACCGTCTTCTATATCTAGACTAACGAGATCCGTCTGTACAACCGTCTTCTATATCTAGACTAACGAGCTCCGTCGTTGTACAACCGTCTTCTATATCCAGACTAACGAGATCCGTCGTTGTACAACCGTCTTCTATATCTAGGCTAACGAGATCCGTCTGTACAACCGTCTTCTATATCTAGACTAACGAGATCCGTCTGTACAACCGTTTTCTATATCTAGACTACCTAGATCCGTCGTTGTACAACCGTCTTCTATATCTAGACTAACGAGATATCTCGTTGTGCAACCGTCTTCTATATCTAGACTAACGAGATCCGTCTGTACAACCGTCTTCTATATCTAGACTAACGAGATGCGTCGTTGTACAACCGTCTTCTATATCTAGACTAACGATATCCGTCGTTGTACAACCGTCTTCTATATCTAGACTAACGAGATCCGTCGTTGTACAACCGTCTTCTATATATAGACTAACGAGATCCGTGTGTACAACCGTCTTCTATATCTAGACTAACGAGATCCGTCGTTGTACAACCGTCTTCTATATCTATACTAAAGAGATCCGTCTGTACAACCGTCTTCTATATCTAGACTAACGAGATCCGTCTGTACAACCGTCTTCTATATCTAGACTAACGAGATCCGGCGTTATACAACCGTCTTCTATATCTCGACTAACGAGATCTCTCGTTGTACAACCGTCTTCTATATCTAGACTAACGAGATCCGGCGTTATACAACCGTCTTCTATATCTCGACTAACGAGATCTCTCGTTGTACAACCGTCTTCTATATCTAGACTAACGAGATACGTCGTTGGACAAACGTCTTTAATATCTAGACTAACGAGATCCGTCTGTACAACCGTCTTCAATATCTAGACTAACGAGATCCGTCTGAACAACCCTCTTCTATATCAAGACTAACGAGATCCGTCTGTACAACCGTCTTCTATATCTAGACTAACGAGATCCGTCGTTGTACAACCGTCTTCTATATCTATACTAAAGAGATCCGTCTGTACAACCGTCTTCTATATCTAGACTAACGAGATCCGTCTGTACAACCGTCTTCTATATCTAGACTAACGAGCTCCGTCGTTGTACAACCGTCTTCTATATCCAGACTAACGAGATCCGTCGTTGTACAACCGTCTTCTATATCTAGGCTAACGAGATCCGTCTGTACAACCGTCTTCAATATCTAGACTAACGAGATCCGTCTGAACAACCCTCTTTTATATCAAGACTAACGAGATACGTCTGTACAACCGTTTTCTATATCTAGACTAACGAGATCCGTCTGTACAACCGTCTTCTATAACTAGACTAACGAGATCCGTCGTTGTACAACCGTCTTCTATATCTAGACTAACGAGATCCGTCTGTACAACCGTTTTCTATATCTAGACTAACGAGATCCGTCTGTACAACCGTCTTCTATATCTAGACTAACGAGATCCGTCGTTGTACAACCGTCTTCTATATCTAGACTAACGAGATCCGTCTGTACAACCGTTTTCTATATCTAGACTACCTAGATCCGTCGTTGTACAACCGTCTTCTATATCTAGACTAACGAGATATCTCGTTGTGCAACCGTCTTCTATATCTAGACTAACGAGATCCGTCGTTGTACAACCGTCTTCTATATCTATACTAAAGAGATCCGTCTGTACAACCGTCTTCTATATCTAGACTAACGAGATCCGTCTGTACAACCGTCTTCTATATCTAGACTAACGAGCTCCGTCGTTGTACAACCGTCTTCTATATCCAGACTAACGAGATCCGTCGTTGTACAACCGTCTTCTATATCTAGGCTAACGAGATCCGTCTGTACAACCGTCTTCTATATCTAGACTAACGAGATCCGTCTGTACAACCGTTTTCGATATCTAGACTACCTAGATCCGTCGTTGTACAACCGTCTTCTATATCTAGACTAACGAGATATCTCGTTGTGCAACCGTCTTCTATATCTAGACTAACGAGATCCGTCTGTACAACCGTCTTCTATATCTAGACTAACGAGATGCGTCGTTGTACAACCGTCTTCTATATCTAGACTAACGATATCCGTCGTTGTACAACCGTCTTCTATATCTAGACTAACGAGATCCGTCTGTACAACCGTCTTCTATATCTTGACTAACGAGATCCGTCGTTGTACAACCGTCTTCTATATCTCGACTAACGAGATCTCTCGTTGTACAACCGTCTTCTATATCTAGCCTAACGAGATCCGTCTGTACAACCGTCTTCTATATCTAGACTAACGAGATACGTCGTTGGACAAACGTCTTTAATATCTAGACTAACGAGATCCGTCTGTACAACCGTCTTCTATATCTAGACTAACGAGATCCGTCGTTGTACAACCGTCTTCTATATCTATACTAAAGAGATCCGTCTGTACAACCGTCTTCTATATCTAGACTAACGAGATCCGTCTGTACAACCGTCTTCTATATCTAGACTAACGAGCTCCGTCGTTGTACAACCGTCTTCTATATCCAGACTAACGAGATCCGTCGTTGTACAACCGTCTTCTATATCTAGGCTAACGAGATCCGTCTGTACAACCGTCTTCAATATCTAGACTAACGAGATCCGTCTGAACAACCCTCTTTTATATCAAGACTAACGAGATACGTCTGTACAACCGTTTTCTATATCTAGACTAACGAGATCCGTCTGTACAACCGTCTTCTATAACTAGACTAACGAGATCCGTCGTTGTACAACCGTCTTCTATATCTAGACTAACGAGATCCGTCTGTACAACCGTTTTCTATATCTAGACTAACGAGATCCGTCTGTACAACCGTCTTCTATATCTAGACTAACGAGATCCGTCGTTGTACAACCGTCTTCTATATCTAGACTAACGAGATCCGTCTGTACAACCGTTTTCTATATCTAGACTACCTAGATCCGTCGTTGTACAACCGTCTTCTATATCTAGACTAACGAGATATCTCGTTGTGCAACCGTCTTCTATATCTAGACTAACGAGATCCGTCGTTGTACAACCGTCTTCTATATCTATACTAAAGAGATCCGTCTGTACAACCGTCTTCTATATCTAGACTAACGAGATCCGTCTGTACAACCGTCTTCTATATCTAGACTAACGAGCTCCGTCGTTGTACAACCGTCTTCTATATCCAGACTAACGAGATCCGTCGTTGTACAACCGTCTTCTATATCTAGGCTAACGAGATCCGTCTGTACAACCGTCTTCTATATCTAGACTAACGAGATCCGTCTGTACAACCGTTTTCGATATCTAGACTACCTAGATCCGTCGTTGTACAACCGTCTTCTATATCTAAACTAACGAGATCCGTCGTTGCACAACCGTCTTCAATATCTAGACTAACGAGATCCGTCTGAACAACCCTCTTCTATATCAAGACTAACGAGATCCGTCTGTACAACCGTCTTCTATATCTAGACTAACGAGATCCGTCGTTGTACAACCGTCTTCTATATCTAGACTAACGAGATCCGTCTGTACAACCGTCTTCTATATCTTGACTAACGAGATCCGTCGTTGTACAACCGTCTTCTATATCTCGACTAACGAGATCTCTCGTTGTACAACCGTCTTCTATATCTAGCCTAACGAGATCCGTCTGTACAACCGTCTTCTATATCTAGACTAACGAGATACGTCGTTGGACAAACGTCTTTAATATCTAGACTAACGAGATCCGTCTGTACAACCGTCTTCTATATCTAGACTAACGAGATCCGTCGTTGTACAACCGTCTTCTATATCTATACTAAAGAGATCCGTCTGTACAACCGTCTTCTATATCTAGACTAACGAGATCCGTCTGTACAACCGTCTTCTATATCTAGACTAACGAGCTCCGTCGTTGTACAACCGTCTTCTATATCCAGACTAACGAGATCCGTCGTTGTACAACCGTCTTCTATATCTAGGCTAACGAGATCCGTCTGTACAACCGTCTTCAATATCTAGACTAACGAGATCCGTCTGAACAACCCTCTTTTATATCAAGACTAACGAGATACGTCTGTACAACCGTTTTCTATATCTAGACTAACGAGATCCGTCTGTACAACCGTCTTCTATAACTAGACTAACGAGATCCGTCTCTACAACCGTCTTCTATATCTAGACTAACGAGATCCGTCGTTGTACAACCGTCTTCTATATCTAGACTAACGAGAGATACGTCTGTACAACCGTTTTCTATATCTAGACTAACGAGATCCGTCGTTGTTCAACCGTCTTCTATATCTCGACTAACGAGATCTATCGTTGTACAACCGTCTTCTATATCTAGACTAACGAGATCCGTCTGTACAACCGTCTTCTATATCTAGACTAACGAGATCCGTCTGTACAACCGTTTTCTATATCTAGACTACCGAGATCCGTCGTTGTACAACCGTCTTCTATATCTAGACTAACGAGATCTCTCGTTGTGCAACCGTCTTCTATATCTAGACTAACGAGATCCGTCTGTACAACCGTCTTCAATATCTAGACTAACGAGATCCGTCTGTACAACCGTCTTCTATATCTAGACTAACGAGATCCGTCGTTGTACAACCGTCTTCTATATCTAGACTAACGAGCTCCGTCGTTGTACAACCGTCTTCTATATCCAGACTAACGAGATCCGTCGTTGTACAACCGTCTTCTATATCTAGGCTAACGAGATCCGTCTGTACAACCGTCTTCTATATCTAGACTAACGAGATCCGTCTGTACAACCGTTTTCGATATCTAGACTACCTAGATCCGTCGTTGTACAACCGTCTTCTATATCTAGACTAACGAGATATCTCGTTGTGCAACCGTCTTCTATATCTAGACTAACGAGATCCGTCTGTACAACCGTCTTCTATATCTAGACTAACGAGATGCGTCGTTGTACAACCGTCTTCTATATCTAGACTAACGATATCCGTCGTTGTACAACCGTCTTCTATATCTAGACTAACGAGATCCGTCTGTACAACCGTCTTCTATATCTTGACTAACGAGATCCGTCGTTGTACAACCGTCTTCTATATCTCGACTAACGAGATCTCTCGTTGTACAACCGTCTTCTATATCTAGCCTAACGAGATCCGTCTGTACAACCGTCTTCTATATCTAGACTAACGAGATACGTCGTTGGACAAACGTCTTTAATATCTAGACTAACGAGATCCGTCTGTACAACCGTCTTCTATATCTAGACTAACGAGATCCGTCGTTGTACAACCGTCTTCTATATCTATACTAAAGAGATCCGTCTGTACAACCGTCTTCTATATCTAGACTAACGAGATCCGTCTGTACAACCGTCTTCTATATCTAGACTAACGAGCTCCGTCGTTGTACAACCGTCTTCTATATCCAGACTAACGAGATCCGTCGTTGTACAACCGTCTTCTATATCTAGGCTAACGAGATCCGTCTGTACAACCGTCTTCAATATCTAGACTAACGAGATCCGTCTGAACAACCCTCTTTTATATCAAGACTAACGAGATACGTCTGTACAACCGTTTTCTATATCTAGACTAACGAGATCCGTCTGTACAACCGTCTTCTATAACTAGACTAACGAGATCCGTCGTTGTACAACCGTCTTCTATATCTAGACTAACGAGATCCGTCTGTACAACCGTTTTCTATATCTAGACTAACGAGATCCGTCTGTACAACCGTCTTCTATATCTAGACTAACGAGATCCGTCGTTGTACAACCGTCTTCTATATCTAGACTAACGAGATCCGTCTGTACAACCGTTTTCTATATCTAGACTACCTAGATCCGTCGTTGTACAACCGTCTTCTATATCTAGACTAACGAGATATCTCGTTGTGCAACCGTCTTCTATATCTAGACTAACGAGATCCGTCGTTGTACAACCGTCTTCTATATCTATACTAAAGAGATCCGTCTGTACAACCGTCTTCTATATCTAGACTAACGAGATCCGTCTGTACAACCGTCTTCTATATCTAGACTAACGAGCTCCGTCGTTGTACAACCGTCTTCTATATCCAGACTAACGAGATCCGTCGTTGTACAACCGTCTTCTATATCTAGGCTAACGAGATCCGTCTGTACAACCGTCTTCTATATCTAGACTAACGAGATCCGTCTGTACAACCGTTTTCGATATCTAGACTACCTAGATCCGTCGTTGTACAACCGTCTTCTATATCTAAACTAACGAGATCCGTCGTTGCACAACCGTCTTCAATATCTAGACTAACGAGATCCGTCTGAACAACCCTCTTCTATATCAAGACTAACGAGATCCGTCTGTACAACCGTCTTCTATATCTAGACTAACGAGATCCGTCGTTGTACAACCGTCTTCTATATCTAGACTAACGAGATCCGTCTGTACAACCGTCTTCTATATCTTGACTAACGAGATCCGTCGTTGTACAACCGTCTTCTATATCTCGACTAACGAGATCTCTCGTTGTACAACCGTCTTCTATATCTAGCCTAACGAGATCCGTCTGTACAACCGTCTTCTATATCTAGACTAACGAGATACGTCGTTGGACAAACGTCTTTAATATCTAGACTAACGAGATCCGTCTGTACAACCGTCTTCTATATCTAGACTAACGAGATCCGTCGTTGTACAACCGTCTTCTATATCTATACTAAAGAGATCCGTCTGTACAACCGTCTTCTATATCTAGACTAACGAGATCCGTCTGTACAACCGTCTTCTATATCTAGACTAACGAGCTCCGTCGTTGTACAACCGTCTTCTATATCCAGACTAACGAGATCCGTCGTTGTACAACCGTCTTCTATATCTAGGCTAACGAGATCCGTCTGTACAACCGTCTTCAATATCTAGACTAACGAGATCCGTCTGAACAACCCTCTTTTATATCAAGACTAACGAGATACGTCTGTACAACCGTTTTCTATATCTAGACTAACGAGATCCGTCTGTACAACCGTCTTCTATAACTAGACTAACGAGATCCGTCTCTACAACCGTCTTCTATATCTAGACTAACGAGATCCGTCGTTGTACAACCGTCTTCTATATCTAGACTAACGAGAGATACGTCTGTACAACCGTTTTCTATATCTAGACTAACGAGATCCGTCGTTGTTCAACCGTCTTCTATATCTCGACTAACGAGATCTATCGTTGTACAACCGTCTTCTATATCTAGACTAACGAGATCCGTCTGTACAACCGTCTTCTATATCTAGACTAACGAGATCCGTCTGTACAACCGTTTTCTATATCTAGACTACCGAGATCCGTCGTTGTACAACCGTCTTCTATATCTAGACTAACGAGATCTCTCGTTGTGCAACCGTCTTCTATATCTAGACTAACGAGATCCGTCTGTACAACCGTCTTCAATATCTAGACTAACGAGATCCGTCTGTACAACCGTCTTCTATATCTAGACTAACGAGATCCGTCGTTGTACAACCGTCTTCTATATCTAGACTAACGAGATCCGTCGTTGTACAACCGTCTTCTATATCTAGACTAACGAGATCTCTCGTTGTGCAACCGTCTTCTATATCTAGACTAACGAGATCCGTCTGTACAACCGTCTTCAATATCTAGACTAACGAGATCCGTCTGTACAACCGTCTTCTATATCTAGACTAACGAGATCCGTCGTTGTACAACCGTCTTCTATATCTAGACTAACGAGATCCGTCGTTGTACAACCGTCTTCTATATCTCGACTAACGAGATCTCTCGTTGTACAACCGTCTTCTATATCTAGACTAACGAGATACGTCGTTGGACAAAAGTCTTTAATGTCTAGACTAACGAGATCCGTCTGTACAACCGTCTTCAATATCTAGACTAACGAGATCCGTCTGTACAACCGTCTTCTATATCTAGACTAACGATATCCGTCGTTGTACAACCGTCTTCTATATCTAGACTAACGAGAGATACGTCTGTACAACCGTTTTCTATATCTAGACTAACGAGATACGTCTGTACAACCGTTTTCTATATCTAGACTAACGAGATCCGTCTGTACAACCGCCTTCTATATCTAGACTAACGAGATCCGTCGTTGTACAATCGTCTTCTATATCTAGACTAACGAGATCCGTCGTTGTACAACCGTCTTCTATCACTAGAATAACGAGATCCGTCGTTGTACAACCGTCTTCTATATCTAGACTAACGAGATCCGTCGTTGTTCAACCGTCTTCTATATCTCGACTAACGAGATCTATCGTTGTGCAACCGTCTTCTATATCTAGACTAACGAGATCCGTCTGTACAACCGTCTTCTATATCTAGACTAACGAGATCCGTCGTTGTACAACCGTCTTCTATATCTAGACTAACGAGATCCGTCGTTGTACAACCGTCTTCTATATCTAGACTAACGAGATCTCTCGTTGTGCAACCGTCTTCTATATCTAGACTAACGAGATCCGTCTGTACAACCGTCTTCAATATCTAGACTAACGAGATCCGTCTGTACAACCGTCTTCTATATCTAGACTAACGAGATCCGTCGTTGTACAACCGTCTTCTATATCTAGACTAACGAGATCCGTCGTTGTACAACCGTCTTCTATATCTCGACTAACGAGATCTCTCGTTGTACAACCGTCTTCTATATCTAGACTAACGAGATACGTCGTTGGACAAAAGTCTTTAATGTCTAGACTAACGAGATCCGTGTGTACAACCGTCTTCTATATCTAGACTAACGAGATCCGTCGTTGTACAACCGTCTTCTATATCTATACTAAAGAGATCCGTCTGTACAACCGTCTTCTATATCTAGACTAACGAGATCCGTCTGTACAACCGTCTTCTATATCTAGACTAACGAGATCCGTCGTTATACAACCGTCTTCTATATCTCGACTAACGAGATCTCTCGTTGTACAACCGTCTTCTAAATCTAGACTAACGAGATCCGTCGTTGTACAACCGTCTTCTATATCTAGGCTAACGAGATCCGTCTGTACAACCGTCTTCTATATCTAGACTAACGAGATCCGTCTGTACAACCGTTTTCTATATCTAGACTACCTAGATCCGTCGTTGTACAACCGTCTTCTATATCTAGACTAACGAGATCTCTCGTTGTGCAACCGTCTTCTATATCTAGACTAACGAGATCCGTCTGTACAACCGTCTTCTATATCTAGACTAACGAGATGCGTCGTTGTACAACCGTCTTCTATATCTAGACTAACGATATCCGTCGTTGTACAACCGTCTTCTATATCTAGACTAACGAGATCCGTCTGTACAACAGAGTTGGGCATTATTCGGCTAAATTTTCATTCGGATACGGATTCGTATAAATACCCAAGATTTATCCGCGAATAACAAATGACGATATCATTCGACGAAAAATTATTCGTTATTCGTGAATAAATCTGTACCGTTATTCTAGCCAGATTCGTTCGAATAAGAACTTATTCGTTATTCGACCTGAATGAACGACGAATAAATGTGATACCCGGCATCTATCGATGGAAGTCTGTACTGTGTCCAACATAACCGTTCATTGAACGTTTTTAAATGCATACAAATAGTCATGCGAATATTCACATATGCATATATTCCAAGTTAGTTATAGAGCAACTTATGCTATGTTTTTTGGCTAATTACTAAATTGGAAACAAGTTACTTATAATTGAATTATATTAGAAGGATTAGGAAAAAAATATACACTCTTTTCATAAAATGTGTTTTTATATTGTATCTTAATCCAACAAATTTCCTTTTAATACCATTCTATACTCAAATAATGCATTGCTTAGTCTAATAACGAGTACAGCATTTTAAATAATTTCCCACCAATCAAACACATATTTCTACAGTATAATACCACATTACCTTCATCAGCACCGGTGGAACGATTATTTTCCTTCGCCACAATTATCAATTCAGGAAAAGCAAATAGGCTAAGCGATGCCTTATTTGAGCAAAGAGTAGTTTTAAAAGGAGATTGATTTTTTCATTAGTTTAAATGGATTGCCGTGAGCGAATTTTATTTAAAATAAATCAAAACGCCACTCTATGTAGTACCGCGGTCTTACATCTTCCTACAAAGTGCGAGCTATGACAAGAGTTACTTAACCTAAAACATTAGGTCTCACGGGTGTCAGTCAGCGGTGTCATGATACATCGCCGAAATCACGTGATCATTTTATTCGTCCGTTGGGTCGACTAAATTCTTATTCGAATAAGAAATTATTCGGATAAGTTTTCAATCAAATACAGAATTATTCGTTATTGTCGAATAATGTCATTTTATTCGATTTTTTTATTCGAAGATTATTCGAATAAAAATTTATTCGCACAAATTTATTCGAATACTTATTCGAATAAAAATTTAGCCGAATAATGCCCAACTCTGCTGTACAACCGTCTTCTATATCTTGACTAACGAGATCCGTCGTTGTACAACCGTCTTCTATATCTCGACTAACGAGATCTCTCGTTGTACAACCGTCTTCTATATCTAGCCTAACGAGATCCATCTGTACAACCGTCTTCTATATCTAGACTAACGAGATCCGTCGTTGTACAACCGTCTTCTATATCTAGACTAACGAGATCCGTCGTTGCACAACCGTCTTCAATATCTAGACTAACGAGATCCGTCTGAACAACCCTCTTCTATATCAAGACTAACGAGATCCGTCTGTACAACCGTCTTCTATATCTAGACTAACGAGATCCGTCGTTGTACAACCGTCTTCTATATCTAGACTAACGAGATCCGTCGTTGCACAACGGTCTTCAATATCTAGACGAACGAGAGATACGTCTGTACAACCGTTTTCTATATCTAGACTAACGAGATCCGTCTGTACAACCGCCTTCTATATCTAGACTAACGAGATCCGTCGTTGTACAACCGTCTTCTATATCTAGACTAACGATATCCGTCGTTGTACAACCGTCTTCTATATCTAGACTAACGAGAGATACGTCTGTACAACCGTTTTCTATATCTAGACTAACGAGATCCGTCTGTACAACCGTCTTCTATATCTAGACTTACGAGATCCGTCTGTACAACCGCCTTCTATATCTAGACTAACGAGATCCGTCGTTGTACAACCGTCTTCTATATCTAGACTAACGATATCCGTCGTTGTACAACCGTCTTCTATATCTAGACTAACGAGAGATACGTCTGTACAACCGTTTTCTATATCTAGACTAACGAGATACGTCTGTACAACCGTTTTCTATATCTAGACTAACGAGATCCGTCTGTACAACCGCCTTCTATATCTAGACTAACGAGATCCGTCGTTGTACAATCGTCTTCTATATCTAGACTAACGAGATCCGTCGTTGTACAACCGTCTTCTATCACTAGAATAACGAGATCCGTCGTTGTACAACCGTCTTCTATATCTAGACTAACGAGATCCGTCGTTGTTCAACCGTCTTCTATATCTCGACTAACGAGATCTATCGTTGTGCAACCGTCTTCTATATCTAGACTAACGAGATCCGTCTGTACAACCGTCTTCTATATCTAGACTAACGAGATCCGTCGTTGTACAACCGTCTTCTATATCCAGACTAACGAGATCCGTCGTTGTACAACCGTCTTCTATATCTAGGCTAACGAGATCCGTCTGTACAACCGTCTTCAATATCTAGACTAACGAGATCCGTCTGAACAACCCTCTTTTATATCAAGACTAACGAGATACGTCTGTACAACCGTTTTCTATATCTAGACTAACGAGATCCGTCTGTACAACCGTCTTCTATAACTAGACTAACGAGATCCGTCTCTACAACCGTCTTCTATATCTAGACTAACGAGATCCGTCGTTGCACAACCGTCTTCAATATCTAGACTAACGAGATCCGTCTGAACAACCCTCTTCTATATCAAGACTAACGAGATCCGTCTGTACAACCGTCTTCTATATCTAGACTAACGAGATCCGTCGTTGTACAACCGTCTTCTATATCTAGACTAACGAGATCCGTCGTTGCACAACGGTCTTCAATATCTAGACGAACGAGAGATACGTCTGTACAACCGTTTTCTATATCTAGACTAACGAGATCCGTCTGTACAACCGCCTTCTATATCTAGACTAACGAGATCCGTCGTTGTACAACCGTCTTCTATATCTAGACTAACGAGATCCGTCGTTGTACAACCGTCTTCTATATCTAGACTAACGAGATCTCTCGTTGTGCAACCGTCTTCTATATCTAGACTAACGAGATCCGTCTGTACAACCGTCTTCAATATCTAGACTAACGAGATCCGTCTGTACAACCGTCTTCTATATCTAGACTAACGAGCTCCGTCGTTGTACAACCGTCTTCTATATCCAGACTAACGAGATCCGTCGTTGTACAACCGTCTTCTATATCTAGGCTAACGAGATCCGTCTGTACAACCGTCTTCAATATCTAGACTAACGAGATCCGTCTGAACAACCCTCTTTTATATCAAGACTAACGAGATACGTCTGTACAACCGTTTTCTATATCTAGACTAACGAGATCCGTCTGTACAACCGTCTTCTATAACTAGACTAACGAGATCCGTCTCTACAACCGTCTTCTATATCTAGACTAACGAGATCCGTCGTTGTACAACCGTCTTCTATATCTAGACTAACGAGAGATACGTCTGTACAACCGTTTTCTATATCTAGACTAACGAGATCCGTCGTTGTTCAACCGTCTTCTATATCTCGACTAACGAGATCTATCGTTGTACAACCGTCTTCTATATCTAGACTAACGAGATCCGTCTGTACAACCGTCTTCTATATCTAGACTAACGAGATCCGTCTGTACAACCGTTTTCTATATCTAGACTACCGAGATCCGTCGTTGTACAACCGTCTTCTATATCTAGACTAACGAGATCTCTCGTTGTGCAACCGTCTTCTATATCTAGACTAACGAGATCCGTCTGTACAACCGTCTTCAATATCTAGACTAACGAGATCCGTCTGTACAACCGTCTTCTATATCTAGACTAACGAGATCCGTCGTTGTACAACCGTCTTCTATATCTAGACTAACGAGATCCGTCGTTGTACAACCGTCTTCTATATCTAGACTAACGAGATCTCTCGTTGTGCAACCGTCTTCTATATCTAGACTAACGAGATCCGTCTGTACAACCGTCTTCAATATCTAGACTAACGAGATCCGTCTGTACAACCGTCTTCTATATCTAGACTAACGAGATCCGTCGTTGTACAACCGTCTTCTATATCTAGACTAACGAGATCCGTCGTTGTACAACCGTCTTCTATATCTCGACTAACGAGATCTCTCGTTGTACAACCGTCTTCTATATCTAGACTAACGAGATACGTCGTTGGACAAAAGTCTTTAATGTCTAGACTAACGAGATCCGTCTGTACAACCGTCTTCAATATCTAGACTAACGAGATCCGTCTGTACAACCGTCTTCTATATCTAGACTAACGATATCCGTCGTTGTACAACCGTCTTCTATATCTAGACTAACGAGAGATACGTCTGTACAACCGTTTTCTATATCTAGACTAACGAGATACGTCTGTACAACCGTTTTCTATATCTAGACTAACGAGATCCGTCTGTACAACCGCCTTCTATATCTAGACTAACGAGATCCGTCGTTGTACAATCGTCTTCTATATCTAGACTAACGAGATCCGTCGTTGTACAACCGTCTTCTATCACTAGAATAACGAGATCCGTCGTTGTACAACCGTCTTCTATATCTAGACTAACGAGATCCGTCGTTGTTCAACCGTCTTCTATATCTCGACTAACGAGATCTATCGTTGTGCAACCGTCTTCTATATCTAGACTAACGAGATCCGTCTGTACAACCGTCTTCTATATCTAGACTAACGAGATCCGTCGTTGTACAACCGTCTTCTATATCTAGACTAACGAGATCCGTCGTTGTACAACCGTCTTCTATATCTAGACTAACGAGATCTCTCGTTGTGCAACCGTCTTCTATATCTAGACTAACGAGATCCGTCTGTACAACCGTCTTCAATATCTAGACTAACGAGATCCGTCTGTACAACCGTCTTCTATATCTAGACTAACGAGATCCGTCGTTGTACAACCGTCTTCTATATCTAGACTAACGAGATCCGTCGTTGTACAACCGTCTTCTATATCTCGACTAACGAGATCTCTCGTTGTACAACCGTCTTCTATATCTAGACTAACGAGATACGTCGTTGGACAAAAGTCTTTAATGTCTAGACTAACGAGATCCGTGTGTACAACCGTCTTCTATATCTAGACTAACGAGATCCGTCGTTGTACAACCGTCTTCTATATCTATACTAAAGAGATCCGTCTGTACAACCGTCTTCTATATCTAGACTAACGAGATCCGTCTGTACAACCGTCTTCTATATCTAGACTAACGAGATCCGTCGTTATACAACCGTCTTCTATATCTCGACTAACGAGATCTCTCGTTGTACAACCGTCTTCTAAATCTAGACTAACGAGATCCGTCGTTGTACAACCGTCTTCTATATCTAGGCTAACGAGATCCGTCTGTACAACCGTCTTCTATATCTAGACTAACGAGATCCGTCTGTACAACAGAGTTGGGCATTATTCGGCTAAATTTTCATTCGGATACGGATTCGTATAAATACCCAAGATTTATCCGCGAATAACAAATGACGATATCATTCGACGAAAAATTATTCGTTATTCGTGAATAAATCTGTACCGTTATTCTAGCCAGATTCGTTCGAATAAGAACTTATTCGTTATTCGACCTGAATGAACGACGAATAAATGTGATACCCGGCATCTATCGATGGAAGTCTGTACTGTGTCCAACATAACCGTTCATTGAACGTTTTTAAATGCATACAAATAGTCATGCGAATATTCACATATGCATATATTCCAAGTTAGTTATAGAGCAACTTATGCTATGTTTTTTGGCTAATTACTAAATTGGAAACAAGTTACTTATAATTGAATTATATTAGAAGGATTAGGAAAAAAATATACACTCTTTTCATAAAATGTGTTTTTATATTGTATCTTAATCCAACAAATTTCCTTTTAATACCATTCTATACTCAAATAATGCATTGCTTAGTCTAATAACGAGTACAGCATTTTAAATAATTTCCCACCAATCAAACACATATTTCTACAGTATAATACCACATTACCTTCATCAGCACCGGTGGAACGATTATTTTCCTTCGCCACAATTATCAATTCAGGAAAAGCAAATAGGCTAAGCGATGCCTTATTTGAGCAAAGAGTAGTTTTAAAAGGAGATTGATTTTTTCATTAGTTTAAATGGATTGCCGTGAGCGAATTTTATTTAAAATAAATCAAAACGCCACTCTATGTAGTACCGCGGTCTTACATCTTCCTACAAAGTGCGAGCTATGACAAGAGTTACTTAACCTAAAACATTAGGTCTCACGGGTGTCAGTCAGCGGTGTCATGATACATCGCCGAAATCACGTGATCATTTTATTCGTCCGTTGGGTCGACTAAATTCTTATTCGAATAAGAAATTATTCGGATAAGTTTTCAATCAAATACAGAATTATTCGTTATTGTCGAATAATGTCATTTTATTCGATTTTTTTATTCGAAGATTATTCGAATAAAAATTTATTCGCACAAATTTATTCGAATACTTATTCGAATAAAAATTTAGCCGAATAATGCCCAACTCTGCTGTACAACCGTCTTCTATATCTTGACTAACGAGATCCGTCGTTGTACAACCGTCTTCTATATCTCGACTAACGAGATCTCTCGTTGTACAACCGTCTTCTATATCTAGCCTAACGAGATCCATCTGTACAACCGTCTTCTATATCTAGACTAACGAGATCCGTCGTTGTACAACCGTCTTCTATATCTAGACTAACGAGATCCGTCGTTGCACAACCGTCTTCAATATCTAGACTAACGAGATCCGTCTGAACAACCCTCTTCTATATCAAGACTAACGAGATCCGTCTGTACAACCGTCTTCTATATCTAGACTAACGAGATCCGTCGTTGTACAACCGTCTTCTATATCTAGACTAACGAGATCCGTCGTTGCACAACGGTCTTCAATATCTAGACGAACGAGAGATACGTCTGTACAACCGTTTTCTATATCTAGACTAACGAGATCCGTCTGTACAACCGCCTTCTATATCTAGACTAACGAGATCCGTCGTTGTACAACCGTCTTCTATATCTAGACTAACGATATCCGTCGTTGTACAACCGTCTTCTATATCTAGACTAACGAGAGATACGTCTGTACAACCGTTTTCTATATCTAGACTAACGAGATCCGTCTGTACAACCGTCTTCTATATCTAGACTTACGAGATCCGTCTGTACAACCGCCTTCTATATCTAGACTAACGAGATCCGTCGTTGTACAACCGTCTTCTATATCTAGACTAACGATATCCGTCGTTGTACAACCGTCTTCTATATCTAGACTAACGAGAGATACGTCTGTACAACCGTTTTCTATATCTAGACTAACGAGATCCGTCTGTACAACCGTCTTCTATATCTAGACTTACGAGATCCGTCTGTACAACCGCCTTCTATATCTAGACTAACGAGATCCGTCGTTGTACAACCGTCTTCTATATCTAGACTAACGATATCCGTCGTTGTACAACCGTCTTCTATATCTAGACTAACGAGAGATACGTCTGTACAACCGTTTTCTATATCTAGACTAACGAGATACGTCTGTACAACCGTTTTCTATATCTAGACTAACGAGATCCGTCTGTACAACCGCCTTCTATATCTAGACTAACGAGATCCGTCGTTGTACAATCGTCTTCTATATCTAGACTAACGAGATCCGTCGTTGTACAACCGTCTTCTATCACTAGAATAACGAGATCCGTCGTTGTACAACCGTCTTCTATATCTAGACTAACGAGATCCGTCGTTGTTCAACCGTCTTCTATATCTCGACTAACGAGATCTATCGTTGTGCAACCGTCTTCTATATCTAGACTAACGAGATCCGTCTGTACAACCGTCTTCTATATCTAGACTAACGAGATCCGTCGTTGTACAACCGTCTTCTATATCCAGACTAACGAGATCCGTCGTTGTACAACCGTCTTCTATATCTAGGCTAACGAGATCCGTCTGTACAACCGTCTTCAATATCTAGACTAACGAGATCCGTCTGAACAACCCTCTTTTATATCAAGACTAACGAGATACGTCTGTACAACCGTTTTCTATATCTAGACTAACGAGATCCGTCTGTACAACCGTCTTCTATAACTAGACTAACGAGATCCGTCTCTACAACCGTCTTCTATATCTAGACTAACGAGATCCGTCGTTGCACAACCGTCTTCAATATCTAGACTAACGAGATCCGTCTGAACAACCCTCTTCTATATCAAGACTAACGAGATCCGTCTGTACAACCGTCTTCTATATCTAGACTAACGAGATCCGTCGTTGTACAACCGTCTTCTATATCTAGACTAACGAGATCCGTCGTTGCACAACGGTCTTCAATATCTAGACGAACGAGAGATACGTCTGTACAACCGTTTTCTATATCTAGACTAACGAGATCCGTCTGTACAACCGCCTTCTATATCTAGACTAACGAGATCCGTCGTTGTACAACCGTCTTCTATATCTAGACTAACGATATCCGTCGTTGTACAACCGTCTTCTATATCTAGACTAACGAGAGATACGTCTGTACAACCGTTTTCTATATCTAGACTAACGAGATCCGTCTGTACAACCGTCTTCTATATCTAGACTTACGAGATCCGTCTGTACAACCGCCTTCTATATCTAGACTAACGAGATCCGTCGTTGTACAACCGTCTTCTATATCTAGACTAACGATATCCGTCGTTGTACAACCGTCTTCTATATCTAGACTAACGAGAGATACGTCTGTACAACCGTTTTCTATATCTAGACTAACGAGATACGTCTGTACAACCGTTTTCTATATCTAGACTAACGAGATCCGTCTGTACAACCGCCTTCTATATCTAGACTAACGAGATCCGTCGTTGTACAATCGTCTTCTATATCTAGACTAACGAGATCCGTCGTTGTACAACCGTCTTCTATCACTAGAATAACGAGATCCGTCGTTGTACAACCGTCTTCTATATCTAGACTAACGAGATCCGTCGTTGTTCAACCGTCTTCTATATCTCGACTAACGAGATCTATCGTTGTGCAACCGTCTTCTATATCTAGACTAACGAGATCCGTCTGTACAACCGTCTTCTATATCTAGACTAACGAGATCCGTCGTTGTACAACCGTCTTCTATATCCAGACTAACGAGATCCGTCGTTGTACAACCGTCTTCTATATCTAGGCTAACGAGATCCGTCTGTACAACCGTCTTCAATATCTAGACTAACGAGATCCGTCTGAACAACCCTCTTTTATATCAAGACTAACGAGATACGTCTGTACAACCGTTTTCTATATCTAGACTAACGAGATCCGTCTGTACAACCGTCTTCTATAACTAGACTAACGAGATCCGTCTCTACAACCGTCTTCTATATCTAGACTAACGAGATCCGTCGTTGTACAACCGTCTTCTATATCTAGACTAACGAGAGATACGTCTGTACAACCGTTTTCTATATCTAGACTAACGAGATCCGTCGTTGTTCAACCGTCTTCTATATCTCGACTAACGAGATCTATCGTTGTACAACCGTCTTCTATATCTAGACTAACGAGATCCGTCTGTACAACCGTCTTCTATATCTAGACTAACGAGATCCGTCTGTACAACCGTTTTCTATATCTAGACTACCGAGATCCGTCGTTGTACAACCGTCTTCTATATCTAGACTAACGAGATCTCTCGTTGTGCAACCGTCTTCTATATCTAGACTAACGAGATCCGTCTGTACAACCGTCTTCAATATCTAGACTAACGAGATCCGTCTGTACAACCGTCTTCTATATCTAGACTAACGAGATCCGTCGTTGTACAACCGTCTTCTATATCTAGACTAACGAGATCCGTCGTTGTACAACCGTCTTCTATATCTAGACTAACGAGATCTCTCGTTGTGCAACCGTCTTCTATATCTAGACTAACGAGATCCGTCTGTACAACCGTCTTCAATATCTAGACTAACGAGATCCGTCTGTACAACCGTCTTCTATATCTAGACTAACGAGATCCGTCGTTGTACAACCGTCTTCTATATCTAGACTAACGAGATCCGTCGTTGTACAACCGTCTTCTATATCTCGACTAACGAGATCTCTCGTTGTACAACCGTCTTCTATATCTAGACTAACGAGATACGTCGTTGGACAAAAGTCTTTAATGTCTAGACTAACGAGATCCGTCTGTACAACCGTCTTCAATATCTAGACTAACGAGATCCGTCTGTACAACCGTCTTCTATATCTAGACTAACGATATCCGTCGTTGTACAACCGTCTTCTATATCTAGACTAACGAGAGATACGTCTGTACAACCGTTTTCTATATCTAGACTAACGAGATACGTCTGTACAACCGTTTTCTATATCTAGACTAACGAGATCCGTCTGTACAACCGCCTTCTATATCTAGACTAACGAGATCCGTCGTTGTACAATCGTCTTCTATATCTAGACTAACGAGATCCGTCGTTGTACAACCGTCTTCTATCACTAGAATAACGAGATCCGTCGTTGTACAACCGTCTTCTATATCTAGACTAACGAGATCCGTCGTTGTTCAACCGTCTTCTATATCTCGACTAACGAGATCTATCGTTGTGCAACCGTCTTCTATATCTAGACTAACGAGATCCGTCTGTACAACCGTCTTCTATATCTAGACTAACGAGATCCGTCGTTGTACAACCGTCTTCTATATCTAGACTAACGAGATCCGTCGTTGTACAACCGTCTTCTATATCTAGACTAACGAGATCTCTCGTTGTGCAACCGTCTTCTATATCTAGACTAACGAGATCCGTCTGTACAACCGTCTTCAATATCTAGACTAACGAGATCCGTCTGTACAACCGTCTTCTATTGTACAATATACTCGCTATTCTAGATATAGAAGACGGTTGTACAGACGGATCTCGTTAGGCTAGATATAGAAGACGGTTGTACAACGAGAGATCTCGTTAGTCGAGATATAGAAGACGGTTGTACAACGACGGATCTCGTTAGTCAAGATATAGAAGACGGTTGTACAGACGGATCTCGTTAGTCTAGATATAGAAGACGGTTGTACAACGACGGATATCGTTAGTCTAGATATAGAAGACGGTTGTACAACGACGCATCTCGTTAGTCTAGATATAGAAGACGGTTGTTCAACGACGGATCTCGTTAGTCTAGATATAGAAGACGGTTGTACAGACGGATCTCGTTAGTCTAGATATTGAAGACGGTTGTACAGACGGATCTCGTTAGTCTAGATATAGAAGACGGTTGCACAACGAGAGATCTCGTTAGTCTAGATATAGAAGACGGTTGTACAACGACGGATCTCGTTAGTCTAGATATAGAAGACGGTTGTACAACGACGGATCTCGTTAGTCTAGATATAGAAGACGGTTGTACAGACGGATCTCGTTAGTCTAGATATAGAAGACGGTTGCACAACGATAGATCTCGTTAGTCGAGATATAGAAGACGGTTGAACAACGACGGATCTCGTTAGTCTAGATATAGAAGACGGTTGTACAACGACGGATCTCGTTATTCTAGTGATAGAAGACGGTTGTACAACGACGGATCTCGTTAGTCTAGATATAGAAGACGATTGTACAACGACGGATCTCGTTAGTCTAGATATAGAAGGCGGTTGTACAGACGGATCTCGTTAGTCTAGATATAGAAAACGGTTGTACAGACGTATCTCGTTAGTCTAGATATAGAAAACGGTTGTACAGACGTATCTCTCGTTAGTCTAGATATAGAAGACGGTTGTACAACGACGGATATCGTTAGTCTAGATATAGAAGACGGTTGTACAACGACGGATCTCGTTAGTCTAGATATAGAAGGCGGTTGTACAGACGGATCTCGTAAGTCTAGATATAGAAGACGGTTGTACAGACGGATCTCGTTAGTCTAGATATAGAAAACGGTTGTACAGACGTATCTCTCGTTAGTCTAGATATAGAAGACGGTTGTACAACGACGGATATCGTTAGTCTAGATATAGAAGACGGTTGTACAACGACGGATCTCGTTAGTCTAGATATAGAAGGCGGTTGTACAGACGGATCTCGTTAGTCTAGATATAGAAAACGGTTGTACAGACGTATCTCTCGTTAGTCTAGATATTGAAGACGGTTGTGCAACGACGGATCTCGTTAGTCTAGATATAGAAGACGGTTGTACAACGACGGATCTCGTTAGTCTAGATATAGAAGACGGTTGTACAGACGGATCTCGTTAGTCTTGATATAGAAGAGGGTTGTTCAGACGGATCTCGTTAGTCTAGATATTGAAGACGGTTGTGCAACGACGGATCTCGTTAGTTTAGATATAGAAGACGGTTGTACAACGACGGATCTCGTTAGTCTAGATATAGAAGACGGTTGTACAGACGGATCTCGTTAGGCTAGATATAGAAGACGGTTGTAGAACGAGAGATCTCGTTAGTCGAGATATAGAAGACGGTTGTACAACGACGGATCTCGTTAGTCAAGATATAGAAGACGGTTGTACAGACGGATCTCGTTAGTCTAGATATAGAAGACGGTTGTACAACGACGGATATCGTTAGTCTAGATATAGAAGACGGTTGTACAACGACGCATCTCGTTAGTCTAGATATAGAAGACGGTTGTACAACGAGAGATCTCGTTAGTCGAGATATAGAAGACGGTTGTACAACGACGGATCTCGTTAGTCTAGATATAGAAGACGGTTGTTCAACGACGGATCTCGTTAGTCTAGATATAGAAGACGGTTGTACAGACGGATCTCGTTAGTCTAGATATTGAAGACGGTTGTACAGACGGATCTCGTTAGTCTAGATATAGAAGACGGTTGCACAACGAGAGATCTCGTTAGTCTAGATATAGAAGACGGTTGTACAACGACGGATCTCGTTAGTCTAGATATAGAAGACGGTTGTACAACGACGGATCTCGTTAGTCTAGATATAGAAGACGGTTGTACAGACGGATCTCGTTAGTCTAGATATAGAAGACGGTTGCACAACGATAGATCTCGTTAGTCGAGATATAGAAGACGGTTGAACAACGACGGATCTCGTTAGTCTAGATATAGAAGACGGTTGTACAACGACGGATCTCGTTATTCTAGTGATAGAAGACGGTTGTACAACGACGGATCTCGTTAGTCTAGATATAGAAGACGATTGTACAACGACGGATCTCGTTAGTCTAGATATAGAAGGCGGTTGTACAGACGGATCTCGTTAGTCTAGATATAGAAAACGGTTGTACAGACGTATCTCGTTAGTCTAGATATAGAAAACGGTTGTACAGACGTATCTCTCGTTAGTCTAGATATAGAAGACGGTTGTACAACGACGGATATCGTTAGTCTAGATATAGAAGACGGTTGTACAACGACGGATCTCGTTAGTCTAGATATAGAAGGCGGTTGTACAGACGGATCTCGTAAGTCTAGATATAGAAGACGGTTGTACAGACGGATCTCGTTAGTCTAGATATAGAAAACGGTTGTACAGACGTATCTCTCGTTAGTCTAGATATAGAAGACGGTTGTACAACGACGGATATCGTTAGTCTAGATATAGAAGACGGTTGTACAACGACGGATCTCGTTAGTCTAGATATAGAAGGCGGTTGTACAGACGGATCTCGTTAGTCTAGATATAGAAAACGGTTGTACAGACGTATCTCTCGTTCGTCTAGATATTGAAGACCGTTGTGCAACGACGGATCTCGTTAGTCTAGATATAGAAGACGGTTGTACAACGACGGATCTCGTTAGTCTAGATATTGAAGACGGTTGTGCAACGACGGATCTCGTTAGTCTAGATATAGAAGACGGTTGTACAACGACGGATCTCGTTAGTCTAGATATAGAAGACGGTTGTACAGACGGATCTCGTTAGGCTAGATATAGAAGACGGTTGTACAACGAGAGATCTCGTTAGTCGAGATATAGAAGACGGTTGTACAACGACGGATCTCGTTAGTCAAGATATAGAAGACGGTTGTACAGACGGATCTCGTTAGTCTAGATATAGAAGACGGTTGTACAACGACGGATATCGTTAGTCTAGATATAGAAGACGGTTTTACAACGACGCATCTCGTTAGTCTAGATATAGAAGACGGTTGTTCAACGACGGATCTCGTTAGTCTAGATATAGAAGACGGTTGTACAGACGGATCTCGTTAGTCTAGATATTGAAGACGGTTGTACAGACGGATCTCGTTAGTCTAGATATAGAAGACGGTTGCACAACGAGAGATCTCGTTAGTCTAGATATAGAAGACGGTTGTACAACGACGGATCTCGTTAGTCTAGATATAGAAGACGGTTGTACAACGACGGATCTCGTTAGTCTAGATATAGAAGACGGTTGTACAGACGGATCTCGTTAGTCTAGATATAGAAGACGGTTGCACAACGATAGATCTCGTTAGTCGAGATATAGAAGACGGTTGAACAACGACGGATCTCGTTAGTCTAGATATAGAAGACGGTTGTACAACGACGGATCTCGTTATTCTAGTGATAGAAGACGGTTGTACAACGACGGATCTCGTTAGTCTAGATATAGAAGACGATTGTACAACGACGGATCTCGTTAGTCTAGATATAGAAGGCGGTTGTACAGACGGATCTCGTTAGTCTAGATATAGAAAACGGTTGTACAGACGTATCTCGTTAGTCTAGATATAGAAAACGGTTGTACAGACGTATCTCTCGTTAGTCTAGATATAGAAGACGGTTGTACAACGACGGATATCGTTAGTCTAGATATAGAAGACGGTTGTACAACGACGGATCTCGTTAGTCTAGATATAGAAGGCGGTTGTACAGACGGATCTCGTAAGTCTAGATATAGAAGACGGTTGTACAGACGGATCTCGTTAGTCTAGATATAGAAAACGGTTGTACAGACGTATCTCTCGTTAGTCTAGATATAGAAGACGGTTGTACAACGACGGATATCGTTAGTCTAGATATAGAAGACGGTTGTACAACGACGGATCTCGTTAGTCTAGATCTATATCTCCTTCTATAAGGCGGTTGTACAGACGGATCTCGTTAGTCTAGATATAGAAAACGGTTGTACAGACGTATCTCTCGTTCGTCTAGATATTGAAGACCGTTGTGCAACGACGGATCTCGTTAGTCTAGATATAGAAGACGGTTGTACAACGACGGATCTCGTTAGTCTAGATATAGAAGACGGTTGTACAGACGGATCTCGTTAGTCTTGATATAGAAGAGGGTTGTTCAGACGGATCTCGTTAGTCTAGATATTGAAGACGGTTGTGCAACGACGGATCTCGTTAGTCTAGATATAGAAGACGGTTGTACAACGACGGATCTCGTTAGTCTAGATATAGAAGACGGTTGTACAGACGGATCTCGTTAGGCTAGATATAGAAGACGGTTGTACAACGAGAGATCTCGTTAGTCGAGATATAGAAGACGGTTGTACAACGACGGATCTCGTTAGTCAAGATATAGAAGACGGTTGTACAGACGGATCTCGTTAGTCTAGATATAGAAGACGGTTGTACAACGACGGATATCGTTAGTCTAGATATAGAAGACGGTTGTACAACGACGCATCTCGTTAGTCTAGATATAGAAGACGGTTGTACAGACGGATCTCGTTAGTCTAGATATAGAAGACGGTTGCACAACGAGAGATCTCGTTAGTCTAGATATAGAAGACGGTTGTACAACGACGGATCTAGGTAGTCTAGATATAGAAAACGGTTGTACAGACGGATCTCGTTAGTCTAGATATAGAAGACGGTTGTACAGACGGATCTCGTTAGCCTAGATATAGAAGACGGTTGTACAACGACGGATCTCGTTAGTCTAGATTTAGAAGACGGTTGTACAACGAGAGATCTCGTTAGTCGAGATATAGAAGACGGTTGTATAACGACGGATCTCGTTAGTCTAGATATAGAAGACGGTTGTACAGACGGATCTCGTTAGTCTAGATATAGAAGACGGTTGTACAGACGGATCTCTTTAGTATAGATATAGAAGACGGTTGTACAACGACGGATCTCGTTAGTCTAGATATAGAAGACGGTTGTACACACGGATCTCGTTAGTCTAGATATTAAAGACTTTTGTCCAACGACGTATCTCGTTAGTCTAGATATAGAAGACGGTTGTACAACGAGAGATCTCGTTAGTCGAGATATAGAAGACGGTTGTACAACGACGGATCTCGTTAGTCTAGATATAGAAGACGGTTGTACAACGACGGATCTCGTTAGTCTAGATATAGAAGACGGTTGTACAGACGGATCTCGTTAGTCTAGATATTGAAGACGGTTGTACAGACGGATCTCGTTAGTCTAGATATAGAAGACGGTTGTACAGACGGATCTCGTTAGTCTAGATATAGAAGACGGTTGTACAACGATAGATCTCGTTAGTCGAGATATAGAAGACGGTTGAACAACGACGGATCTCGTTAGTCTAGATATAGAAAACGGTTGTACAGACGTATCTCTCGTTAGTCTAGATATAGAAGACGGTTGTACAACGACGGATCTCGTTAGTCTAGATATAGAAGACGGTTGTAGAGACGGATCTCGTTAGTCTTGATATAGAAGAGGGTTGTTCAGACGGATCTCGTTAGTCTAGATATTGAAGACGGTTGTGCAACGACGGATCTCGTTAGTCTAGATATAGAAGACGGTTGTACAACGACGGATCTCGTTAGTCTAGATATACAAGACGGTTGTACAGACGGATCTCGTTAGGCTAGATATAGAAGACGGTTGTACAACGAGAGATCTCGTTAGTCGAGATATAGAAGACGGTTGTACAACGACGGATCTCGTTAGTCAAGATATAGAAGACGGTTGTACAGACGGATCTCGTTAGTCTAGATATAGAAGACGGTTGTACAACGACGGATATCGTTAGTCTAGATATAGAAGACGGTTGTACAACGACGCATCTCGTTAGTCTAGATATAGAAGACGGTTGTACAGACGGATCTCGTTAGTCTAGATATAGAAGACGGTTGCACAACGAGATATCTCGTTAGTCTAGATATAGAAGACGGTTGTACAACGACGGATCTAGGTAGTCTAGATATAGAAAACGGTTGTACAGACGGATCTCGTTAGTCTAGATATAGAAGACGGTTGTACAGACGGATCTCGTTAGCCTAGATATAGAAGACGGTTGTACAACGACGGATCTCGTTAGTCTGGATATAGAAGACGGTTGTACAACGACGGAGCTCGTTAGTCTAGATATAGAAGACGGTTGTACAGACGGATCTCGTTAGTCTAGATATAGAAGACGGTTGTACAGACGGATCTCTTTAGTATAGATATAGAAGACGGTTGTACAACGACGGATCTCGTTAGTCTAGATATAGAAGACGGTTGTACAGACGGATCTCGTTAGTCTAGATATTAAAGACGTTTGTCCAACGACGTATCTCGTTAGTCTAGATATAGAAGACGGTTGTACAACGAGAGATCTCGTTAGTCGAGATATAGAAGACGGTTGTATAACGACGGATCTCGTTAGTCTAGATATAGAAGACGGTTGTACAACGACGGATCTCGTTAGTCTAGATATAGAAGACGGTTGTACAGACGGATCTCGTTAGTCTAGATATTGAAGACGGTTGTACAGACGGATCTCGTTAGTCTAGATATAGAAGACGGTTGTACAACGACGAATCTCGTTAGTCTAGATATAGAAGACGGTTGTACAACGACGGATCTCGTTAGTCTAGATATAGAAGACGGTTGTACAACGACGGATCTCGTTAGTCTAGATATAGAAGACGGTTGTACAGACGGATCTCGTTAGTCTAGATATAGAAGACGGTTGCACAACGATAGATCTCGTTAGTCGAGATATAGAAGACGGTTGAACAACGACGGATCTCGTTAGTCTAGATATAGAAGACGGTTGTACAACGACGGATCTCGTTATTCTAGTTATAGAAGACGGTTGAACAACGACGGATCTCGTTAGTCTAGATATAGAAGACGATTGTACAACGACGGATCTCGTTAGTCTAGATATAGAAGGCGGTTGTACAGACGGATCTCGTTAGTCTAGATATAGAAAACGGTTGTACAGACGTATCTCGTTAGTCTAGATATAGAAAACGGTTGTACAGACGTATCTCTCGTTAGTCTAGATATAGAAGACGGTTGTACAACGACGGATATCGTTAGTCTAGATATAGAAGACGGTTGTACAACGACGGATCTCGTTAGTCTAGATATAGAAGGCGGTTGTACAGACGGATCTCGTAAGTCTAGATATAGAAGACGGTTGTACAGACGGATCTCGTTAGTCTAGATATAGAAGGCGGTTGTACAGACGGATCTCGTTAGTCTAGATATAGAAAACGGTTGTACAGACGTATCTCTCGTTCGTCTAGATATTGAAGACGGTTGTGCAACGACGGATCTCGTTAGTCTAGATATAGAAGACGGTTGTACAACGACGGATCTCGTTAGTCTAGATATAGAAGACGGTTGTACAGACGGATCTCGTTAGTCTTGATATAGAAGAGGGTTGTTCAGACGGATCTCGTTAGTCTAGATATTGAAGACGGTTGTGCAACGACGGATCTCGTTAGTCTAGATATAGAAGACGGTTGTACAACGACGGATCTCGTTAGTCTAGATATAGAAGACGGTTGTACAGACGGATCTCGTTAGGCTAGATATAGAAGACGGTTGTACAACGAGAGATCTCGTTAGTCGAGATATAGAAGACGGTTGTACAACGACGGATCTCGTTAGTCAAGATATAGAAGACGGTTGTACAGACGGATCTCGTTAGTCTAGATATAGAAGACGGTTGTACAACGACGGATATCGTTAGTCTAGATATAGAAGACGGTTGTACAACGACGCATCTCGTTAGTCTTGATATAGAAGACGGTTGTACAGACGGATCTCGTTAGTCTAGATATAGAAGACGGTTGCACAACGAGAGATCTCGTTAGTCTAGATATAGAAGACGGTTGTACAACGACGGATCTAGGTAGTCTAGATATAGAAAACGGTTGTACAGACGGATCTCGTTAGTCTAGATATAGAAGACGGTTGTACAGACGGATCTCGTTAGCCTAGATATAGAAGACGGTTGTACAACGACGGATCTCGTTAGTCTGGATATAGAAGACGGTTGTACAACGACGGATCTCGTTAGTCTAGATATAGAAGACGGTTGTACAGACGGATCTCTTTAGTATAGATATAGAAGACGGTTGTACAACGACGGATCTCGTTAGTCTAGATATAGAAGACGGTTGTACAGACGGATCTCGTTAGTCTAGATATAGAAGACGGTTGTACAACGAGAGATCTCGTTAGTCGAGATATAGAAGACGGTTGTATAACGACGGATCTCGTTAGTCTAGATATAGAAGACGGTTGTACAGACGGATCTCGTTAGTCTAGATATAGAAGACGGTTGTACAGACGGATCTCTTTAGTATAGATATAGAAGACGGTTGTACAACGACGGATCTCGTTAGTCTAGATATAGAAGACGGTTGTACACACGGATCTCGTTAGTCTAGATATTAAAGACTTTTGTCCAACGACGTATCTCGTTAGTCTAGATATAGAAGACGGTTGTACAACGAGAGATCTCGTTAGTCGAGATATAGAAGACGGTTGTACAACGACGGATCTCGTTAGTCTAGATATAGAAGACGGTTGTACAACGACGGATCTCGTTAGTCTAGATATAGAAGACGGTTGTACAGACGGATCTCGTTAGTCTAGATATTGAAGACGGTTGTACAGACGGATCTCGTTAGTCTAGATATAGAAGACGGTTGCACAACGAGAGATCTCGTTAGTCTAGATATAGAAGACGGTTGTACAACGACGGATCTCGGTAGTCTAGATATAGAAAACGGTTGTACAGACGGATCTCGTTAGTCTAGATATAGAAGACGGTTGTACAGACGGATCTCGTTAGTCTAGATATAGAAGACGGTTGTACAACGACGGATCTCGTTAGTCTGGATATAGAAGACGGTTGTACAACGACGGATCTCGTTAGTCTAGATATAGAAGACGGTTGTACAACGAGAGATCTCGTTAGTCGAGATATAGAAGACGGTTGTACAACGACGGATCTCGTTAGTCTAGATATAGAAGACGGTTGTACAGACGGATCTCGTTAGTCTAGATATAGAAGGCGGTTGCACAACGAGAGATCTCGTTAGTCTAGATATAGAAGACGGTTGTACAACGACGGATCTCGTTAGTCTAGATATAGAAGAAGGTTGTACAACGACGGATCTCGTTAGTCTAGATATAGAAGACGGTTGTACAACGACGGATCTCGTTAGTCTAGATATAGAAAACGGTTGTACAACGACGGATCTCGTTAGTCTAGATATAGAAGACGGTTGTACAACGACGGATCTCGTTAGTCTAGATATAGAAGACGGTTGTACAACGACGGATCTCGTTAGTCTAGATATAGAAGACGGTTGTACAGACGGATCTCGTTAGTCTAGATATAGAAGACGGTTGCACAACGATAGATCTCGTTAGTCGAGATATAGAAGACGGTTGAACAACGACGGATCTCGTTAGTCTAGATATAGAAGACGGTTGTACAACGACGGATCTCGTTATTCTAGTTATAGAAGACGGTTGAACAACGACGGATCTCGTTAGTCTAGATATAGAAGACGATTGTACAACGACGGATCTCGTTAGTCTAGATATAGAAGGCGGTTGTACAGACGGATCTCGTTAGTCTAGATATAGAAAACGGTTGTACAGACGTATCTCGTTAGTCTAGATATAGAAAACGGTTGTACAGACGTATCTCTCGTTAGTCTAGATATAGAAGACGGTTGTACAACGACGGATATCGTTAGTCTAGATATAGAAGACGGTTGTACAACGACGGATCTCGTTAGTCTAGATATAGAAGGCGGTTGTACAGACGGATCTCGTAAGTCTAGATATAGAAGACGGTTGTACAGACGGATCTCGTTAGTCTAGATATAGAAAACGGTTGTACAGACGTATCTCTCGTTAGTCTAGATATAGAAGACGGTTGTACAACGACGGATATCGTTAGTCTAGATATAGAAGACGGTTGTACAACGACGGATCTCGTTAGTCTAGATATAGAAGGCGGTTGTACAGACGGATCTCGTTAGTCTAGATATAGAAAACGGTTGTACAGACGTATCTCTCGTTCGTCTAGATATTGAAGACGGTTGTGCAACGACGGATCTCGTTAGTCTAGATATAGAAGACGGTTGTACAACGACGGATCTCGTTAGTCTAGATATAGAAGACGGTTGTACAGACGGATCTCGTTAGTCTTGATATAGAAGAGGGTTGTTCAGACGGATCTCGTTAGTCTAGATATTGAAGACGGTTGTGCAACGACGGATCTCGTTAGTCTAGATATAGAAGACGGTTGTACAACGACGGATCTCGTTAGTCTAGATATAGAAGACGGTTGTACAGACGGATCTCGTTAGGCTAGATATAGAAGACGGTTGTACAACGAGAGATCTCGTTAGTCGAGATATAGAAGACGGTTGTACAACGACGGATCTCGTTAGTCAAGATATAGAAGACGGTTGTACAGACGGATCTCGTTAGTCTAGATATAGAAGACGGTTGTACAACGACGGATATCGTTAGTCTAGATATAGAAGACGGTTGTACAACGACGCATCTCGTTAGTCTTGATATAGAAGACGGTTGTACAGACGGATCTCGTTAGTCTAGATATAGAAGACGGTTGCACAACGAGAGATCTCGTTAGTCTAGATATAGAAGACGGTTGTACAACGACGGATCTAGGTAGTCTAGATATAGAAAACGGTTGTACAGACGGATCTCGTTAGTCTAGATATAGAAGACGGTTGTACAGACGGATCTCGTTAGCCTAGATATAGAAGACGGTTGTACAACGACGGATCTCGTTAGTCTGGATATAGAAGACGGTTGTACAACGACGGATCTCGTTAGTCTAGATATAGAAGACGGTTGTACAGACGGATCTCTTTAGTATAGATATAGAAGACGGTTGTACAACGACGGATCTCGTTAGTCTAGATATAGAAGACGGTTGTACAGACGGATCTCGTTAGTCTAGATATAGAAGACGGTTGTACAACGAGAGATCTCGTTAGTCGAGATATAGAAGACGGTTGTATAACGACGGATCTCGTTAGTCTAGATATAGAAGACGGTTGTACAGACGGATCTCGTTAGTCTAGATATAGAAGACGGTTGTACAGACGGATCTCTTTAGTATAGATATAGAAGACGGTTGTACAACGACGGATCTCGTTAGTCTAGATATAGAAGACGGTTGTACACACGGATCTCGTTAGTCTAGATATTAAAGACTTTTGTCCAACGACGTATCTCGTTAGTCTAGATATAGAAGACGGTTGTACAACGAGAGATCTCGTTAGTCGAGATATAGAAGACGGTTGTACAACGACGGATCTCGTTAGTCTAGATATAGAAGACGGTTGTACAACGACGGATCTCGTTAGTCTAGATATAGAAGACGGTTGTACAGACGGATCTCGTTAGTCTAGATATTGAAGACGGTTGTACAGACGGATCTCGTTAGTCTAGATATAGAAGACGGTTGCACAACGAGAGATCTCGTTAGTCTAGATATAGAAGACGGTTGTACAACGACGGATCTCGGTAGTCTAGATATAGAAAACGGTTGTACAGACGGATCTCGTTAGTCTAGATATAGAAGACGGTTGTACAGACGGATCTCGTTAGTCTAGATATAGAAGACGGTTGTACAACGACGGATCTCGTTAGTCTGGATATAGAAGACGGTTGTACAACGACGGATCTCGTTAGTCTAGATATAGAAGACGGTTGTACAACGAGAGATCTCGTTAGTCGAGATATAGAAGACGGTTGTACAACGACGGATCTCGTTAGTCTAGATATAGAAGACGGTTGTACAGACGGATCTCGTTAGTCTAGATATAGAAGGCGGTTGCACAACGAGAGATCTCGTTAGTCTAGATATAGAAGACGGTTGTACAACGACGGATCTCGTTAGTCTAGATATAGAAGAAGGTTGTACAACGACGGATCTCGTTAGTCTAGATATAGAAGACGGTTGTACAACGACGGATCTCGTTAGTCTAGATATAGAAAACGGTTGTACAACGACGGATCTCGTTAGTCTAGATATAGAAGACGGTTGTACAGACGGATCTCGTTAGTCTAGATATAGAAGACAGTTGTACAGACGGATCTCGTTGGTCTAGATATTGAAGACGTTTATCCAACGACGTATCTCGTTAGTCTAGATATAGAAGACGGTTGTACAACGATAGATCTCGTTAGTCGAGATATAGAAGACGGTTGAACAACGACGGATCTCGTTAGTCTAGATATAGAAGACGGTTGTACAACGACGGATCTCGTTAGTCTAGTAATAGAAGACGGTTGTACAACGACGGATCTCGTTAGTCTAGATATAGAAGACGGTTGTACAGACGGATCTCGTTAGTCTAGATATAGAAGACGGTTGTACAGACGGATCTCTTTAGTATAGATATAGAAGACGGTTGTACAACGACGGATCTCGTTAGTCTAGATATAGAAGACGGTTGTACACACGGATCTCGTTAGTCTAGATATTAAAGACTTTTGTCCAACGACGTATCTCGTTAGTCTAGATATAGAAGACGGTTGTACAACGAGAGATCTCGTTAGTCGAGATATAGAAGACGGTTGTACAACGACGGATCTCGTTAGTCTAGATATAGAAGACGGTTGTACAACGACGGATCTCGTTAGTCTAGATATAGAAGACGGTTGTACAGACGGATCTCGTTAGTCTGGATATAGAAGACGCTTGTACAACGACGTATCTCGTTAGTCTAGATATAGAAGACGGTTGTACAGACGGATCACGTTAGTCTAGATATTGAAGACGTTTGTCCAACGACGGATCTCGTTAGTCTAGATATAAAAGACGGTTGTACAGACGGATCTCGTTAGTCTTGATATAAAAGAGGGTTGTTCAGACGGATCTCGTTAGTCTAGATATTGAAGACGGTTGTACAGACGGATCTCGTTAGTCTAGATATAGAAGACGGTTGCACAACGAGAGATCTCGTTAGTCTAGATATAGAAGACGGTTGTACAACGACGGATCTCGGTAGTCTAGATATAGAAAACGGTTGTACAGATGGATCTCGTTAGTCTAGATATAGAAGACGGTTGTACAGACGGATCTCGTTAGTCCAGATATAGAAGACGGTTGTACAACGACGGATCTCGTAACTCTAGATATAGAAGACGATAGTACAACGACGGATCTCGTTAGTCTAGATATAGAAGACGGTTGTACAGACGGATCTCGTTAGTCTAGATATAGAAGACGGTTGTACAACGACGGATCTCGTTAGTCTAGATATAGAAGACGGTTGTACAGACGGATCTCGTTAGTCTAGATATAGAAGACAGTTGTACAGACGGATCTCGTTAGTCTAGATATTGAAGACGTTTGTCCAACGACGTATCTCGCTAGTCTAGATATAGAAAACGGTTGTACAGACGGATCACGTTAGTCTAGATATTGAAGACGTTTGTCCAACGACGGATCTCGTTAATCTAGATATAAAAGACGGTTGTACAGACGGATCTCGTTAGTCTTGATATAAAAGAGGGTTGTTCAGACGGATCTCGTTAGTCTAGATATTGAAGACGGTTGTACAGACGGATCTCGTTAGTCTAGATATAGAAGACGGTTGCACAACGAGAGATCTCGTTAGTCTAGATATAGAAGACGGTTGTACAACGACGGATCTCGGTAGTCTAGATATAGAAAACGGTTGTACAGACGGATCACGTTAGTCTAGATATTGAAGACGTTTGTCCAACGACGGATCTCGTTAGTCTAGATATAAAAGACGGTTGTACAGACGGATCTCGTTAGTCTTGATATAAAAGAGGGTTGTTCAGACGGATCTCGTTAGTCTAGATATTGAAGACGGTTGTACAGACGGATCTCGTTAGTCTAGATATAGAAGACGGTTGCACAACGAGAGATCTCGTTAGTCTAGATATAGAAGACGGTTGTACAACGACGGATCTCGGTAGTCTAGATATAGAAAACGGTTGTACAGATGGATCTCGTTAGTCTAGATATAGAAGACGGTTGTACAGACGGATCTCGTTAGTCCAGATATAGAAGACGGTTGTACAACGACGGATCTCGTAACTCTAGATATAGAAGACGGTTGTACAACGACGGATCTCGGTAGTCTAGATATAGAAAACGGTTGTACAGACGGATCACGTTAGTCTAGATATTGAAGACGTTTGTCCAACGACGGATCTCGTTAGTCTAGATATAGAAGACGGTTGTACAACGACGGATCTAGGTAGTCTAGATATAGAAAACGGTTGTACAGACGGATCACGTTAGTCTAGATATTGAAGACGTTTGTCCAACGACGGATCTCGTTAGTCTAGATATAAAAGACGGTTGTACAGACGGATCTCGTTAGTCTTGATATAAAAGAGGGTTGTTCAGACGGATCTCGTTAGTCTAGATATTGAAGACGGTTGTACAGACGGATCTCGTTAGTCTAGATATAGAAGACGGTTGCACAACGAGAGATCTCGTTAGTCTAGATATAAAAGACGGTTGTACAGACGGATCTCGTTAGTCTTGATATAAAAGAGGGTTGTTCAGACGGATCTCGTTAGTCTAGATATAGAAGACGGTTGTACAGACGGATCTCGTTAGTCTAGATATAGAAGACGCTTGTACAACGACGGATCTCGTTAGTCTAGATATAGAAAACGGTTGTACAACGACGGATCTCGTTAGTCTAGATATAGAAGACGGTTGTACAACGACGGATCTCGTTAGTCTAGATATAGAAGACGGTTGTACAACGACGGATCTCTTTAGTATAGATATAGAAGACGGTTGTACAACGACGGATCTCGTTAGTCTAGATATAGAAGACGGCTGTACAGACGGATCTCGTTAGTCAAGATATAGAAGACGGTTGTACAGACGGATCTCGTTAGGCTAGATATAGAAGACGGTTGTACAACGAGAGATCTCGTTAGTCGAGATATAGAAGACGGTTGTACAACGACGGATCTCGTTAGTCAAGATATAGAAGACGGTTGTACAGACGGATCTCGTTAGTCTAGATATAGAAGACGGTTGTACAACGACGGATATCGTTAGTCTAGATATAGAAGACGGTTGTACAACGACGCATCTCGTTAGTCTAGATATAGAAGACGGTTGCACAACGAGATATCTCGTTAGTCTAGATATAGAAGACGGTTGTACAACGACGGATCTAGGTAGTCTAGATATAGAAAACGGTTGTACAGACGGATCTCGTTAGTCTAGATATAGAAGACGGTTGTACAGACGGATCTCGTTAGCCTAGATATAGAAGACGGTTGTACAACGACGGATCTCGTTAGTCTGGATATAGAAGACGGTTGTACAACGACGGAGCTCGTTAGTCTAGATATAGAAGACGGTTGTACAGACGGATCTCGTTAGTCTAGATATAGAAGACGGTTGTACAGACGGATCTCTTTAGTATAGATATAGAAGACGGTTGTACAACGACGGATCTCGTTAGTCTAGATATAGAAGACGGTTGTACAGACGGATCTCGTTAGTCTAGATATTAAAGACGTTTGTCCAACGACGTATCTCGTTAGTCTAGATATAGAAGACGGTTGTACAACGAGAGATCTCGTTAGTCGAGATATAGAAGACGGTTGTATAACGACGGATCTCGTTAGTCTAGATATAGAAGACGGTTGTACAGACGGATCTCGTTAGTCTAGATATAGAAGACGGTTGTACAGACGGATCTCTTTAGTATAGATATAGAAGACGGTTGTACAACGACGGATCTCGTTAGTCTAGATATAGAAGACGGTTGTACACACGGATCTCGTTAGTCTAGACATTAAAGACTTTTGTCCAACGACGTATCTCGTTAGTCTAGATATAGAAGACGGTTGTACAACGAGAGATCTCGTTAGTCGAGATATAGAAGACGGTTGTACAACGACGGATCTCGTTAGTCTAGATATAGAAGACGGTTGTACAACGACGGATCTCGTTAGTCTAGATATAGAAGACGGTTGTACAGACGGATCTCGTTAGTCTAGATATTGAAGACGGTTGTACAGACGGATCTCGTTAGTCTAGATATAGAAGACGGTTGTACAACGACGGATCTCGTTAGTCTAGATATAGAAGACGGTTGTACAACGACGGATCTCGTTAGTCTAGATATAGAAGACGGTTGTACAACGACGGATCTCGTTAGTCTAGATATAGAAGACGGTTGTACAGACGGATCTCGTTATTCTAGTTATAGAAGACGGTTGTACAGACGGATCTCTTTAGTATAGATATAGAAGACGGTTGTACAACGACGGATCTCGTTAGTCTAGATATAGAAGACGGTTGTACACACGGATCTCGTTAGTCTAGATATTAAAGACTTTTGTCCAACGACGTATCTCGTTAGTCTAGATATAGAAGACGGTTGTACAACGAGAGATCTCGTTAGTCGAGATATAGAAGACGGTTGTACAACGACGGATCTCGTTAGTCTAGATATAGAAGACGGTTGTACAACGACGGATCTCGTTAGTCTAGATATAGAAGACGGTTGTACAGACGGATCTCGTTAGTCTAGATATTGAAGACGGTTGTACAGACGGATCTCGTTAGTCTAGATATAGAAGACGGTTGCACAACGAGAGATCTCGTTAGTCTAGATATAGAAGACGGTTGTACAACGACGGATCTCGGTAGTCTAGATATAGAAAACGGTTGTACAGACGGATCTCGTTAGTCTAGATATAGAAGACGGTTGTACAGACGGATCTCGTTAGTCTAGATATAGAAGACGGTTGTACAACGACGGATCTCGTTAGTCTGGATATAGAAGACGGTTGTACAACGACGGATCTCGTTAGTCTAGATATAGAAGACGGTTGTACAACGAGAGATCTCGTTAGTCGAGATATAGAAGACGGTTGTACAACGACGGATCTCGTTAGTCTAGATATAGAAGACGGTTGTACAGACGGATCTCGTTAGTCTAGATATAGAAGGCGGTTGCACAACGAGAGATCTCGTTAGTCTAGATATAGAAGACGGTTGTACAACGACGGATCTCGTTAGTCTAGATATAGAAGAAGGTTGTACAACGACGGATCTCGTTAGTCTAGATATAGAAGACGGTTGTACAACGACGGATCTCGTTAGTCTAGATATAGAAAACGGTTGTACAACGACGGATCTCGTTAGTCTAGATATAGAAGACGGTTGTACAGACGGATCTCGTTAGTCTAGATATAGAAGACAGTTGTACAGACGGATCTCGTTGGTCTAGATATTGAAGACGTTTATCCAACGACGTATCTCGTTAGTCTAGATATAGAAGACGGTTGTACAACGATAGATCTCGTTAGTCGAGATATAGAAGACGGTTGAACAACGACGGATCTCGTTAGTCTAGATATAGAAGACGGTTGTACAACGACGGATCTCGTTAGTCTAGTAATAGAAGACGGTTGTACAACGACGGATCTCGTTAGTCTAGATATAGAAGACGGTTGTACAGACGGATCTCGTTAGTCTAGATATAGAAGACGGTTGTACAGACGGATCTCTTTAGTATAGATATAGAAGACGGTTGTACAACGACGGATCTCGTTAGTCTAGATATAGAAGACGGTTGTACACACGGATCTCGTTAGTCTAGATATTAAAGACTTTTGTCCAACGACGTATCTCGTTAGTCTAGATATAGAAGACGGTTGTACAACGAGAGATCTCGTTAGTCGAGATATAGAAGACGGTTGTACAACGACGGATCTCGTTAGTCTAGATATAGAAGACGGTTGTACAACGACGGATCTCGTTAGTCTAGATATAGAAGACGGTTGTACAGACGGATCTCGTTAGTCTAGATATTGAAGACGGTTGTACAGACGGATCTCGTTAGTCTAGATATAGAAGACGGTTGCACAACGAGAGATCTCGTTAGTCTAGATATAGAAGACGGTTGTACAGCGACGGATCTCGTTAGTCTGGATATAGAAGACGGTTGTACAGACGGATCTCGTTAGTCTAGATATAGAAGACGGTTGTACAGACGGATCTCTTTAGTATAGATATAGAAGACGGTTGTACAACGACGGATCTCGTTAGTCTAGATATAGAAAACGGTTGTACAGACGGATCACGTTAGTCTAGATATTGAAGACGTTTGTCCAACGACGGATCTCGTTAGTCTAGATATAAAAGACGGTTGTACAGACGGATCTCGTTAGTCTTGATATAAAAGAGGGTTGTTCAGACGGATCTCGTTAGTCTAGATATAGAAAACGGTTGTACAGACGGATCTCGTTAGTCTAGATATAGAAAACGGTTGTACAGACGTATCTCTCGTTAGTCTAGATATAGAAGACGGTTGTACAACGACGGATATCGTTAGTCTAGATATAGAAGACGGTTGTACAACGACGGATCTCGTTAGTCTAGATATAGAAGACGGTTGCACAACGAGAGATCTCGTTAGTCTAGATATAGAAGACGGTTGTACAACGACGGATCTCGGTAGTCTAGATATAGAAAACGGTTGTACAGATGGATCTCGTTAGTCTAGATATAGAAGACGGTTGTACAGACGGATCTCGTTAGTCCAGATATAGAAGACGGTTGTACAACGACGGATCTCGTAACTCTAGATATAGAAGACGGTTGTACAACGACGGATCTCGGTAGTCTAGATATAGAAAACGGTTGTACAGACGGATCACGTTAGTCTAGATATTGAAGACGTTTGTCCAACGACGGATCTCGTTAGTCTAGATATAGAAGACGGTTGTACAACGACGGATCTAGGTAGTCTAGATATAGAAAACGGTTGTACAGACGGATCACGTTAGTCTAGATATTGAAGACGTTTGTCCAACGACGGATCTCGTTAGTCTAGATATAAAAGACGGTTGTACAGACGGATCTCGTTAGTCTTGATATAAAAGAGGGTTGTTCAGACGGATCTCGTTAGTCTAGATATTGAAGACGGTTGTACAGACGGATCTCGTTAGTCTAGATATAGAAGACGGTTGCACAACGAGAGATCTCGTTAGTCTAGATATAAAAGACGGTTGTACAGACGGATCTCGTTAGTCTTGATATAAAAGAGGGTTGTTCAGACGGATCTCGTTAGTCTAGATATAGAAGACGGTTGTACAGACGGATCTCGTTAGTCTAGATATAGAAGACGCTTGTACAACGACGGATCTCGTTAGTCTAGATATAGAAAACGGTTGTACAACGACGGATCTCGTTAGTCTAGATATAGAAGACGGTTGTACAACGACGGATCTCGTTAGTCTAGATATAGAAGACGGTTGTACAACGACGGATCTCTTTAGTATAGATATAGAAGACGGTTGTACAACGACGGATCTCGTTAGTCTAGATATAGAAGACGGCTGTACAGACGGATCTCGTTAGTCAAGATATAGAAGACGGTTGTACAGACGGATCTCGTTAGGCTAGATATAGAAGACGGTTGTACAACGAGAGATCTCGTTAGTCGAGATATAGAAGACGGTTGTACAACGACGGATCTCGTTAGTCAAGATATAGAAGACGGTTGTACAGACGGATCTCGTTAGTCTAGATATAGAAGACGGTTGTACAACGACGGATATCGTTAGTCTAGATATAGAAGACGGTTGTACAACGACGCATTTCGTTAGTCTAGATATAGAAGACGGTTGTACAGACGGATCTCGTTAGTCTAGATATAGAAGACGGTTGCACAACGAGATATCTCGTTAGTCTAGATATAGAAGACGGTTGTACAACGACGGATCTAGGTAGTCTAGATATAGAAAACGGTTGTACAGACGGATCTCGTTAGTCTAGATATAGAAGACGGTTGTACAGACGGATCTCGTTAGCCTAGATATAGAAGACGGTTGTACAACGACGGATCTCGTTAGTCTGGATATAGAAGACGGTTGTACAACGACGGAGCTCGTTAGTCTAGATATAGAAGACGGTTGTACAGACGGATCTCGTTAGTCTAGATATAGAAGACGGTTGTACAGACGGATCTCTTTAGTATAGATATAGAAGACGGTTGTACAACGACGGATCTCGTTAGTCTAGATATAGAAGACGGTTGTACAGACGGATCTCGTTAGTCTAGATATTAAAGACGTTTGTCCAACGACGTATCTCGTTAGTCTAGATATAGAAGACGGTTGTACAACGAGAGATCTCGTTAGTCGAGATATAGAAGACGGTTGTATAACGACGGATCTCGTTAGTCTAGATATAGAAGACGGTTGTACAGACGGATCTCGTTAGTCTAGATATAGAAGACGGTTGTACAGACGGATCTCTTTAGTATAGATATAGAAGACGGTTGTACAACGACGGATCTCGTTAGTCTAGATATAGAAGACGGTTGTACACACGGATCTCGTTAGTCTAGACATTAAAGACTTTTGTCCAACGACGTATCTCGTTAGTCTAGATATAGAAGACGGTTGTACAACGAGAGATCTCGTTAGTCGAGATATAGAAGACGGTTGTACAACGACGGATCTCGTTAGTCTAGATATAGAAGACGGTTGTACAACGACGGATCTCGTTAGTCTAGATATAGAAGACGGTTGTACAGACGGATCTCGTTAGTCTAGATATTGAAGACGGTTGTACAGACGGATCTCGTTAGTCTAGATATAGAAGACGGTTGTACAACGACGGATCTCGTTAGTCTAGATATAGAAGACGGTTGTACAACGACGGATCTCGTTAGTCTAGATATAGAAGACGGTTGTACAACGACGGATCTCGTTAGTCTAGATATAGAAGACGGTTGTACAGACGGATCTCGTTATTCTAGTTATAGAAGACGGTTGTACAACGACGGATCTCGTTAGTCTAGATATAGAAGACGATTGTACAACGACGGATCTCGTTAGTCTAGATATAGAAGGCGGTTGTACAGACGGATCTCGTTAGTCTAGATATAGAAAACGGTTGTACAGACGTATCTCGTTAGTCTAGATATAGAAAACGGTTGTACAGACGTATCTCTCGTTAGTCTAGATATAGAAGACGGTTGTACAACGACGGATATCGTTAGTCTAGATATAGAAGACGGTTGTACAACGACGGATCTCGTTAGTCTAGATATAGAAGGCGGTTGTACAGACGGATCTCGTAAGTCTAGATATAGAAGACGGTTGTACAGACGGATCTCGTTAGTCTAGATATAGAAAACGGTTGTACAGACGTATCTCTCGTTAGTCTAGATATAGAAGACGGTTGTACAACGACGGATATCGTTAGTCTAGATATAGAAGACGGTTGTACAACGACGGATCTCGTTAGTCTAGATATAGAAGGCGGTTGTACAGACGGATCTCGTTAGTCTAGATATAGAAAACGGTTGTACAGACGTATCTCTCGTTCGTCTAGATATTGAAGACGGTTGTGCAACGACGGATCTCGTTAGTCTAGATATAGAAGACGGTTGTACAACGACGGATCTCGTTAGTCTAGATATAGAAGACGGTTGTACAGACGGATCTCGTTAGTCTTGATATAGAAGAGGGTTGTTCAGACGGATCTCGTTAGTCTAGATATTGAAGACGGTTGTGCAACGACGGATCTCGTTAGTCTAGATATAGAAGACGGTTGTGCAACGACGGATCTCGTTAGTCTAGATATAGAAGACGGTTGTACAGACGGATCTCGTTAGGCTAGATATAGAAGACGGTTGTACAACGAGAGATCTCGTTAGTCGAGATATAGAAGACGGTTGTACAACGACGGATCTCGTTAGTCAAGATATAGAAGACGGTTGTACAGACGGATCTCGTTAGTCTAGATATAGAAGACGGTTGTACAACGACGGATATCGTTAGTCTAGATATAGAAGACGGTTGTACAACGACGCATCTCGTTAGTCTAGATATAGAAGACGGTTGTACAGACGGATCTCGTTAGTCTAGATATAGAAGACGGTTGCACAACGAGAGATCTCGTTAGTCTAGATATAGAAGACGGTTGTACAACGACGGATCTAGGTAGTCTAGATATAGAAAACGGTTGTACAGACGGATCTCGTTAGTCTAGATATAGAAGACGGTTGTACAGACGGATCTCGTTAGCCTAGATATAGAAGACGGTTGTACAACGACGGATCTCGTTAGTCTGGATATAGAAGACGGTTGTACAACGACGGATCTCGTTAGTCTAGATATAGAAGACGGTTGTACAGACGGATCTCTTTAGTATAGATATAGAAGACGGTTGTACAACGACGGATCTCGTTAGTCTAGATATAGAAGACGGTTGTACAGACGGATCTCGTTAGTCTAGATATTAAAGACGTTTGTACAACGACGGATCTCGTTAGTCTAGATATAGAAGACGGTTGTACACACGGATCTCGTTAGTCTAGACATTAAAGACTTTTGTCCAACGACGTATCTCGTTAGTCTAGATATAGAAGACGGTTGTACAGACGGATCTCGTTAGTCTAGATATTGAAGACGGTTGTACAGACGGATCTCGTTAGTCTAGATATAGAAGACGGTTGTACAACGACGGATCTCGTTAGTCTAGATATAGAAGACGGTTGTACAACGACGGATCTCGTTAGTCTAGATATAGAAGACGGTTGTACAACGACGGATCTCGTTAGTCTAGATATAGAAGACGGTTGTACAGACGGATCTCGTTAGTCTAGATATAGAAGACGGTTGCACAACGATAGATCTCGTTAGTCGAGATATAGAAGACGGTTGAACAACGACGGATCTCGTTAGTCTAGATATAGAAGACGGTTGTACAACGACGGATCTCGTTATTCTAGTTATAGAAGACGGTTGTACAACGACGGATCTCGTTAGTCTAGATATAGAAGACGATTGTACAACGACGGATCTCGTTAGTCTAGATATAGAAGGCGGTTGTACAGACGGATCTCGTTAGTCTAGATATAGAAAACGGTTGTACAGACGTATCTCGTTAGTCTAGATATAGAAAACGGTTGTACAGACGTATCTCTCGTTAGTCTAGATATAGAAGACGGTTGTACAACGACGGATATCGTTAGTCTAGATATAGAAGACGGTTGTACAACGACGGATCTCGTTAGTCTAGATATAGAAGGCGGTTGTACAGACGGATCTCGTAAGTCTAGATATAGAAGACGGTTGTACAGACGGATCTCGTTAGTCTAGATATAGAAAACGGTTGTACAGACGTATCTCTCGTTAGTCTAGATATAGAAGACGGTTGTACAACGACGGATATCGTTAGTCTAGATATAGAAGACGGTTGTACAACGACGGATCTCGTTAGTCTAGATATAGAAGGCGGTTGTACAGACGGATCTCGTTAGTCTAGATATAGAAAACGGTTGTACAGACGTATCTCTCGTTCGTCTAGATATTGAAGACGGTTGTGCAACGACGGATCTCGTTAGTCTAGATATAGAAGACGGTTGTACAACGACGGATCTCGTTAGTCTAGATATAGAAGACGGTTGTACAGACGGATCTCGTTAGTCTTGATATAGAAGAGGGTTGTTCAGACGGATCTCGTTAGTCTAGATATTGAAGACGGTTGTGCAACGACGGATCTCGTTAGTCTAGATATAGAAGACGGTTGTACAACGACGGATCTCGTTAGTCTAGATATAGAAGACGGTTGTACAGACGGATCTCGTTAGGCTAGATATAGAAGACGGTTGTACAACGAGAGATCTCGTTAGTCGAGATATAGAAGACGGTTGTACAACGACGGATCTCGTTAGTCAAGATATAGAAGACGGTTGTACAGACGGATCTCGTTAGTCTAGATATAGAAGACGGTTGTACAACGACGGATATCGTTAGTCTAGATATAGAAGACGGTTGTACAACGACGCATCTCGTTAGTCTTGATATAGAAGACGGTTGTACAGACGGATCTCGTTAGTCTAGATATAGAAGACGGTTGCACAACGAGAGATCTCGTTAGTCTAGATATAGAAGACGGTTGTACAACGACGGATCTAGGTAGTCTAGATATAGAAAACGGTTGTACAGACGGATCTCGTTAGTCTAGATATAGAAGACGGTTGTACAGACGGATCTCGTTAGCCTAGATATAGAAGACGGTTGTACAACGACGGATCTCGTTAGTCTGGATATAGAAGACGGTTGTACAACGACGGATCTCGTTAGTCTAGATATAGAAGACGGTTGTACAGACGGATCTCTTTAGTATAGATATAGAAGACGGTTGTACAACGACGGATCTCGTTAGTCTAGATATAGAAGACGGTTGTACAGACGGATCTCGTTAGTCTAGATATAGAAGACGGTTGTACAACGAGAGATCTCGTTAGTCGAGATATAGAAGACGGTTGTATAACGACGGATCTCGTTAGTCTAGATATAGAAGACGGTTGTACAGACGGATCTCGTTAGTCTAGATATAGAAGACGGTTGTACAGACGGATCTCTTTAGTATAGATATAGAAGACGGTTGTACAACGACGGATCTCGTTAGTCTAGATATAGAAGACGGTTGTACACACGGATCTCGTTAGTCTAGATATTAAAGACTTTTGTCCAACGACGTATCTCGTTAGTCTAGATATAGAAGACGGTTGTACAACGAGAGATCTCGTTAGTCGAGATATAGAAGACGGTTGTACAACGACGGATCTCGTTAGTCTAGATATAGAAGACGGTTGTACAACGACGGATCTCGTTAGTCTAGATATAGAAGACGGTTGTACAGACGGATCTCGTTAGTCTAGATATTGAAGACGGTTGTACAGACGGATCTCGTTAGTCTAGATATAGAAGACGGTTGCACAACGAGAGATCTCGTTAGTCTAGATATAGAAGACGGTTGTACAACGACGGATCTCGGTAGTCTAGATATAGAAAACGGTTGTACAGACGGATCTCGTTAGTCTAGATATAGAAGACGGTTGTACAGACGGATCTCGTTAGTCTAGATATAGAAGACGGTTGTACAACGACGGATCTCGTTAGTCTGGATATAGAAGACGGTTGTACAACGACGGATCTCGTTAGTCTAGATATAGAAGACGGTTGTACAACGAGAGATCTCGTTAGTCGAGATATAGAAGACGGTTGTACAACGACGGATCTCGTTAGTCTAGATATAGAAGACGGTTGTACAGACGGATCTCGTTAGTCTAGATATAGAAGGCGGTTGCACAACGAGAGATCTCGTTAGTCTAGATATAGAAGACGGTTGTACAACGACGGATCTCGTTAGTCTAGATATAGAAGAAGGTTGTACAACGACGGATCTCGTTAGTCTAGATATAGAAGACGGTTGTACAACGACGGATCTCGTTAGTCTAGATATAGAAAACGGTTGTACAACGACGGATCTCGTTAGTCTAGATATAGAAGACGGTTGTACAGACGGATCTCGTTAGTCTAGATATAGAAGACAGTTGTACAGACGGATCTCGTTGGTCTAGATATTGAAGACGTTTATCCAACGACGTATCTCGTTAGTCTAGATATAGAAGACGGTTGTACAACGATAGATCTCGTTAGTCGAGATATAGAAGACGGTTGAACAACGACGGATCTCGTTAGTCTAGATATAGAAGACGGTTGTACAACGACGGATCTCGTTAGTCTAGTAATAGAAGACGGTTGTACAACGACGGATCTCGTTAGTCTAGATATAGAAGACGGTTGTACAGACGGATCTCGTTAGTCTAGATATAGAAGACGGTTGTACAGACGGATCTCTTTAGTATAGATATAGAAGACGGTTGTACAACGACGGATCTCGTTAGTCTAGATATAGAAGACGGTTGTACACACGGATCTCGTTAGTCTAGATATTAAAGACTTTTGTCCAACGACGTATCTCGTTAGTCTAGATATAGAAGACGGTTGTACAACGAGAGATCTCGTTAGTCGAGATATAGAAGACGGTTGTACAACGACGGATCTCGTTAGTCTAGATATAGAAGACGGTTGTACAACGACGGATCTCGTTAGTCTAGATATAGAAGACGGTTGTACAGACGGATCTCGTTAGTCTAGATATTGAAGACGGTTGTACAGACGGATCTCGTTAGTCTAGATATAGAAGACGGTTGCACAACGAGAGATCTCGTTAGTCTAGATATAGAAGACGGTTGTACAGCGACGGATCTCGTTAGTCTGGATATAGAAGACGGTTGTACAGACGGATCTCGTTAGTCTAGATATAGAAGACGGTTGTACAGACGGATCTCTTTAGTATAGATATAGAAGACGGTTGTACAACGACGGATCTCGTTAGTCTAGATATAGAAAACGGTTGTACAGACGGATCTCGTTAGTCTAGATATTGAAGACGTTTGTCCAACGACGTATCTCGTTAGTCTAGTTATAGAAGACGGTTGTACAACGACGGATCTCGTTAGTCTAGATATAGAAGACGATTGTACAACGACGGATCTCGTTAGTCTAGATATAGAAGACGGTTGTACAGACGGATCTCGTTAGTCTAGATATAGAAGACGGTTGTACAGACGGATCTCGTTAGTCTAGATATAGAAAACGGTTGTACAGACGTATCTCTCGTTAGTCTAGATATTGAAGACGTTTGTCCAACGACGTATCTCGCTAGTCTAGATATAGAAGACGGTTGTACAACGACGGATCTCGTTAGTCTAGATATAGATGACGGTTGTACAACGACGGATCTCGTTAGTCTGGATATAGAAGACGCTTGTACAACGACGTATCTCGTTAGTCTAGATATAGAAGACGGTTGTACAGACGGATCACGTTAGTCTAGATATTGAAGACGTTTGTCCAACGACGGATCTCGTTAGTCTAGATATAAAAGACGGTTGTACAGACGGATCTCGTTAGTCTTGATATAAAAGAGGGTTGTTCAGACGGATCTCGTTAGTCTAGATATTGAAGACGGTTGTACAGACGGATCTCGTTAGTCTAGATATAGAAGACGGTTGCACAACGAGAGATCTCGTTAGTCTAGATATAGAAGACGGTTGTACAACGACGGATCTCGGTAGTCTAGATATAGAAAACGGTTGTACAGATGGATCTCGTTAGTCTAGATATAGAAGACGGTTGTACAGACGGATCTCGTTAGTCCAGATATAGAAGACGGTTGTACAACGACGGATCTCGTAACTCTAGATATAGAAGACGATAGTACAACGACGGATCTCGTTAGTCTAGATATAGAAGACGGTTGTACAGACGGATCTCGTTAGTCTAGATATAGAAGACGGTTGTACAGACGGATCTCGTTAGTCTAGATATAGAAAACGGTTGTACAGACGTATCTCTCGTTAGTCTAGATATTGAAGACGTTTGTCCAACGACGTATCTCGTTAGTCTAGATATAGAAGACGCTTGTACAACGACGGATCTCGTTAGTCTAGATATAGAAAACGGTTGTACAACGACGGATCTCGTTAGTCTAGATATAGAAGACGGTTGTACAACGACGGATCTCGTTAGTCTAGATATAGAAGACGGTTGTACAACGACGGATCTCTTTAGTATAGATATAGAAGACGGTTGTACAACGACGGATCTCGTTAGTCTAGATATAGAAGACGGCTGTACAGACGGATCTCGTTAGTCTAGATATTGAAGACGTTTGTCCAACAACGTATCTCGTTAGTCTAGATATAGAAGACGGTTGTACAACGAGAGATCTCGTTAGTCGAGATATAGAAGACGGTTGTACAACGACGGATCTCGTTAGTCTAGATATAGAAGACGGTTGTACAGACGGATCTCGTTAGTCTAGATATAGAAGACAGTTGTACAGACGGATCTCGTTAGTCTAGATATTGAAGACGTTTGTCCAACGACGTATCTCGCTAGTCTAGATATAGAAAAAGGTTGTACAGACGGATCACGTTAGTCTAGATATTGAAGACGTTTGTCCAACGACGGATCTCGTTAATCTAGATATAAAAGACGGTTGTACAGACGGATCTCGTTAGTCTTGATATAAAAGAGGGTTGTTCAGACGGATCTCGTTAGTCTAGATATTGAAGACGGTTGTACAGACGGATCTCGTTAGTCTAGATATAGAAGACGGTTGCACAACGAGAGATCTCGTTAGTCTAGATATAGAAGACGGTTGTACAACGACGGATCTCGGTAGTCTAGATATAGAAAACGGTTGTACAGACGGATCACGTTAGTCTAGATATTGAAGACGTTTGTCCAACGACGGATCTCGTTAGTCTAGATATAAAAGACGGTTGTACAGACGGATCTCGTTAGTCTTGATATAAAAGAGGGTTGTTCAGACGGATCTCGTTAGTCTAGATATTGAAGACGGTTGTACAGACGGATCTCGTTAGTCTAGATATAGAAGACGGTTGCACAACGAGAGATCTCGTTAGTCTAGATATAGAAGACGGTTGTACAACGACGGATCTCGGTAGTCTAGATATAGAAAACGGTTGTACAGATGGATCTCGTTAGTCTAGATATAGAAGACGGTTGTACAGACGGATCTCGTTAGTCCAGATATAGAAGACGGTTGTACAACGACGGATCTCGTAACTCTAGATATAGAAGACGGTTGTACAACGACGGATCTCGGTAGTCTAGATATAGAAAACGGTTGTACAGACGGATCACGTTAGTCTAGATATTGAAGACGTTTGTCCAACGACGGATCTCGTTAGTCTAGATATAGAAGACGGTTGTACAACGACGGATCTAGGTAGTCTAGATATAGAAAACGGTTGTACAGACGGATCACGTTAGTCTAGATATTGAAGACGTTTGTCCAACGACGGATCTCGTTAGTCTAGATATAAAAGACGGTTGTACAGACGGATCTCGTTAGTCTTGATATAAAAGAGGGTTGTTCAGACGGATCTCGTTAGTCTAGATATTGAAGACGGTTGTACAGACGGATCTCGTTAGTCTAGATATAGAAGACGGTTGCACAACGAGAGATCTCGTTAGTCTAGATATAAAAGACGGTTGTACAGACGGATCTCGTTAGTCTTGATATAAAAGAGGGTTGTTCAGACGGATCTCGTTAGTCTAGATATAGAAGACGGTTGTACAACGACGGATCTCGTTAGTCTAGATATAGAAGACGGTTGTACAACGACGGATCTCTTTAGTATAGATATAGAAGACGGTTGTACAACGACGGATCTCGTTAGTCTAGATATAGAAGACGGCTGTACAGACGGATCTCGTTAGTCTAGATATTGAAGACGTTTGTCCAACAACGTATCTCGTTAGTCTAGATATAGAAGACGGTTGTACAACGAGAGATCTCGTTAGTCGAGATATAGAAGACGGTTGTACAACGACGGATCTCGTTAGTCTAGATATAGAAGACGGTTGTACAGACGGATCTCGTTAGTCTAGATATAGAAGACAGTTGTACAGACGGATCTCGTTAGTCTAGATATTGAAGACGTTTGTCCAACGACGTATCTCGCTAGTCTAGATATAGAAAACGGTTGTACAGACGGATCACGTTAGTCTAGATATTGAAGACGTTTGTCCAACGACGGATCTCGTTAATCTAGATATAAAAGACGGTTGTACAGACGGATCTCGTTAGTCTTGATATAAAAGAGGGTTGTTCAGACGGATCTCGTTAGTCTAGATATTGAAGACGGTTGTACAGACGGATCTCGTTAGTCTAGATATAGAAGACGGTTGCACAACGAGAGATCTCGTTAGTCTAGATATAGAAGACGGTTGTACAACGACGGATCTCGGTAGTCTAGATATAGAAAACGGTTGTACAGACGGATCACGTTAGTCTAGATATTGAAGACGTTTGTCCAACGACGGATCTCGTTAGTCTAGATATAAAAGACGGTTGTACAGACGGATCTCGTTAGTCTTGATATAAAAGAGGGTTGTTCAGACGGATCTCGTTAGTCTAGATATTGAAGACGGTTGTACAGACGGATCTCGTTAGTCTAGATATAGAAGACGGTTGCACAACGAGAGATCTCGTTAGTCTAGATATAGAAGACGGTTGTACAACGACGGATCTCGGTAGTCTAGATATAGAAAACGGTTGTACAGATGGATCTCGTTAGTCTAGATATAGAAGACGGTTGTACAGACGGATCTCGTTAGTCCAGATATAGAAGACGGTTGTACAACGACGGATCTCGTAACTCTAGATATAGAAGACGGTTGTACAACGACGGATCTCGGTAGTCTAGATATAGAAAACGGTTGTACAGACGGATCACGTTAGTCTAGATATTGAAGACGTTTGTCCAACGACGGATCTCGTTAGTCTAGATATAGAAGACGGTTGTACAACGACGGATCTAGGTAGTCTAGATATAGAAAACGGTTGTACAGACGGATCACGTTAGTCTAGATATTGAAGACGTTTGTCCAACGACGGATCTCGTTAGTCTAGATATAAAAGACGGTTGTACAGACGGATCTCGTTAGTCTTGATATAAAAGAGGGTTGTTCAGACGGATCTCGTTAGTCTAGATATTGAAGACGGTTGTACAGACGGATCTCGTTAGTCTAGATATAGAAGACGGTTGCACAACGAGAGATCTCGTTAGTCTAGATATAAAAGACGGTTGTACAGACGGATCTCGTTAGTCTTGATATAAAAGAGGGTTGTTCAGACGGATCTCGTTAGTCTAGATATAGAAGACGGTTGTACAGACGGATCTCGTTAGTCTAGATATAGAAAACGGTTGTACAGACGTATCTCTCGATAGTCTAGATATTGAAGACGTTTGTCCAACGACGTATCTCGCTAGTCTAGATATAGAAGACGGTTGTACAACGACGGATCTCGTTAGTCTAGATATAGATGACGGTTGTACAACGACGGATCTCGTTAGTCTGGATATAGAAGACGCTTGTACAACGACGTATCTCGTTAGTCTAGATATAGAAGACGGTTGTACAGACGGATCACGTTAGTCTAGATATTGAAGACGTTTGTCCAACGACGGATCTCGTTAGTCTAGATATAGAAGACGGTTGTACAGACGGATCTCGTTAGTCTTGATATAAAAGAGGGTTGTTCAGACGGATCTCGTTAGTCTAGATATAGAAGACGGTTGTACAGACGGATCTCGTTAGTCTAGATATAGAAGACGGTTGCACAACGAGAGATCTCGTTAGTCTAGATATAGAAGACGGTTGTACAACGACGGATCTCGGTAGTCTAGATATAGAAAACGGTTGTACAGATGGATCTCGTTAGTCTAGATATAGAAGACGGTTGTACAGACGGATCTCGTTAGTCTAGATATAGAAGACGGTTGTACAACGACGGATCTCGTTAGTCTAGATATAGAAGACGGTTGTACAACGACGGATCTCGTTAGTCTAGATATAGATGACGGTTGTACAACGACGGATCTCGTTAGTCTGGATATAGTAGACGCTTGTACAACGACGTATCTCGTTAGTCTAGATATAGAAGACGGTTGTACAGACGGATCACGTTAGTCTAGATATTGAAGACGTTTGTCCAACGACGGATCTCGTTAGTCTAGATATAGAAGACGGTTGTACAGACGGATCTCGTTAGTCTTGATATAAAAGAGGGTTGTTCAGACGGATCTCGTTAGTCTAGATATTGAAGACGGTTGTACAGACGGATCTCGTTAGTCTAGATATAGAAGACGGTTGCACAACGAGAGATCTCGTTAGTCTAGATATAGAAGACGGTTGTACAACGACGGATCTCGGTAGTCTAGATATAGAAAACGGTTGTACAGATGGATCTCGTTAGTCTAGATATAGAAGACGGTTGTACAGACGGATCTCGTTAGTCTAGATATAGAAGACGGTTGTACAACGACGGATCTCGTTAGTCTAGATATAGAAGACGGTTGTACAACGAGAGATCTCGTTAGTCGAGATATAGAAGACGGTTGTATAACGACGGATCTCGTTAGTCTAGATATAGAAGACGGTTGTACACACGGATCTCGTTAGTCTAGATATTAAAGACTTTTGTCCAACGACGTATCTCGTTAGTCTAGATATAGAAGACGGTTGTACAGACGGATCTCGTTAGTCTAGATATTGAAGACGGTTGTACAGACGGATCTCGTTAGTCTAGATATAGAAGACGGTTGCACAACGAGAGATCTCGTTAGTCTAGATATAGAAGACGGTTGTACAACGACGGATCTCGGTAGTCTAGATATCGAAAACGGTTGTACAGACGGATCTCGTTAGTCTAGATATAGAAGACGGTTGTACAGACGGATCTCGTTAGTCTAGATATAGAAGACGGTTGTACAACGACGGATCTCGTTAGTCTAGATATAGAAGACGGTTGTACAGACGGATCTCGTTAGTCTTGATATAAAAGAGGGTTGTTCAGACGGATCTCGTTAGTCTAGATATAGAAGGCGGTTGCACAACGAGAGATCTCGTTAGTCTAGATATAGAAGACGGTTGTACAACGACGGATCTCGGTAGTCTAGATATAGAAAACGGTTGTACAGACGGATCTCGTTAGTCTAGATATTGAAGACGTTTGTCCAACGACGTATCTCGTTAGTCTAGATATAGAAGACGGTTGTACAACGACGGATCTCGTTAATCTAGATATAGAAGACGGTTGTACAACGACGGATCTCGTTAGTCTAGATATAGAAGACGGTTGTACAACGACGGATCTCGTTAGTCTAGATATAGAAAACGGTTGTACAACGACGGATCTCGTTAGTCTAGATATAGAAGACGGTTGTACAGACGGATCTCGTTAGTCTAGATAGAGAAGACATTTGTACAGACGGATCTCGTTGGTCTAGATATTGAAGACGTTTATCCAACGACGTATCTCGTTAGTCGAGATATAGAAGACGGTTGTACAGCGATAGATCTCGTTAGTCGAGATATAGAAGACGGTTGAAAAACGACGGATCTCGTTAGTCTAGATATAGAAGACGGTTGTACAACGACGGATCTCGTTAGTCTAGTTATAGAAGACGGTTGTACAACGACGGATCTCGTTAGTCTAGATATAGAAGACGATTGTACAACGACGGATCTCGTTAGTCTAGATATAGAAGACGGTTGTACAGACGGATCTCGTTAGTCTAGATAGAGAAGACATTTGTACAGACGGATCTCGTTGGTCTAGATATTGAAGACGTTTATCCAACGACGTATCTCGTTAGTCGAGATATAGATGACGGTTGTACAACGACGGATCTCGTTAGTCTGGATATAGAAGACGCTTGTACAACGACGGATCTCGGTAGTCTAGATATAGAAAACGGTTGTACAGACGGATCTCGTTAGTCTAGATATTGAAGACGTTTGTCCAACGACGTATCTCGTTAGTCTAGATATAGAAGACGGTTGTACAACGACGGATCTCGTTAGTCTAGATATAGAAGACAGTTGTACAGACGGATCTCGTTGGTCTAGATATTGAAGACGTTTATCCAACGACGTATCTCGTTAGTCGAGATATAGAAGACGGTTGTACAACGATAGATCTCGTTAGTCGAGATATAGAAGACGGTTGAACAACGACGGATCTCGTTAGTCTAGATATAGAAGACGGTTGTACAACGACGGATCTCGTTAGTCTAGTTATAGAAGACGGTTGTACAGACGGATCTCGTTAGTCTAGATATAGAAAACGGTTGTACAGACGGATCTCGTTAGTCTAGATATAGAAAACGGTTGTACAGACGGATCACGTTAGTCTGGATATAGAAGACGGTTGTACAACGACGGATCTCGTTAGTCGAGATATAGAAGACGGTTGAACAACGACGGATCTCGTTAGTCTAGATATAGAAGACGGTTGTACAGACGGATCTCGTTAGTCTAGATATAGAAGACAGTTGTACAGACGGATCTCGTTGGTCTAGATATTGATGACGTTTGTCCAACGACGTATCTCGCTAGTCTAGACATAGAAGACGGTTGTACAACGACGGATCTCGTTAGTCTAGATATAGATGACGGTTGTACAACGACGGATCTCGTTAGTCTGGATATAGAAGACGCTTGTACAACGATGTATCTCGTTAGTCTAGATATAGAAGACGGTTGTACAGACGGATCACGTTAGTCTGGATATAGAAGACGGTTGTACAACGACGGATCTCGTTAGTCTAGATATAGAAGACGGTTGTACAGACGGATCTCGTTAGTCTAGATATAGAAGACGGTTGTACAGACGGATCTCTTTAGTATAGATATAGAAGACGGTTGTACAACGACGGATCTCGTTAGTCTAGATATAGAAGGCGGTTGCACAACGAGAGATCTCGTTAGTCTAGATATAGAAGACGGTTGTACAACGACGGATCTCGGTAGTCTAGATATAGAAAACGGTTGTACAGACGGATCTCGTTAGTCTAGATATTGAAGACGTTTGTCCAACGACGTATCTCGTTAGTCTAGATATAGAAGACGGTTGTACAACGACGGATCTCGTTAGTCTAGATATAGAAGACGGTTGTACAACGACGGATCTCGTTAGTCTAGATATAGAAGACGGTTGTACAACGACGGATCTCGTTAGTCTAGATATAGAAGACGGTTGTACAGACGGATCTCGTTAGTCTAGATATAGAAGACAGTTGTACAGACGGATCTCGTTGGTCTAGATATTGAAGACGTTTATCCAACGACGTATCTCGTTAGTCTAGATATAGAAGACGGTTGTACAACGATAGATCTCGTTAGTCGAGATATAGAAGACGGTTGAACAACGACGGATCTCGTTAGTCTAGATATAGAAGACGGTTGTACAACGACGGATCTCGTTAGTCTAGTTATAGAAGACGGTTGTACAACGACGGATCTCGTTAGTCTAGATATAGAAGACGATTGTACAACGACGGATCTCGTTAGTCTAGATATAGAAGACGGTTGTACAGACGGATCTCGTTAGTCTAGATATAGAAAACGGTTGTACAGACGTATCTCGTTACTCTTGATATAAAAGAGGGTTGTTCAGACGGATCTCGTTAGTCTAGATATTGAAGACGGTTGTACAGACGGATCTCGTTAGTCTAGATATAGAAGACGGTTGCACAACGAGAGATCTCGTTAGTCTAGATATAGAAAACGGTTGTACAGACGTATCTCTCGATAGTCTAGATATTGAAGACGTTTGTCCAACGACGTATCTCGCTAGTCTAGATATAGAAGACGGTTGTACAACGACGGATCTCGTTAGTCTAGATATAGATGACGGTTGTACAACGACGGATCTAGTTAGTCTGGATATAGAAGACGCTTGTACAACGACGTATCTCGTTAGTCTAGATATAGAAGACGGTTGTACAGACGGATCACGTTAGTCTAGATATTGAAGACGTTTGTCCAACGACGGATCTCGTTAGTCTAGATATAGAAGACGGTTGTACAGACGGATCTCGTTAGTCTTGATATAAAAGAGGGTTGTTCAGACGGATCTCGTTAGTCTAGATATAGAAGACGGTTGTACAGACGGATCTCGTTAGTCTAGATATAGAAGACGGTTGCACAACGAGAGATCTCGTTAGTCTAGATATAGAAGACGGTTGTACAACGACGGATCTCGGTAGTCTAGATATAGAAAACGGTTGTGCAGATGGATCTCGTTAGTCTAGATGTAGAAGACGGTTGTACAGACGGATCTCGTTAGTCTAGATATAGAAGTCGGTTGTACAACGACGGATCTCGTTAGTCTAGATATAGAAGACGATTGTACAACGACGGATCTCGTTAGTCTAGATATAGAAGACGGTTGTACAGACGGATCTCGTTAGTCTAGATATAGAAAACGGTTGTACAGACGTATCTCTCGTTAGTCTAGATATTGAAGACGTTTGTCCAACGACGTATCTCGCTAGTCTAGATATAGAAGACGGTTGTACAACGACGGATCTCGTTAGTCTAGATATAGAAGACGGTTGTACAGACGGATCACGTTAGTCTAGATATTGAAGACGTTTGTCCAACGACGGATCTCGTTAGTCTAGATATAGAAGACGGTTGTACAACGACGGATCTCGTTAGTCTAGATATAGAAGACGGTTGTACAACGAGAGATCTCGTTAGTCGAGATATAGAAGACGGTTGTACAACGACGGATCTCGTTAGTCTAGATATAGAAGACGGTTGTACAGACGGATCTCGTTAGTCTGGATATAGAAGACGGTTGTACAACGACGGATCTCGTTAGTCGAGATATAGAAGACGGTTGAACAACGACGGATCTCGTTAGTCTAGATATAGAAGACGGTTGTACAGACGGATCTCGTTAGTCTAGATATAGAAGACAGTTGTACAGACGGATCTCGTTGGTCTAGATATTGATGACGTTTGTCCAACGACGTATCTCGCTAGTCTAGACATAGAAGACGGTTGTACAACGACGGATCTCGTTAGTCTAGATATAGATGACGGTTGTACAACGACGGATCTCGTTAGTCTGGATATAGAAGACGCTTGTACAACGATGTATCTCGTTAGTCTAGATATAGAAGACGGTTGTACAGACGGATCACGTTAGTCTGGATATAGAAGACGGTTGTACAACGACGGATCTCGTTAGTCTAGATATAGAAGACGGTTGTACAACGACGGATCTCGTTAGTCTAGATATAGAAGACGGTTGTACAACGACGGATCTCGTTAGTCTAGATATAGAAGACGGTTGTACAACGACGGATCTCGTTAGTCTAGATATAGAAGACGGTTGTACAGACGGATCTCGTTAGTCTAGATATAGAAGACAGTTGTACAGACGGATCTCGTTGGTCTAGATATTGAAGACGTTTATCCAACGACGTATCTCGTTAGTCTAGATATAGAAGACGGTTGTACAACGATAGATCTCGTTAGTCGAGATATAGAAGACGGTTGAACAACGACGGATCTCGTTAGTCTAGATATAGAAGACGGTTGTACAACGACGGATCTCGTTAGTCTAGTTATAGAAGACGGTTGTACAACGACGGATCTCGTTAGTCTAGATATAGAAGACGATTGTACAACGACGGATCTCGTTAGTCTAGATATAGAAGACGGTTGTACAGACGGATCTCGTTAGTCTAGATATAGAAAACGGTTGTACAGACGTATCTCGTTAGTCTTGATATAAAAGAGGGTTGTTCAGACGGATCTCGTTAGTCTAGATATTGAAGACGGTTGTACAGACGGATCTCGTTAGTCTAGATATAGAAGACGGTTGCACAACGAGAGATCTCGTTAGTCTAGATATAGAAAACGGTTGTACAGACGTATCTCTCGATAGTCTAGATATTGAAGACGTTTGTCCAACGACGTATCTCGCTAGTCTAGATATAGAAGACGGTTGTACAACGACGGATCTCGTTAGTCTAGATATAGATGACGGTTGTACAACGACGGATCTAGTTAGTCTGGATATAGAAGACGCTTGTACAACGACGTATCTCGTTAGTCTAGATATAGAAGACGGTTGTACAGACGGATCACGTTAGTCTAGATATTGAAGACGTTTGTCCAACGACGGATCTCGTTAGTCTAGATATAGAAGACGGTTGTACAGACGGATCTCGTTAGTCTTGATATAAAAGAGGGTTGTTCAGACGGATCTCGTTAGTCTAGATATAGAAGACGGTTGTACAGACGGATCTCGTTAGTCTAGATATAGAAGACGGTTGCACAACGAGAGATCTCGTTAGTCTAGATATAGAAGACGGTTGTACAACGACGGATCTCGGTAGTCTAGATATAGAAAACGGTTGTGCAGATGGATCTCGTTAGTCTAGATGTAGAAGACGGTTGTACAGACGGATCTCGTTAGTCTAGATATAGAAGTCGGTTGTACAACGACGGATCTCGTTAGTCTAGATATAGAAGACGATTGTACAACGACGGATCTCGTTAGTCTAGATATAGAAGACGGTTGTACAGACGGATCTCGTTAGTCTAGATATAGAAAACGGTTGTACAGACGTATCTCTCGTTAGTCTAGATATTGAAGACGTTTGTCCAACGACGTATCTCGCTAGTCTAGATATAGAAGACGGTTGTACAACGACGGATCTCGTTAGTCTAGATATAGAAGACGGTTGTACAGACGGATCACGTTAGTCTAGATATTGAAGACGTTTGTCCAACGACGGATCTCGTTAGTCTAGATATAGAAGACGGTTGTACAACGACGGATCTCGTTAGTCTAGATATAGAAGACGGTTGTACAACGAGAGATCTCGTTAGTCGAGATATAGAAGACGGTTGTACAACGACGGATCTCGTTAGTCTAGATATAGAAGACGGTTGTACAGACGGATCTCGTTAGTCTGGATATAGAAGACGGTTGTACAACGACGGATCTCGTTAGTCGAGATATAGAAGACGGTTGAACAACGACGGATCTCGTTAGTCTAGATATAGAAGACGGTTGTACAGACGGATCTCGTTAGTCTAGATATAGAAGACAGTTGTACAGACGGATCTCGTTGGTCTAGATATTGATGACGTTTGTCCAACGACGTATCTCGCTAGTCTAGACATAGAAGACGGTTGTACAACGACGGATCTCGTTAGTCTAGATATAGATGACGGTTGTACAACGACGGATCTCGTTAGTCTGGATATAGAAGACGCTTGTACAACGATGTATCTCGTTAGTCTAGATATAGAAGACGGTTGTACAGACGGATCACGTTAGTCTGGATATAGAAGACGGTTGTACAACGACGGATCTCGTTAGTCTAGATATAGAAGACGGTTGTACAGACGGATCTCGTTAGTCTAGATATAGAAGACGGTTGTACAGACGGATCTCTTTAGTATAGATATAGAAGACGGTTGTACAACGACGGATCTCGTTAGTCTAGATATAGAAGGCGGTTGCACAACGAGAGATCTCGTTAGTCTAGATATAGAAGACGGTTGTACAACGACGGATCTCGGTAGTCTAGATATAGAAAACGGTTGTACAGACGGATCTCGTTAGTCTAGATATTGAAGACGTTTGTCCAACGACGTATCTCGTTAGTCTAGATATAGAAGACGGTTGTACAACGACGGATCTCGTTAGTCTAGATATAGAAGACGGTTGTACAACGACGGATCTCGTTAGTCTAGATATAGAAGACGGTTGTACAACGACGGATCTCGTTAGTCTAGATATAGAAGACGGTTGTACAGACGGATCTCGTTAGTCTAGATATAGAAGACAGTTGTACAGACGGATCTCGTTGGTCTAGATATTGAAGACGTTTATCCAACGACGTATCTCGTTAGTCTAGATATAGAAGACGGTTGTACAACGATAGATCTCGTTAGTCGAGATATAGAAGACGGTTGAACAACGACGGATCTCGTTAGTCTAGATATAGAAGACGGTTGTACAACGACGGATCTCGTTAGTCTAGTTATAGAAGACGGTTGTACAACGACGGATCTCGTTAGTCTAGATATAGAAGACGATTGTACAACGACGGATCTCGTTAGTCTAGATATAGAAGACGGTTGTACAGACGGATCTCGTTAGTCTAGATATAGAAAACGGTTGTACAGACGTATCTCGTTAGTCTTGATATAAAAGAGGGTTGTTCAGACGGATCTCGTTAGTCTAGATATTGAAGACGGTTGTACAGACGGATCTCGTTAGTCTAGATATAGAAGACGGTTGCACAACGAGAGATCTCGTTAGTCTAGATATAGAAAACGGTTGTACAGACGTATCTCTCGATAGTCTAGATATTGAAGACGTTTGTCCAACGACGTATCTCGCTAGTCTAGATATAGAAGACGGTTGTACAACGACGGATCTCGTTAGTCTAGATATAGATGACGGTTGTACAACGACGGATCTAGTTAGTCTGGATATAGAAGACGCTTGTACAACGACGTATCTCGTTAGTCTAGATATAGAAGACGGTTGTACAGACGGATCACGTTAGTCTAGATATTGAAGACGTTTGTCCAACGACGGATCTCGTTAGTCTAGATATAGAAGACGGTTGTACAGACGGATCTCGTTAGTCTTGATATAAAAGAGGGTTGTTCAGACGGATCTCGTTAGTCTAGATATAGAAGACGGTTGTACAGACGGATCTCGTTAGTCTAGATATAGAAGACGGTTGCACAACGAGAGATCTCGTTAGTCTAGATATAGAAGACGGTTGTACAACGACGGATCTCGGTAGTCTAGATATAGAAAACGGTTGTGCAGATGGATCTCGTTAGTCTAGATGTAGAAGACGGTTGTACAGACGGATCTCGTTAGTCTAGATATAGAAGTCGGTTGTACAACGACGGATCTCGTTAGTCTAGATATAGAAGACGATTGTACAACGACGGATCTCGTTAGTCTAGATATAGAAGACGGTTGTACAGACGGATCTCGTTAGTCTAGATATAGAAAACGGTTGTACAGACGTATCTCTCGTTAGTCTAGATATTGAAGACGTTTGTCCAACGACGTATCTCGCTAGTCTAGATATAGAAGACGGTTGTACAACGACGGATCTCGTTAGTCTAGATATAGAAGACGGTTGTACAGACGGATCACGTTAGTCTAGATATTGAAGACGTTTGTCCAACGACGGATCTCGTTAGTCTAGATATAGAAGACGGTTGTACAACGACGGATCTCGTTAGTCTAGATATAGAAGACGGTTGTACAACGAGAGATCTCGTTAGTCGAGATATAGAAGACGGTTGTACAACGACGGATCTCGTTAGTCTAGATATAGAAGACGGTTGTACAGACGGATCTCGTTAGTCTAGATATAGAAGACGGTTGTACAACGACGGATCTCGGTAGTCTAGATATAGAAAACTGTTGTACAGACGGATCTCGTTAGTCTAGACATAGAAGACGGTTGTACAGACGGATCTCGTTAGTCTAGATATAGAAGACGGTTGTACAACGACGGATCTCGTTAGTCTGGATATAGAAGACGGTTGTACAGATGGATCTCGTTAGTCTAGATGTAGAAGACGGTTGTACAGACGGATCTCGTTAGTCTAGATATAGAAGTCGGTTGTACAACGACGGATCTCGTTAGTCTAGATATAGAAGACGATTGTACAACGACGGATCTCGTTAGTCTAGATATAGAAGACGGTTGTACAGACGGATCTCGTTAGTCTAGATATAGAAAACGGTTGTACAGACGTATCTCTCGTTAGTCTAGATATTGAAGACGTTGGTCCAACGACGTATCTCGCTAGTCTAGATATAGAAGACGGTTGTACAACGACGGATCTCGTTAGTCTAGATATAGATGACGGTTGTACAACGACGGATCTCGTTAGTCTGGATATAGAAGACGCTTGTACAACGACGTATCTCGTTAGTCTAGATATAGAAGACGGTTGTACAGACGGATCACGTTAGTCTAGATATTGAAGACGTTTGTCCAACGACGGATCTCGTTAGTCTAGATATAGAAGACGGTTGTACAGACGGATCTCGTTAGTCTTGATATAAAAGAGGGTTGTTCAGACGGATCTCGTTAGTCTAGATATAGAAGACGGTTGTACAGACGGATCTCGTTAGTCTAGATATAGAAGACGGTTGCACAACGAGAGATCTCGTTAGTCTAGATATAGAAGACGGTTGTACAACGACGGATCTCGGTAGTCTAGATATAGAAAACGGTTGTACAGATGGATCTCGTTAGTCTAGATGTAGAAGACGGTTGTACAGACGGATCTCGTTAGTCTAGATATAGAAGTCGGTTGTACAACGACGGATCTCGTTAGTCTAGATATAGAAGACGATTGTACAACGACGGATCTCGTTAGTCTAGATATAGAAGACGGTTGTACAGACGGATCTCGTTAGTCTAGATATAGAAAACGGTTGTACAGACGTATCTCTCGTTAGTCTAGATATTGAAGACGTTTGTCCAACGACGTATCTCGCTAGTCTAGATATAGAAGACGGTTGTACAACGACGGATCTCGTTAGTCTAGATATAGAAGACGGTTGTACAGACGGATCACGTTAGTCTAGATATTGAAGACGTTTGTCCAACGACGGATCTCGTTAGTCTAGATATAGAAGACGGTTGTACAACGACGGATCTCGTTAGTCTAGATATAGAAGACGGTTGTACAACGAGAGATCTCGTTAGTCGAGATATAGAAGACGGTTGTACAACGACGGATCTCGTTAGTCTAGATATAGAAGACGGTTGTACAGACGGATCTCGTTAGTCTAGATATAGAAGACGGTTGTACAACGACGGATCTCGGTAGTCTAGATATAGAAAACGGTTGTACAGACGGATCTCGTTAGTCTAGACATAGAAGACGGTTGTACAGACGGATCTCGTTAGTCTAGATATAGAAGACGGTTGTACAACGACGGATCTCGTTAGTCTGGATATAGAAGACGGTTGTACAACGACGGATCTCGTTAGTCTAGATATAGAAGACGGTTGTACAACGAGAGATCTCGTTAGTCGAGATATAGAAGACGGTTGTACAACGACGGATCTCGTTAGTCTAGATATAGAAGACGGTTGTACAGACGGATCTCGTTAGTCTAGATATAGAAGGCGGTTGCACAACGAGAGATCTCGTTAGTCTAGATATAGAAGACGGTTGTACAACGACGGATCTCGGTAGTCTAGATATAGAAAACGGTTGTACAGACGGATCTCGTTAGTCTAGATATTGAAGACGTTTGTCCAACGACGTATCTCGTTAGTCTAGATATAGAAGACGGTTGTACAACGACGGATCTCGTTAGTCTAGATATAGAAGACGGTTTTACAACGACGGATCTCGTTAGTCTAGATATAGAAGACGGTTGTACAACGACGGATCTCGTTAGTCTAGATATAGAAAACGGTTGTACAACGACGGATCTCGTTAGTCTAGATATAGAAGACGGTTGTACAGACGGATCTCGTTAGTCTAGATATAGAAGACAGTTGTACAGACGGATCTCGTTAGTCTAGATATTGAAGACGTTTGTCCAACGACGTATCTCGCTAGTCTAGATATAGAAGACGGTTGTACAACGACGGATCTAGGTAGTCTAGATATAGAAAACGGTTGTACAGACGGATCTCGTTAGTCTAGATATAGAAGACGGTTGTACAGACGGATCTCTTTAGTATAGATATAGAAGACGGTTGTACAACGACGGATCTCGTTAGTCTAGATATAGAAGACGGTTGTACAGACGGATCTCGTTAGTCTAGATATTAAAGACGTTTGTCCAACGACGTATCTCGTTAGTCTAGATATAGAAGACGGTTGTACAACGAGAGATCTCGTTAGTCGAGATATAGAAGACGGTTGTATAACGACGGATCTCGTTAGTCGAGATATAGAAGACGGTTGTACAGACGGATCTCGTTAGTCTAGATATAGAAGACGGTTGTACAGACGGATCTCTTTAGTATAGATATAGAAGACGGTTGTACAACGACGGATCTCGTTAGTCTAGATATAGAAGACGGTTGTACACACGGATCTCGTTAGTCTAGATATTAAAGACTTTTGTCCAACGACGTATCTCGTTAGTCTAGATATAGAAGACGGTTGTACAACGAGAGATCTCGTTAGTCGAGATATAGAAGACGGTTGTACAACGACGGATCTCGTTAGTCTAGATATAGAAGACGGTTGTACAACGACGGATCTCGTTAGTCTAGATATAGAAGACGGTTGTACAACGAGAGATCTCGTTAGTCGAGATATAGAAGACCGTTGTACAACGACGGATCTCGTTAGTCTAGATATAGAAGACGGTTGTACAGACGGATCTCGTTAGTCTAGATATAGAAGGCGGTTGCACAACGAGAGATCTCGTTAGTCTAGATATAGAAGACGGTTGTACAACGACGGACCTCGGTAGTCTAGATATAGAAAACGGTTGTACAGACGGATCTCGTTAGTCTAGATATTGAAGACGTTTGTCCAACGACGTATCTCGTTAGTCTAGATATAGAAGACGGTTGTACAACGACGGATCTCGTTAGTCTAGATATAGAAGACGGTTGTACAACGACGGATCTCGTTAGTCTAGATATAGAAGACGGTTGTACAACGACGGATCTCGTTAGTCTAGATATAGAAGACGGTTGTACAACGACGGATCTCGTTAGTCTAGATATAGAAAACGGTTGTACAGACGTATCTCTCGTTAGTCTAGATATTGAAGACGTTTGTCCAACGACGTATCTCGCTAGTCTAGATATAGAAGACGGTTGTACAACGACGGATCTCGTTAGTCTAGATATAGAAGACGGTTGTACAGACGGATCACGTTAGTCTAGATATTGAAGACGTTTGTCCAACGACGGATCTCGTTAGTCTAGATATAGAAGACGGTTGTACAACGACGGATCTCGTTAGTCTAGATATAGAAGACGGTTGTACAACGAGAGATCTCGTTAGTCGAGATATAGAAGACGGTTGTACAACGACGGATCTCGTTAGTCTAGATATAGAAGACGGTTGTACAGACGGATCTCGTTAGTCTAGATATAGAAGACGGTTGTACAACGACGGATCTCGGTAGTCTAGATATAGAAAACGGTTGTACAGACGGATCTCGTTAGTCTAGATATAGAAAACGGTTGTACAACGACGGATCTCGTTAGTCTAGATATAGAAGACGGTTGTACAGACGGATCTCGTTAGTCTAGATATAGAAGACAGTTGTACAGACGGATCTCGTTGGTCTAGATATTGAAGACGTTTATCCAACGACGTATCTCGTTAGTCTAGATATAGAAGACGGTTGTACAACGATAGATCTCGTTAGTCGAGATATAGAAGACGGTTGAACAACGACGGATCTCGTTAGTCTAGATATAGAAGACGGTTGTACAACGACGGATCTCGTTAGTCTAGTTATAGAAGACGGTTGTACAACGACGGATCTCGTTAGTCTAGATATAGAAGACGATTGTACAACGACGGATCTCGTTAGTCTAGATATAGAAGACGGTTGTACAGACGGATCTCGTTAGTCTAGATATAGAAAACGGTTGTACAGACGTATCTCTCGTTAGTCTAGATATTGATGACGTTTGTCCAACGACGTATCTCGCTAGTCTAGACATAGAAGACGGTTGTACAACGACGGATATCGTTAGTCTAGATATAGATGACGGTTGTACAACGACGGATCTCGTTAGTCTGGATATAGAAGACGCTTGTACAACGACGGATCTCGTTAGTCTAGATATAGAAGACGGTTGTACAGACGGATCTCGTTAGTCTAGATATAGAAGACGGTTGTACAGACGGATCTCTTTAGTATAGATATAGAAGACGGTTGTACAACGACGGATCTCGTTAGTCTAGATATAGAAGGCGGTTGCACAACGAGAGATCTCGTTAGTCTAGATATAGAAGACGGTTGTACAACGACGGATCTCGGTAGTCTAGATATAGAAAACGGTTGTACAGACGTATCTCTCGTTAGTCTAGATATTGATGACGTTTGTCCAACGACGTATCTCGCTAGTCTAGACATAGAAGACGGTTGTACAACGACGGATCTCGTTAGTCTAGATATAGAAGACGGTTGTACAACGACGGATCTCGTTAGTCTAGATATAGAAGACGGTTGTACAACGACGGATCTCGTTAGTCTAGATATAGAAGACGGTTGTACAACGACGGATCTCGTTAGTCTAGATATAGAAAACGGTTGTACAACGACGGATCACGTTAGTCTAGATATAGAAGACGGTTGTACAGACGGATCTCGTTAGTCTAGATATAGAAGACAGTTGTACAGACGGATCTCGTTGGTCTAGATATTGAAGACGTTTATCCAACGACGTATCTCGTTAGTCTAGATATAGAAGACGGTTGTACAACGATAGATCTCGTTAGTCGAGATATAGAAGACGGTTGAACAACGACGGATCTCGTTAGTCTAGATATAGAAGACGGTTGTACAACGACGGATCTCGTTAGTCTAGTTATAGAAGACGGTTGTACAACGACGGATCTCGTTAGTTTAGATATAGAAGACGATTGTACAACGACGGATCTCGTTAGTCTAGATATAGAAGACGGTTGTACAGACGGATCTCGTTAGTCTAGATATAGAAAACGGTTGTACAGACGTATCTCGTTAGTCTTGATATAAAAGAGGGTTGTTCAGACGGATCTCGTTAGTCTAGATATTGAAGACGGTTGTACAGACGGATCTCGTTAGTCTAGATATAGAAGACGGTTGCACAACGAGAGATCTCGTTAGTCTAGATATAGAAAACGGTTGTACAGACGTATCTCTCGTTAGTCTAGATATTGAAGACGTTTGTCCAACGACGTATCTCGCTAGTCTAGATATAGAAGACGGTTGTACAACGACGGATCTCGTTAGTCTAGATATAGATGACGGTTGTACAACGACGGATCTCGTTAGTCTGGATATAGAAGGCGCTTGTACAACGACGTATCTCGTTAGTCTAGATATAGAAGACGGTTGTACAGACGGATCACGTTAGTCTAGATATTGAAGACGTTTGTCCAACGACGGATCTCGTTAGTCTAGATATAGAAGACGGTTGTACAGACGGATCTCGTTAGTCTTGATATAAAAGAGGGTTGTTCAGACGGATCTCGTTAGTCTAGATATTGAAGACGGTTGTACAGACGGATCTCGTTAGTCTAGATATAGAAGACGGTCGCACAACGAGAGATCTCGTTAGTCTAGATATAGAAAACGGTTGTACAGACGTATCTCTCGTTAGTCTAGATATTGAAGACGTTTGTCCAACGACGTATCTCGCTAGTCTAGATATAGAAGACGGTTGTACAACGACGGATCTCGTTAGTCTAGTTATAGAAGACGGTTGTACAACGACGGATCTCGTTAGTCTAGATATAGAAGACGATTGTACAACGACGGATCTCGTTAGTCTAGATATAGAAGACGGTTGTACAGACGGATCTCGTTAGTCTAGATATAGAAAACGGTTGTACAGACGTATCTCGTTAGTCTTGATATAAAAGAGGGTTGTTCAGACGGATCTCGTTAGTCTAGATATTGAAGACGGTTGTACAGACGGATCTCGTTAGTCTAGATATAGAAGACGGTTGTACAGACGGATCTCTTTAGTATAGATATAGAAGACGGTTGTACAACGACGGATCTCGTTAGTCTAGATATAGAAGACGGTTGTACACACGGATCTCGTTAGTCTAGATATTAAAGACTTTTGTCCAACGACGTATCTCGTTAGTCTAGATATAGAAGACGGTTGTACAACGAGAGATCTCGTTAGTCGAGATATAGAAGACGGTTGTACAACGACGGATCTCGTTAGTCTAGATATAGAAGACGGTTGTACAACGACGGATCTCGTTAGTCTAGATATAGAAGACGGTTGTACAACGAGAGATCTCGTTAGTCGAGATATAGAAGACCGTTGTACAACGACGGATCTCGTTAGTCTAGATATAGAAGACGGTTGTACAGACGGATCTCGTTAGTCTAGATATAGAAGGCGGTTGCACAACGAGAGATCTCGTTAGTCTAGATATAGAAGACGGTTGTACAACGACGGATCTCGGTAGTCTAGATATAGAAAACGGTTGTACAGACGGATCTCGTTAGTCTAGATATAGAAGACGGTTGCACAACGAGAGATCTCGTTAGTCTAGATATAGAAGACGGTTGTACAACGACGGATCTCGGTAGTCTAGATATAGAAAACGGTTGTACAGATGGATCTCGTTAGTCTAGATGTAGAAGACGGTTGTACAGACGGATCTCGTTAGTCTAGATATAGAAGTCGGTTGTACAACGACGGATCTCGTTAGTCTAGATATAGAAGACGATTGTACAACGACGGATCTCGTTAGTCTAGATATAGAAGACGGTTGTACAGACGGATCTCGTTAGTCTAGATATAGAAAACGGTTGTACAGACGTATCTCTCGTTAGTCTAGATATTGAAGACGTTTGTCCAACGACGTATCTCGCTAGTCTAGATATAGAAGACGGTTGTACAACGACGGATCTCGTTAGTCTAGATATAGAAGACGGTTGTACAGACGGATCACGTTAGTCTAGATATTGAAGACGTTTGTCCAACGACGGATCTCGTTAGTCTAGATATAGAAGACGGTTGTACAACGACGGATCTCGTTAGTCTAGATATAGAAGACGGTTGTACAACGAGAGATCTCGTTAGTCGAGATATAGAAGACGGTTGTACAACGACGGATCTCGTTAGTCTAGATATAGAAGACGGTTGTACAGACGGATCTCGTTAGTCTAGATATAAAAGACGGTTGTACAACGACGGATCTCGGTAGTCTAGATATAGAAAACGGTTGTACAGACGGATCTCGTTAGTCTAGACATAGAAGACGGTTGTACAGACGGATCTCGTTAGTCTAGATATAGAAGACGGTTGTACAACGACGGATCTCGTTAGTCTGGATATAGAAGACGGTTGTACAACGACGGATCTCGTTAGTCTAGATATAGAAGACGGTTGTACAACGAGAGATCTCGTTAGTCGAGATATAGAAGACGGTTGTACAACGACGGATCTCGTTAGTCTAGATATAGAAGACGGTTGTACAGACGGATCTCGTTAGTCTAGATATAGAAGGCGGTTGCACAACGAGAGATCTCGTTAGTCTAGATATAGAAGACGGTTGTACAACGACGGATCTCGGTAGTCTAGATATAGAAAACGGTTGTACAGACGGATCTCGTTAGTCTAGATATTGAAGACGTTTGTCCAACGACGTATCTCGTTAGTCTAGATATAGAAGACGGTTGTACAACGACGGATCTCGTTAGTCTAGATATAGAAGACGGTTTTACAACGACGGATCTCGTTAGTCTAGATATAGAAGACGGTTGTACAACGACGGATCTCGTTAGTCTAGATATAGAAAACGGTTGTACAACGACGGATCTCGTTAGTCTAGATATAGAAGACGGTTGTACAGACGGATCTCGTTAGTCTAGATATAGAAGACAGTTGTACAGACGGATCTCGTTAGTCTAGATATTGAAGACGTTTGTCCAACGACGTATCTCGCTAGTCTAGATATAGAAGACGGTTGTACAACGACGGATCTAGGTAGTCTAGATATAGAAAACGGTTGTACAGACGGATCTCGTTAGTCTAGATATAGAAGACGGTTGTACAGACGGATCTCTTTAGTATAGATATAGAAGACGGTTGTACAACGACGGATCTCGTTAGTCTAGATATAGAAGACGGTTGTACAGACGGATCTCGTTAGTCTAGATATTAAAGACGTTTGTCCAACGACGTATCTCGTTAGTCTAGATATAGAAGACGGTTGTACAACGAGAGATCTCGTTAGTCGAGATATAGAAGACGGTTGTATAACGACGGATCTCGTTAGTCTAGATATAGAAAACGGTTGTACAGACGTATCTCTCGTTAGTCTAGATATTGAAGACGTTTGTCCAACGACGTATCTCGCTAGTCTAGATATAGAAGACGGTTGTACAACGACGGATCTCGTTAGTCTAGATATAGAAGACGGTTGTACAGACGGATCACGTTAGTCTAGATATTGAAGACGTTTGTCCAACGACGGATCTCGTTAGTCTAGATATAGAAGACGGTTGTACAACGACGGATCTCGTTAGTCTAGATATAGAAGACGGTTTTACAACGAGAGATCTCGTTAGTCTAGATATAGAAGACGGTTGTACAACGACGGATCTCGGTAGTCTAGATATAGAAAACGGTTGTACAGATGGATCTCGTTAGTCTAGATGTAGAAGACGGTTGTACAGACGGATCTCGTTAGTCTAGATATAGAAGTCGGTTGTACAACGACGGATCTCGTTAGTCTAGATATAGAAGACGATTGTACAACGACGGATCTCGTTAGTCTAGATATAGAAGACGGTTGTACAGACGGATCTCGTTAGTCTAGATATAGAAAACGGTTGTACAGACGTATCTCTCGTTAGTCTAGATATTGAAGACGTTTGTCCAACGACGTATCTCGCTAGTCTAGATATAGAAGACGGTTGTACAACGACGGATCTCGTTAGTCTAGATATAGAAGACGGTTGTACAGACGGATCACGTTAGTCTAGATGTTGAAGACGTTTGTCCAACGACGGATCTCGTTAGTCTAGATATAGAAGACGGTTGTACAACGACGGATCTCGTTAGTCTAGATATAGAAGACGGTTGTACAACGAGAGATCTCGTTAGTCGAGATATAGAAGACGGTTGTACAACGACGGATCTCGTTAGTCTAGATATAGAAGACGGTTGTACAGACGGATCTCGTTAGTCTAGATATAGAAGACGGTTGTACAACGACGGATCTCGGTAGTCTAGATATAGAAAACGGTTGTACAGACGGATCTCGTTAGTCTAGACATAGAAGACGGTTGTACAGACGGATCTCGTTAGTCTAGATATAGAAGACGGTTGTACAACGACGGATCTCGTTAGTCTGGATATAGAAGACGGTTGTACAACGACGGATCTCGTTAGTCTAGATATAGAAGACGGTTGTACAACGAGAGATCCCGTTAGTCGAGATATAGAAGACGGTTGTACAACGACGGATCTCGTTAGTCTAGATATAGAAGACGGTTGTACAGACGGATCTCGTTAGTCTAGATATAGAAGGCGGTTGCACAACGAGAGATCTCGTTAGTCTAGATATAGAAGACGGTTGTACAACGACGGATCTCGGTAGTCTAGATATAGAAAACGGTTGTACAGACGGATCTCGTTAGTCTAGATATTGAAGACGTTTGTCCAACGACGTATCTCGTTAGTCTAGATATAGAAGACGGTTGTACAACGACGGATCTCGTTAGTCTAGATATAGAAGACGGTTTTACAACGACGGATCTCGTTAGTCTAGATATAGAAGACGGTTGTACAACGACGGATCTCGTTAGTCTAGATATAGAAAACGGTTGTACAACGACGGATCTCGTTAGTCTAGATATAGAAGACGGTTGTACAGACGGATCTCGTTAGTCTAGATATAGAAGACAGTTGTACAGACGGATCTCGTTAGTCTAGATATTGAAGACGTTTGTCCAACGACGTATCTCGCTAGTCTAGATATAGAAGACGGTTGTACAACGACGGATCTAGGTAGTCTAGATATAGAAAACGGTTGTACAGACGGATCTCGTTAGTCTAGATATAGAAGACGGTTGTACAGACGGATCTCTTTAGTATAGATATAGAAGACGGTTGTACAACGACGGATCTCGTTAGTCTAGATATAGAAGACGGTTGTACAGACGGATCTCGTTAGTCTAGATATTAAAGACGTTTGTCCAACGACGTATCTCGTTAGTCTAGATATAGAAGACGGTTGTACAACGAGAGATCTCGTTAGTCGAGATATAGAAGACGGTTGTATAACGACGGATCTCGTTAATCGAGATATAGAAGACGGTTGTACAGACGGATCTCGTTAGTCTAGATATAGAAGACGGTTGTACAGACGGATCTCTTTAGTATAGATATAGAAGACGGTTGTACAACGACGGATCTCGTTAGTCTAGATATAGAAGACGGTTGTACACACGGATCTCGTTAGTCTAGATATTAAAGACTTTTGTCCAACGACGTATCTCGTTAGTCTAGATATAGAAGACGGTTGTACAACGAGAGATCTCGTTAGTCGAGATATAGAAGACGGTTGTACAACGACGGATCTCGTTAGTCTAGATATAGAAGACGGTTGTACAACGACGGATCTCGTTAGTCTAGATATAGAAGACGGTTGTACAACGAGAGATCTCGTTAGTCGAGATATAGAAGACCGTTGTACAACGACGGATCTCGTTAGTCTAGATATAGAAGACGGTTGTACAGACGGATCTCGTTAGTCTAGATATAGAAGGCGGTTGCACAACGAGAGATCTCGTTAGTCTAGATATAGAAGACGGTTGTACAACGACGGATCTCGGTAGTCTAGATATAGAAAACGGTTGTACAGACGGATCTCGTTAGTCTAGATATTGAAGACGTTTGTCCAACGACGTATCTCGTTAGTCTAGATATAGAAGACGGTTGTACAACGACGGATCTCGTTAGTCTAGATATAGAAGACGGTTGTACAACGACGGATCTCGTTAGTCTAGATATAGAAGACGGTTGTACAACGACGGATCTCGTTAGTCTAGATATAGAAAACGGTTGTACAGACGTATCTCTCGTTAGTCTAGATATTGAAGACGTTTGTCCAACGACGTATCTCGCTAGTCTAGATATAGAAGACGGTTGTACAACGACGGATCTCGTTAGTCTAGATATAGAAGACGGTTGTACAGACGGATCACGTTAGTCTAGATATTGAAGACGTTTGTCCAACGACGGATCTCGTTAGTCTAGATATAGAAGACGGTTGTACAACGACGGATCTCGTTAGTCTAGATATAGAAGACGGTTGTACAACGAGAGATCTCGTTAGTCGAGATATAGAAGACGGTTGTACAACGACGGATCTCGTTAGTCTAGATATAGAAGACGGTTGTACAGACGGATCTCGTTAGTCTAGATATAGAAGACGGTTGTACAACGACGGATCTCGGTAGTCTAGATATAGAAAACGGTTGTACAGACGGATCTCGTTAGTCTAGATATAGAAAACGGTTGTACAACGACGGATCTCGTTAGTCTAGATATAGAAGACGGTTGTACAGACGGATCTCGTTAGTCTAGATATAGAAGACAGTTGTACAGACGGATCTCGTTGGTCTAGATATTGAAGACGTTTATCCAACGACGTATCTCGTTAGTCTAGATATAGAAGACGGTTGTACAACGATAGATCTCGTTAGTCGAGATATAGAAGACGGTTGAACAACGACGGATCTCGTTAGTCTAGATATAGAAGACGGTTGTACAACGACGGATCTCGTTAGTCTAGTTATAGAAGACGGTTGTACAACGACGGATCTCGTTAGTCTAGATATAGAAGACGATTGTACAACGACGGATCTCGTTAGTCTAGATATAGAAGACGGTTGTACAGACGGATCTCGTTAGTCTAGATATAGAAAACGGTTGTACAGACGTATCTCTCGTTAGTCTAGATATTGATGACGTTTGTCCAACGACGTATCTCGCTAGTCTAGACATAGAAGACGGTTGTACAACGACGGATCTCGTTAGTCTAGATATAGATGACGGTTGTACAACGACGGATCTCGTTAGTCTGGATATAGAAGACGCTTGTACAACGACGGATCTCGTTAGTCTAGATATAGAAGACGGTTGTACAGACGGATCTCGTTAGTCTAGATATAGAAGACGGTTGTACAGACGGATCTCTTTAGTATAGATATAGAAGACGGTTGTACAACGACGGATCTCGTTAGTCTAGATATAGAAGGCGGTTGCACAACGAGAGATCTCGTTAGTCTAGATATAGAAGACGGTTGTACAACGACGGATCTCGGTAGTCTAGATATAGAAAACGGTTGTACAGACGGATCTCGTTAGTCTAGATATTGAAGACGTTTGTCCAACGACGTATCTCGTTAGTCTAGATATAGAAGACGGTTGTACAACGACGGATCTCGTTAGTCTAGATATAGAAGACGGTTGTACAACGACGGATCTCGTTAGTCTAGATATAGAAGACGGTTGTACAACGACGGATCTCGTTAGTCTAGATATAGAAAACGGTTGTACAACGACGGATCACGTTAGTCTAGATATAGAAGACGGTTGTACAGACGGATCTCGTTAGTCTAGATATAGAAGACAGTTGTACAGACGGATCTCGTTGGTCTAGATATTGAAGACGTTTATCCAACGACGTATCTCGTTAGTCTAGATATAGAAGACGGTTGTACAACGATAGATCTCGTTAGTCGAGATATAGAAGACGGTTGAACAACGACGGATCTCGTTAGTCTAGATATAGAAGACGGTTGTACAACGACGGATCTCGTTAGTCTAGTTATAGAAGACGGTTGTACAACGACGGATCTCGTTAGTTTAGATATAGAAGACGATTGTACAGACGGATCTCGTTAGTCTAGATATAGAAAACGGTTGTACAGACGTATCTCTCGTTACTCGGCGTCCCCCTATCCCCGTGAAGGGGAGCGGGGGACTGGATCGGCCTCGGCCGATCTAGGTTGAGCACCGACCGAGCGCGTCTCCAGGTGGCGGATAGGGGAATGGCCGGGGTGTGGAGTCGCACTTCGCCTGCCTGGGATGGTTCACTTCGCGGTGGCCAGGCCGGGACGGGGGAGGGGCGGCGATGCGCCCCGGTTAGCAGGAGCTATAAGCTGACCCTGGGGCCTAAAAACCTCACGTGGAAGGCGAAGGCCCTGCCGCGGACCAGCTCCCTTGGGGGGGATGGCATCCCACCATTGGTATAGCCCGGCCACAGCGGGGTGCGTGGTAGTGTAGGTGGGTGGGTGCGTGAGTGTGTGCCTGTGTGTGGATGGGAGCTGTGGCCGTTTAGGGGTTTAGGGGGAGGGCATAGCCCTGTGGTAGGACCCAGCGGCGGTAAGGGGTCTCTCCGACAATGGGGTCGGCAGTGCCGCGGGCGGCCATAACTCCAGGGCCGTCGTGTGGGCGAAATCCGCTGGGCGGTGGGGTCGTCGCCCCTAAGACACAGATGGAATGATGAGTACAACCAGCCTGGCCTCGGATGTCAAACAGGCGGTTGGAGGCATTAGGCCGTCCCCCCTCTCTCGCCCCGTCGGCAGCGAGGAGGGTGTAAGAGTTCAGCCCGACGACACCGAGCTGATGCGGCGGGCCGGTGCCACCGGGCGACAGCCCCGGAAAATGCAACAGCTGCGGACCATGGCGAGACAAAGGACACGGATTGGACAAACAGGGGGGTGGGAACGAGCAAGGGAGGCTCGGGACCACCACCTGGATCGAAGGAGGGGGAGGAGAGGACGCTGGAGGAGATCCTCTACGGGATTCTCCCCCAGGACGAAGCGGAGGCGGTCCTCCGACCGAGGAACGAGGACCTGGGACCGCTCCTGATCCCCGAGACACCATCTCCGGTGAGTAAGGGGAGTAGTAGGACGGGACAATTGGGTTGTGGTGGGGGTAGGGATACTCCACAGACCAAGGGGGCCGGGGGGGGACTGGCCGACATCTTCAGGGGGAAGGCGCTGGCCAGGACACCCCCCTCGAAGGAGAGCACGGGCCCCCCGGGGGACGAAACGGGGGAGCTTGCGGGGACCAGTGGGATGGGGACCCCGAGCGAGCTGGCGGGTCCCTCCACCAATAAGGCCGCCGAGAAGAAGGAGGGCAGGTCTTGCTCGGCCTCGAGAGTGAAGGGACCCACGCTGAAGGGGTGGGGGCTAGGCCCCAGCGTAACGCGGGAGGGGGAGCCGAGGAACCCCACAAAGCTCGGGGGCGCCCCCCTGCTGCAACAACAGGGCGGTGCAGCAAGGGGACCTGATACACAGGGTGGGGGGGAGGCGACCCCTGGGGAGGGAGCGCGCAGTCTGGCGGAGGTGGCAAACCTGCTGGGGGCCGTCATCCGCGACTGCGCGAAGGCGACCGCGGAGTACAGCGACAGAAAGGCGTCGTCGAAGGTCGTCTCGGCGAACAAAGTTGTCGACCTGATCTCGAAGGTGATCAGGAGATGCCAGAGGGCGGCAACCGCAGTCGCGGATGCTATCGCGGACGGCGAGACTGGGAGGGGGACGGAGGTTCCCCCTCCCCCCGCGCCACCGGCAAGGCCCACGAGGGACGCGGCGACGCAGCACTCCCCCCCGCCAGGCGTAGGTGGCAAGGGGAAGCTCCCTCACCCCCAGGTCACCCCACTTAAGGGGAAGCCCGGGGGGAAGGGAGGAGAAGATCCAGCGGGGGGGAAGGATGGAGGCCAGGGAGGATCGAAGAGGGCTAGGGACTCCCCTGCATCCCCGCAGGAGGGGAGCAAGAAGAGGGCCTGCGAGGAGGTGGGGACCCCAGTGGGGGCTACGGATCCGGAGCGCCCAGCCACGCCGCTGGGGCAATGTAACCCGGCCCAGACCCCCGCGGGTCCGACGGGTCACCGTCATCGAGGCCTGGCGCTGGCGCTGGAGCCGGGGCGGGGAAGAAGACGCCGAGGACGAAAGGGCAGGCGAGGAGGGACAGAAAGGAGCAGAGGAGGAAGGACCTCCTGGCCCAGAGACCCCCCCTCCCCGCTGGACCTCAGATGCCCACCCAGGGGGAGCCGGGGAAGGGATCGCCCCCACCGCAATGGCCACTACTGCAGCCTACCATGCAGGACGTGCAGCTGCAGTGGTGGTCAAAGTGGCCCACATTAGGGCAGGCGCACGGCGTACCTGGGGATCCCGGGGACCCCCAGGTCCAACAGCTGCAGGCGCTCGGGGCCTGGCAGCAGCAGTTGCAGCAACAACAGCAACTGCAACTGCAGCTGCAACAACAACAGCAACAGCAGCAGTGGCGAGTCCAGCCACCCAGGCGGCAGAAGGGGCCCCAGGGCCCACAGGGGGGTCGGGGAGGGGCGTCCGGGACGCCGAACCCTAAAAATCCCCCGAAAGAACAGGGGCAGGCGGGTCGAAAGATCCCCCCGAAGCCCCCGCCTCCGGTGAGGAAACGACCGGAGGCGGTGCTGGTGAAGGTCCCCCCCACAGCAACCTACTTGGACACGTATAAGTTGTTGCTGTCCAAGGGGAGGGAGACCCTCGATGGGGTTAGGGGGGTGAAAAAGACCCAGCAGGGCCACATCCTCCTCGAGGTGGAGAAGGGGGCCAGCGTGGAAGCCTTGACGCAGGCCATCAAGGAGAAAATTGGGGCGGGGTTGGAGTGCACCCCGCTCCAAAACAGGGTGTCCCTGGAGGTTAGGGACCTGGACCCCTCGGTCGAGGGCCCGGAGGTTCTCCGAGACCTAGGGGTCGCCCTTAAGGTGGACCCGGGGGACCTCCGGCTCAAGATGTTGAGGCTGGGCCCCAGGGGCACCCAAGCAGCCGTGGTCGAGGTCCCGCTGAACCTCCTTAAGAACCTCGGGGAGGGAGGGGCCCGTTTCAGGTCGGGCCTGTCCTGGGCGAAGGCCAGGGTTCTGCCGAAAAGCACGAGGTGCTATAGGTGTCACCTCATCGGCCATATGGCCAGGGACTGCGGGGCGGTCAGGGAGGGGTGCGAGCTCTGCAGGAGGTGCGGGGCTTCGGACCACCTGATCGCTAAATGCCCCAACCCTCCTAGGTGCGCCGTGTGCCTGAAGGAGGGGCGTAAGGGCCCAGGCACGGCGCACGTGACGGCATCGCTGGCATGCCCGTTCAACAGGCCGCCCAGAGGAGTCGCGCCCAGGACGGAGCCCAAGGGTCGAGGGGGAACCAGCGCCGGGAATGGCCCTTAAGGTTGCCCAGATCAACCTGAACAGGTGCCGCCTAGCCCAGGACCTCATGGAGCATCTGATGTCTCAGCTCTCGGTGGATGTGGTGATCATCTCCGAGCCGTATCGCCAGTTGAACTACTGGTTCAACGATGCGGCCGGAGATGCCTCCATTTGGGTGACGGGGTTCAACGGCCACTTCCCAACGATGGCGCGCCCCGTAGTGGCAGACGGGGTGGTTGCTGTTAGTTGGGAAGGTAAAGTGCTGGTGAGCTGCTACTGTTCACCCAAAACCAACTTGGAGGAGTTTAGATCATTTCTGAACACCATCGAGGGCGGCATCGCTGAGATGAGGTCCTCGGGCATGGGCGTGCTCCTGGCAGGTGACTGGAACGCCAGGTCCCCGGCCTGGGGGGGGTGCCCGGCTAGACAGGAAGGGGACGGCGATCCTCGACCTGCTGGCCGGGCTTGGCCTGGTCCCGGTAAAGATCCCGGAGAGGTACAGGTTCACCTTCGAGAGGAACGGTAGGAGGTCATTCATCGACATCCTGTCCGCGGACCGTGCGACAGCCAGAGGAACCAAGAGCGAGGTCCTCGGGCAAGACTCGTTCTCCGACCATAGATACGTCCTCCATACCATCAGGAGGACAAGATCTACGGTCGGGGCGGCCCCTTGGCAGCCATACTCCACGAGGGAGATGGATGCTGCCGAGGTGGTGACGCAGTTCGGGCTGTTGCACGGGCGGCGGGATGTCGGTGACGAAGGTGAGCCTGGCTCTCCGGGGGAGCCGAGGGCGGACAGGATGCAAAGAGCCCTCGAGGCGACCTGCAGGCAAGTGCTGCCCAGGAAGTCTCTCCCCCGTGGGACCCGCAAGCCCAACGGGTGGTGGTGTAGCGAGGTGGCCGTGGCGCGGGCAGCCTCCCTGAAGGCGAGGCGCAAAATGAAGAAGCGAAGGAGGAGGGGCGGCCCGGAGGCGGAGGAGGCGCGGGTGGCCTACTCCGTGGCTCGGAGGGGGGTGCAGGTCGCCATTTGGAGGGCAAAGGAGGCCCAGTGGCTGGGCATGTGTGCCCAGGTCGACCTGGACCCCTGGGGGAGGCCGTACAAGGCGGTTATGTCCAAACTCGGTGGGCGACCACCGAGGATGGTAATGACCCCGGCTCAGGTCGGGCGGGTTCTGGACGGCCTCTTTGTCACGGTACCTCCCCCCCCCTCCCCCTCCCCCCACGCCGTGGGGATGTCCCCGAGGATGGGGCCCTGAGGGCTTTGTTGACGGCCCCTGAGGTGGATATGGAAATGGTCGAGGAGGCCATATCCCGCCTCAAGCCGAACAAAGCCCCGGGCCTGGACGCGGTCCCCGCTGAGGTCGCGGTAGTGGTGTCGAGGGCGTTTCGGCAGGAGCTCGCGGAAGCTTTCCTCGACACCCTAAGGAGGGGATCCATCCCTGGGACGTGGAAAAGGGCTCGGGTGGTGCTGGTCCCAAAGTCTGGCAAGCAGCCCACCGAGCCTGGCGCGTACCGTCCGATTAGCGTGCTCCCAGCACTGAGTAAAGTGTGGGAGTACGCTATAAAAGAGCTGATGGAGAGGCAGATCGGTCGGGACCCCTTCTCCCCGAACCAGTTCGGTTTCAGGAGAGGGGTCGGGACAGTGGAGGCCGCCAGGGAAGTCATGGCGTTTGCCGAAGGCTGTGTGGCTACCACCAAACCGAGGCTCTGCGTGATGGTGTTGATCGACGTGCGTAACGCTTTCAACGCCATCCGCTGGGAGTCCATCATGCGGGAACTCGTCGTGAGGCGCGTGCAACCAGCGGTCAGGAGAGTCCTTCGAGACTATTTCTCCGACCGCTATATCACGGTGCACACGCAGCACGACGAGGTCACGACCCGAGTCTGCGCGGGGGTACCTCAGGGCTCGGTCCTAGGCCCTTTCCTGTGGAACCTCGTATACGACGGGGTTCTTAAGACCATTGGTCCCGGGCGTTTTGTCAAGGCCATCGCTTATGCCGACGACCTGGCTGTCATGTTCTCAGCTAGGGACGTGACCCAGGTCGAGGCGATGATGGCCGAAACGCTCGGGAGGGTTAGGGCCTGGTTCGAGTCCACTGGCCTGGAGATGGCCTCGGATAAAACCGAGGTCATCGTCCTGGCGGGACTCCGCGCGGACAAGGGTAGGGAATTCCCGGTGATGGGATCGGTGGTGGCGGCTGCACAGTCGGCCAAGTACCTGGGGGTCACGCTGGACTGCCGTCGGAGGTTTAAGACGCACCTCGACGGGGCGGTCATCAGGGCGGACAAGGTTGTCGGAGCCCTGTCGGCGCTGCTCCCAAACGTTAGGGGTCCCTCGATCGCTTCGAGGCGGCTATACTATAACGTTTGGGAGTCAGTGCTGACGTATGCCGCCCCGGCATGGGCGTCGGCCTTGAAGGTGGGAGTAAACCTCACCTCCATCCGACGGGCCCAGCGATCTGCCCTCATCAGGACATCGGCGGCCTATCGGACGGTGTCGCGGCAGGCACTCTGTGTCCTCGCGGGGAGGTTGCCGCTGGAAATTAAGGTGGCCATGTGGAGGGAAGTACACGACGAGAGGGCGCGGGATAGGGCGAACCCGGCCCTAATGCGGGACCCAAAAGAGTTGAGGGCCAAGCAGGCGCTGAGCAGGCGCACTGCCCTGGTCGCCGCCATGGGTAAGTGGCAGGAGGCCTGGGACGGAATGGGCCCCACGTATTGGACGTGGAGGCTGGTGCCGGACGTCCGGACGTTCGCGGCGGGAGCTGGGCTGGCGCGGCAGCCAGATTACTGGTTAACCCAGCTCCTGACCGGACATGGGTCCTTCGGGGCCTTCAGGAAGAGAATAGGGAAGGCCCCTACTGGGGCGTGTGAGGAGTGCGGGGCGGCGTGGGATGACGCCGAGCACGTCCTCACGGCATGCCCGGTGTTCGAGGAAGAGCGCCGGGCATTGGCCGAGGCCTTGGGGGCCCCGTTGGACTCCAGTACAGTGGTCCGCCTCGCGATGGGGGCGGACAATAAGTGGGAGCAGCTCCGGACCTTCGCATCCACTGTCATGGGTGCGAAGGCCCGGAGAGAGGCCCTGGCGGAAAAAGCCGCGAGGGACGCCCGGGCGGCGGCGGCCAAAGAAGCAGCCCTAAGGAGGGCCACGGAAAGAAGAAGACGGGCCCTGAAGAGAAAGAGGGGTGGGGCGGGCCAAGGGGTTAGACCCCCTCCCAGTAAAAGGGTGAGGAGGCTGGGTCCTCCTCACCTCCAATAAAGGCGGGTCGACACGGGGTATTTATTTTATTTATTCCGGAGACGTAAGGTGGGCGGCGCGTAAATTATCCCGTTTTTTGTTTGTGTGAATGGATGTACCGCGTATTTATTCCGGCTTGTGTGGGTATGAATGCTGTGTACGTCTGGGTGCGTGAATGTGTACATATTTGTTTGTTATTTATTTATCTATTTATTTAGGTAAGTAAGTATTTATATATAAATTGTACATAGGAGGTGTGGCCTACACCGATACGGACGCTGTGGTGGTAGTAATGCCTTGAAGTTCCCACCACAGCGGGGTAGGCACGTGTCAGGCGGACTTAGAGAGGGGGTTTTTTAGTGGGTATCCCACCATTAGGGTGGCGAGTCCCACATAACCCCGGTATTCGTACCGGGGTATGCATAAAGCATTTTCCCCCTCAAAAAAAAAAAAAAAAAAAAAAGACGTACCTCTCGTTAGTCTAGATATTGAAGACGTTTGTCCAACGACGTATCTCGCTAGTCTAGACATAGAAGACGGTTGTACAACGACGGATCTCGTTAGTCTAGATATAGATGACGGTTGTACAACGACGGATCTCGTTAGTCTAGATATAGAAGACGCTTGTACAACGACGTATCTCGTTAGTCTAGATATAGAAGACGGTTGTACAGACGGATCACGTTAGTCTAGATATTGAAGACGTTTGTCCAACGACGGATCTCGTTAGTCTAGATATAGAAGACGGTTGAACAACGACGGATCTCGTTAGTCTAGATATAGAAGACGGTTGTACAGACGGATCTCGTTAGCCTAGATATAGAAGACGGTTGTACAGACGGATCTCGTTAGTCTAGATATAGAAGACGGTTGTACAGACGGATCTCGTTAGTCTAGATATAGAAAACGGTTGTACAGACGTATCTCTCGTTAGTCTAGATATTGAAGACGTTTGTCCAACGACGTATCTCGTTAGTCTAGATATAGAAGACGCTTGTACAACGACGGATCTCGTTAGTCTAGATATAGAAAACGGTTGTACAACGACGGATCTCGTTAGTCTAGATATAGAAGACGGTTGTACAGACGGATCTCGTTAGTCTAGATATAGAAGGCGGTTGCACAACGAGAGATCTCGTTAGTCTAGATATAGAAGACGGTTGTACAACGACGGATCTCGGTAGTCTAGATATAGAAAACGGTTGTACAGACGGATCTCGTTAGTCTAGATATTGAAGACGTTTGTCCAACGACGTATCTCGTTAGTCTAGATATAGAAGACGGTTGTACAACGACGGATCTCGTTAGTCTAGATATAGAAGACGGTTGTACAACGACGGATCTCGTTAGTCTAGATATAGAAGACGGTTGTACAACGACGGATCTCGTTAGTCTAGATATAGAAAACGGTTGTACAACGACGGATCTCGTTAGTCTAGATATAGAAGACGGTTGTACAGACGGATCTCGTTAGTCTAGATATAGAAGACAGTTGTACAGACGGATCTCGTTGGTCTAGATATTGAAGACGTTTATCCAACGACGTATCTCGTTAGTCTAGATATAGAAGACGGTTGTACAACGATAGATCTCGTTAGTCGAGATATAGAAGACGGTTGAACAACGACGGATCTCGTTAGTCTAGATATAGAAGACGGTTGTACAACGACGGATCTCGTTAGTCTAGTTATAGAAGACGGTTGTACAACGACGGATCTCGTTAGTCTAGATATAGAAGACGATTGTACAACGACGGATCTCGTTAGTCTAGATATAGAAGACGGTTGTACAGACGGATCTCGTTAGTCTAGATATAGAAAACGGTTGTACAGACGTATCTCTCGTTAGTCTAGATATAGAAAACGGTTGTCCAACGACGTATCTCGCAAGTCTAGACATAGAAGACGGTTGTACAACGACGGATCTCGTTAGTCTAGATATAGATGACGGTTGTACAACGACGGATCTCGTTAGTCTGGATATAGAAGACGCTTGTACAACGACGTATCTCGTTAGTCTAGATATAGAAGACGGTTGTACAGACGGATCACGTTAGTCTGGATATAGAAGACGGTTGTACAACGACGGATCTCGTTAGTCTAGATATAGAAGACGGTTGTACAGACGGATCTCTCGTTAGTCTAGATATTGAAGACGTTTGTCCAACGACGTATCTCGCTAGTCTAGACATAGAAGACGGTTGTACAACGACGGATCTCGTTAGTCTAGATATAGATGACGGTTGTACAACGACGGATCTCGTTAGTCTGGATATAGAAGACGCTTGTACAACGACGTATCTCGTTAGTCTAGATATAGAAGACGGTTGTACAGACGGATCACGTTAGTCTGGATATAGAAGACGGTTGTACAACGACGGATCTCGTTAGTCTAGATATAGAAGACGGTTGTACAGACGGATCTCTCGTTAGTCTAGATATAGAAGACGATTGTACAACGACGGATCTCGTTAGTCTAGATATAGAAGACGGTTGTACAGACGGATCTCGTTAGTCTAGATATAGAAAACGGTTGTACAGACGTATCTCGTTAGTCTTGATATAAAAGAGGGTTGTTCAGACGGATCTCGTTAGTCTAGATATAGAAGACGGTTGTACAGACGGATCTCGTTAGTCTAGATATAGAAAACGGTTGTACAGACGTATCTCTCGTTAGTCTAGAGATATTGAAGACGTTTGTCCAACGACGTATCTCGCTAGTCTAGACATAGAAGACGGTTGTACAACGACGGATCTCGTTAGTCTAGATATAGATGACGGTTGTACAACGACGGATCTCGTTAGTCTGGATATAGAAGACGCTTGTACAACGACGTATCTCGTTAGTCTAGATATAGAAGACGGTTGTACAACGAGAGATCTCGTTAGTCGAGATATAGAAGACGGTTGTACAACGACGGATCTCGTTAGTCTAGATATAGAAGACGGTTGTACAGACGGATCTCGTTAGTCTAGATATAGAAGACGGTTGTACAACGACGGATATCGTTAGTCTAGACATAGAAGACGGTTGTACAACGACGGATCTCGTTAGTCTAGATATAGAAGACGGTTGTACAACGACGGATCTCGGTAGTCTAGATATAGAAAACGGTTGTACAGACGGATCTCGTTAGTCTAGATATAGAAGACGGTTGTACAACGACGGATCTCGTTAGTCTAGTTATAGAAGACGGTTGTACAACGACGGATCTCGTTAGTCTAGATATAGAAGACGATTGTACAACGACGGATCTCGTTAGTCTAGATATAGAAGACGGTTGTACAGACGGATCTCGTTAGTCTAGATATAGAAGACGGTTGTACAGACGGATCTCGTTAGTCTAGATATAGAAAACGGTTGTACAGACGTATCTCTCGTTAGTCTAGATATTGAAGACGTTTGTCCAACGACGTATCTCGCTAGTCTAGATATAGAAGACGGTTGTACAACGACGGATCTCGTTAGTCTAGATATAGATGACGGTTGTACAACGACGGATCTCGTTAGTCTGGATATAGAAGACGCTTGTACAACGACGTATCTCGTTAGTCTAGATATAGAAGACGGTTGTACAGACGGATCACGTTAGTCTAGATATTGAAGACGTTTGTCCAACGACGGATCTCGTTAGTCTAGATATAAAAGACGGTTGTACAGACGGATCTCGTTAGTCTTGATATAAAAGAGGGTTGTTCAGACGGATCTCGTTAGTCTAGATATTGAAGACGGTTGTACAGACGGATCTCGTTAGTCTAGATATAGAAGACGGTTGCACAACGAGAGATCTCGTTAGTCTAGATATAGAAGACGGTTGTACAACGACGGATCTCGGTAGTCTAGATATAGAAAACGGTTGTACAGATGGATCTCGTTAGTCTAGATATAGAAGACGGTTGTACCGACGGATCTCGTTAGTCTAGATATAGAAGACGGTTGTACAACGACGGATCTCGTAAGTCTAAATATAGAAGACGATTGTACAACGACGGATCTCGTTAGTCTAGATATAGAAGACGGTTGTACAGACGGATCTCGTTAGTCTAGATATAGAAGACGGTTGTACAGACGGATCTCGTTAGTCTAGATATAGAAAACGGTTGTACAGACGTATCTCTCGTTAGTCTAGATATTGAAGACGTTTGTCCAACGACGTATCTCGTTAGTCTAGATATAGAAGACGCTTGTACAACGACGGATCTCGTTAGTCTAGATATAGAAAACGGTTGTACAACGACGGATCTCGTTAGTCTAGATATAGAAGACGGTTGTACAGACGGATCTCGTTAGTCTAGATATAGAAGACAGTTGTACAGACGGATCTCGTTAGTCTAGATATTGAAGACGGTTGTACAACGACGGATCTCGGTAGTCTAGATATAGAAAACGGTTGTACAGACGGATCTCGTTAGTCTAGATATTGAAGGCGTTTGTCCAACGACGTATCTCGTTAGTCTAGATATAGAAGACGGTTGTACAACGACGGATCTCGTTAGTCTAGATATAGAAGACGGTTGTACAACGACGGATCTCGTTAGTCTAGATATAGAAGACGGTTGTACAACGACGGATCTCTTTAGTATAGATATAGAAGACGGTTGTACAACGACGGATCTCGTTAGTCTAGATATAGAAGACGGTTGTACAGACGGATCTCGTTAGTCTAGATATTGAAGACGTTTGTCCAACAACGTATCTCGTTAGTCTAGATATAGAAGACGGTTGTACAACGAGAGATCTCGTTAGTCGAGATATAGAAGACGGTTGTACAACGACGGATCTCGTTAGTCTAGATATAGAAGACGGTTGTACAACGAGAGATCTCGTTAGTCGAGATATAGAAGACGGTTGTACAACGACGGATCTCGTTAGTCTAGATATAGAAGACGGTTGTACAGACGGATCTCGTTAGTCTAGATATTGAAGACGGTTGTACAGACGGATCTCGTTAGTCTAGATATAGAAGACGGTTGTACAGACGGATCTCGTTAGTCTAGATATAGAAGACGGTTGTACAGACGGATCTCGTTAGTCTAGATATAGAAAACGGTTGTACAGACGTATCTCTCGTTAGTCTAGATATTGAAGACGTTTGTCCAACGACGTATCTCGTTAGTCTAGATATAGAAGACGCTTGTACAACGACGGATCTCGTTAGTCTAGATATAGAAAACGGTTGTACAACGACGGATCTCGTTAGTCTAGATATAGAAGACGGTTGTACAGACGGATCTCGTTAGTCTAGATATAGAAGACAGTTGTACAGACGGATCTCGTTAGTCTAGATATTGAAGACGGTTGTACAACGACGGATCTCGGTAGTCTAGATATAGAAAACGGTTGTACAGACGGATCTCGTTAGTCTAGATATTGAAGACGTTTGTCCAACGACGTATCTCGTTAGTCTAGATATAGAAGACGGTTGTACAACGACGGATCTCGTTAGTCTAGATATAGAAGACGGTTGTACAACGACGGATCTCGTTAGTCTAGATATAGAAGACGGTTGTACAACGACGGATCTCTTTAGTATAGATATAGAAGACGGTTGTACAACGACGGATCTCGTTAGTCTAGATATAGAAGACGGTTGTACAGACGGATCTCGTTAGTCTAGATATTGAAGACGTTTGTCCAACAACGTATCTCGTTAGTCTAGATATAGAAGACGGTTGTACAACGAGAGATCTCGTTAGTCGAGATATAGAAGACGGTTGTACAACGACGGATCTCGTTAGTCTAGATATAGAAGACGGTTGTACAACGAGAGATCTCGTTAGTCGAGATATAGAAGACGGTTGTACAACGACGGATCTCGTTAGTCTAGATATAGAAGACGGTTGTACAGACGGATCTCGTTAGTCTAGATATTGAAGACGGTTGTACAGACGGATCTCGTTAGTCTAGATATAGAAGACGGTTGCACAACGAGAGATCTCGTTAGTCTAGATCAGGGGGCTACAAGTCTGTGCACGACTTTAAGGCAGCGTTAGTACTGCCATCTGGACTAAGGACCGTTGTCCCCGAACTAAAATTCAATATGGCCGTTCATGAAGTGTGAGAGTGATCGTTAGTGTGAGCACGTTCAGGCGTAAGCATTGGTGTGGAAAGCATCGTGGCGCCTGAACGTGCTCACACTACGACCACTCAGGGCGGTATTCTCAGTCGTTGCTTAAGACTTAAGATCGTCTTATGCATTTGGTATCCTTTACTAGTCTATGAGATTAGTAGAGGATGCCGCATGCTTAAGACGATCTTAAGAACAAGCAACGACTGAGAATACCGGCCTCACACACTTCATGAACGGCCATATTGAATTTTAGTTCGGGGACAACGGTCCTTATTCCAGATGGCAGTACTAACGCTGCCTTAAAGTCGTGCACAGAGTTGTAGCCCCCTGGTCTAGATATAGAAGACGGTTGTACAACGACGGATCTCGGTAGTCTAGATATAGAAGACGGTTGTACAGACGGATCTCGTTAGTCTAGATATAGAAGGCGGTTGCACAACGAGAGATCTCGTTAGTCGAGATATAGAAGACGGTTGTACAACGACGGATCTCGTTAGTCTAGATGTAGAAGACGGTTGTACAACAAGAGATCTCGTTAGTCGAGATATAGAAGACGGTTGTACAACGACGGATCTCGTTAGTCTAGATATAGAAGACGGTTGTACAGACGGATCTCGTTAGTCTAGATATTGAAGACGGTTATACAGACGGATCTCGTTAGTCTAGATATAGAAGACGGTTGCACAACGAGTGATCTCGTTAGTCTAGATATAGAAGACGGTTGTACAACGACGGATCTACGTAGTCTAGATATAGAAAACGGTTGTACAGACGGATCTCGTTAGTCTAGATATAGAAGACGGTTGTACAGACGGATCTCGTTAGTCTAGATATTGAAGACGTTTGTCCAACGACGTATCTCGTTAGTCTAGATATAGAAGACGGTTGTACAACGAGAGATCTCGTTAGTCGAGATATAGAAGACGGTTGTACAACGACGGATCTCGTTAGTCTAGATATAGAAGACGGTTGTACAACAAGAGATCTCGTTAGTCGAGATATAGAAGACGGTTGTACAACGACGGATCTCGTTAGTCTAGATATAGAAGACGGTTGTACAGACGGATCTCGTTAGTCTAGATATTGAAGACGGTTGTACAGACGGATCTCGTTAGTCTAGATATAGAAGACGGTTGCACAACGAGTGATCTCGTTAGTCTAGATATAGAAGACGGTTGTACAACGACGGATCTACGTAGTCTAGATATAGAAAACGGTTGTACAGACGGATCTCGTTAGTCTAGATATAGAAGACGGTTGTACAGACGGATCTCGTTAGTCTAGATATTGAAGACGTTTGTCCAACGACGTATCTCGTTAGTCTAGATATAGAAGACGGTTGTACAACGAGAGATCTCGTTAGTCGAGATATAGAAGACGCTTGTACAACGACGGATCTCGTTAGTCTAGATATAGAAGACGGTTGTACAACGAGAGATCTCGTTAGTCGAGATATAGAAGACGGTTGTACAACGACGGATCTCGTTAGTCTAGATATAGAAGACGGTTGTACAGACGGATCTCGTTAGTCTAGATATAGAAGACGGTTGTACAACGACGGATATCGTTAGTCTAGACATAGAAGACGGTTGTACAACGACGGATCTCGTTAGTCTAGATATAGAAGACGGTTGTACAACGACGGATCTCGGTAGTCTAGATATAGAAAACGGTTGTACAGACGGATCTCGTTAGTCTAGATATAGAAGACGGTTGTACAACGACGGATCTCGTTAGTCTAGTTATAGAAGACGGTTGTACAACGACGGATCTCGTTAGTCTAGATATAGAAGACGATTGTACAACGACGGATCTCGTTAGTCTAGATATAGAAGACGGTTGTACAGACGGATCTCGTTAGTCTAGATATAGAAGACGGTTGTACAGACGGATCTCGTTAGTCTAGATATAGAAAACGGTTGTACAGACGTATCTCTCGTTAGTCTAGATATTGAAGACGTTTGTCCAACGACGTATCTCGCTAGTCTAGATATAGAAGACGGTTGTACAACGACGGATCTCGTTAGTCTAGATATAGATGACGGTTGTACAACGACGGATCTCGTTAGTCTGGATATAGAAGACGCTTGTACAACGACGTATCTCGTTAGTCTAGATATAGAAGACGGTTGTACAGACGGATCACGTTAGTCTAGATATTGAAGACGTTTGTCCAACGACGGATCTCGTTAGTCTAGATATAAAAGACGGTTGTACAGACGGATCTCGTTAGTCTTGATATAAAAGAGGGTTGTTCAGACGGATCTCGTTAGTCTAGATATTGAAGACGGTTGTACAGACGGATCTCGTTAGTCTAGATATAGAAGACGGTTGCACAACGAGAGATCTCGTTAGTCTAGATATAGAAGACGGTTGTACAACGACGGATCTCGGTAGTCTAGATATAGAAAACGGTTGTACAGATGGATCTCGTTAGTCTAGATATAGAAGACGGTTGTACCGACGGATCTCGTTAGTCTAGATATAGAAGACGGTTGTACAACGACGGATCTCGTAAGTCTAAATATAGAAGACGATTGTACAACGACGGATCTCGTTAGTCTAGATATAGAAGACGGTTGTACAGACGGATCTCGTTAGTCTAGATATAGAAGACGGTTGTACAGACGGATCTCGTTAGTCTAGATATAGAAAACGGTTGTACAGACGTATCTCTCGTTAGTCTAGATATTGAAGACGTTTGTCCAACGACGTATCTCGTTAGTCTAGATATAGAAGACGCTTGTACAACGACGGATCTCGTTAGTCTAGATATAGAAAACGGTTGTACAACGACGGATCTCGTTAGTCTAGATATAGAAGACGGTTGTACAGACGGATCTCGTTAGTCTAGATATAGAAGACAGTTGTACAGACGGATCTCGTTAGTCTAGATATTGAAGACGGTTGTACAACGACGGATCTCGGTAGTCTAGATATAGAAAACGGTTGTACAGACGGATCTCGTTAGTCTAGATATTGAAGGCGTTTGTCCAACGACGTATCTCGTTAGTCTAGATATAGAAGACGGTTGTACAACGACGGATCTCGTTAGTCTAGATATAGAAGACGGTTGTACAACGACGGATCTCGTTAGTCTAGATATAGAAGACGGTTGTACAACGACGGATCTCTTTAGTATAGATATAGAAGACGGTTGTACAACGACGGATCTCGTTAGTCTAGATATAGAAGACGGTTGTACAGACGGATCTCGTTAGTCTAGATATTGAAGACGTTTGTCCAACAACGTATCTCGTTAGTCTAGATATAGAAGACGGTTGTACAACGAGAGATCTCGTTAGTCGAGATATAGAAGACGGTTGTACAACGACGGATCTCGTTAGTCTAGATATAGAAGACGGTTGTACAACGAGAGATCTCGTTAGTCGAGATATAGAAGACGGTTGTACAACGACGGATCTCGTTAGTCTAGATATAGAAGACGGTTGTACAGACGGATCTCGTTAGTCTAGATATTGAAGACGGTTGTACAGACGGATCTCGTTAGTCTAGATATAGAAGACGGTTGTACAGACGGATCTCGTTAGTCTAGATATAGAAGACGGTTGTACAGACGGATCTCGTTAGTCTAGATATAGAAAACGGTTGTACAGACGTATCTCTCGTTAGTCTAGATATTGAAGACGTTTGTCCAACGACGTATCTCGTTAGTCTAGATATAGAAGACGCTTGTACAACGACGGATCTCGTTAGTCTAGATATAGAAAACGGTTGTACAACGACGGATCTCGTTAGTCTAGATATAGAAGACGGTTGTACAGACGGATCTCGTTAGTCTAGATATAGAAGACAGTTGTACAGACGGATCTCGTTAGTCTAGATATTGAAGACGGTTGTACAACGACGGATCTCGGTAGTCTAGATATAGAAAACGGTTGTACAGACGGATCTCGTTAGTCTAGATATTGAAGACGTTTGTCCAACGACGTATCTCGTTAGTCTAGATATAGAAGACGGTTGTACAACGACGGATCTCGTTAGTCTAGATATAGAAGACGGTTGTACAACGACGGATCTCGTTAGTCTAGATATAGAAGACGGTTGTACAACGACGGATCTCTTTAGTATAGATATAGAAGACGGTTGTACAACGACGGATCTCGTTAGTCTAGATATAGAAGACGGTTGTACAGACGGATCTCGTTAGTCTAGATATTGAAGACGTTTGTCCAACAACGTATCTCGTTAGTCTAGATATAGAAGACGGTTGTACAACGAGAGATCTCGTTAGTCGAGATATAGAAGACGGTTGTACAACGACGGATCTCGTTAGTCTAGATATAGAAGACGGTTGTACAACGAGAGATCTCGTTAGTCGAGATATAGAAGACGGTTGTACAACGACGGATCTCGTTAGTCTAGATATAGAAGACGGTTGTACAGACGGATCTCGTTAGTCTAGATATTGAAGACGGTTGTACAGACGGATCTCGTTAGTCTAGATATAGAAGACGGTTGCACAACGAGAGATCTCGTTAGTCTAGATCAGGGGGCTACAAGTCTGTGCACGACTTTAAGGCAGCGTTAGTACTGCCATCTGGACTAAGGACCGTTGTCCCCGAACTAAAATTCAATATGGCCGTTCATGAAGTGTGAGAGTGATCGTTAGTGTGAGCACGTTCAGGCGTAAGCATTGGTGTGGAAAGCATCGTGGCGCCTGAACGTGCTCACACTACGACCACTCAGGGCGGTATTCTCAGTCGTTGCTTAAGACTTAAGATCGTCTTATGCATTTGGTATCCTTTACTAGTCTATGAGATTAGTAGAGGATGCCGCATGCTTAAGACGATCTTAAGAACAAGCAACGACTGAGAATACCGGCCTCACACACTTCATGAACGGCCATATTGAATTTTAGTTCGGGGACAACGGTCCTTATTCCAGATGGCAGTACTAACGCTGCCTTAAAGTCGTGCACAGAGTTGTAGCCCCCTGGTCTAGATATAGAAGACGGTTGTACAACGACGGATCTCGGTAGTCTAGATATAGAAGACGGTTGTACAGACGGATCTCGTTAGTCTAGATATAGAAGGCGGTTGCACAACGAGAGATCTCGTTAGTCGAGATATAGAAGACGGTTGTACAACGACGGATCTCGTTAGTCTAGATGTAGAAGACGGTTGTACAACAAGAGATCTCGTTAGTCGAGATATAGAAGACGGTTGTACAACGACGGATCTCGTTAGTCTAGATATAGAAGACGGTTGTACAGACAGATCTCGTTAGTCTAGATATTGAAGACGGTTATACAGACGGATCTCGTTAGTCTAGATATAGAAGACGGTTGCACAACGAGTGATCTCGTTAGTCTAGATATAGAAGACGGTTGTACAACGACGGATCTACGTAGTCTAGATATAGAAAACGGTTGTACAGACGGATCTCGTTAGTCTAGATATAGAAGACGGTTGTACAGACGGATCTCGTTAGTCTAGATATAGAAGACGGTTGTACAGACGGATAACGTTAGTCTAGATATAGAAGACAGTTGTACAGACGGATCTCGTTGGTCTAGATATTGAAGACGTTTGTCCAACGACGTATCTCGTTAGTCTAGATATAGAAGACGGTTGTACAACGATAGATCTCGTTAGTCGAGATATAGAAGACGGTTGTACAACGACGGATCTCGTTAGTCTAGATATAGAAGACGGTTGTACAGACGGATCTCGTTAGTCTAGATATTGAAGACGGTTGTACAGACGGATCTCGTTAGTCTAGATATTGAAGACGTTTGTACAACGACGGATCTCGTTAGTCTAGATATAGAAGACGGTTGTACAGACGGATCTCGTTAGTCTAGATATAGAAGACGGTTGTATAACGAAAGATCTCGTTAGTCTAGATATAGAAGACGGTTGTACAGGCGGATCCCGTTAGTCTAGATATTGAAGACGGTTATACATCGAGAGATGTCGTTAGTCTAGATATAGAAGACGGTTGTACAGACGGATCTCGTTAGTCTAGATACAGAAGACGGTTGTACAACGACGGATCTCGTTAGCCTAGATATAGAAGACGGTTGTATAGACGGATCTCGTTAGCCTAGATATAGAAGACGGTTGTACAGACGGATCTCGTTAGTCTAGATATAGAAGACGGTTGTCCAACGACGGATCTCGTGAGTCTAGATATAGAAGACGGTTGTACAGACGGATCTCGTTAGTCTAGATATAGAAGACGGTTGTACAGACGGATCTCGTTAGTCTAGATATTGAAGACGTTTGTCCAACGACGTACCTCGTTAGTCTAGATATAGAAGACGGTTGTACAACGACGGATCTCGTTAGTCTAGATATAGAAGACGGTTGTACAGACGGATCTCGTTAGTCTAGATATAGAAGACGGTTGTACAGACGGATCTCGTTAGTCTAGATATAGAAGACGGTTGTACAGACGGATCTCGTTAGTCTAGATATTGAAGACGTTTGTCCAACGACGTACCTCGTTAGTCTAGATATAGAAGACGGTTGTACAGACGGATCTCGTTAGTCTAGATATTGAAGACGTTTGTACAGACGGATCTCGTTAGTCTAGATACAGAAGACGGTTGTCCAACGACGTATCTCGTTAGTCTAGATATAGAAAACGGTTGTACAGACGGATCTCGATAGACTAGATATTGAAGACGTTTGTCCAACGACGTATCTCGTTAGTCTAGATATAGAAGACGGTTGTACAGACGGATCTCGTTAGTCTAGATATAGAAGACGGTTGTACAGACGGATCTCGTTAGTCTAGATATAGAAGACGGTTGTACAGACGGATCTCGTTAGTCTAGATATAGAAGACGGTTGTACAGACGGATCTCGTGAGTCTAGATATAGAAGACGGTTGTATAGACGGATCTCGTTAGTCTAGATATAGAAGACGGTTGTACAGACGGATCTCGTGAGTCTAGATATAGAAGACGGTTGTCCAACGACGTATCTCGTTAGTCTAGATATAGAAAACGGTTGTACAGACGGATCTCGTTAGACTAGATATAGAAGAGGGTTGTACAACGACGGATCTCGTTAGTCTAGATATAGAAGACGGTTGTACAGACGGATCTCGTTAGTCTAGATATAGAAGACGGTTGTACAGACGGATCTCGTTAGTCTAGATATAGAAGACGGTTGTATAACGAGAGATCTCGTTAGTCTAGATATAGAAGACGGTTGTACAGACGGATCTCGTGAGTCTAGATATAGAAGACGGTTGTCCAACGACGTATCTCGTTAGTCTAGATATAGAAGACGGTTGTACAGACGGATCTCGTTAGCCTAGATATAGAAGACGGTTGTACAGACGGATCTCGTTAGTCTAGATATAGAAGACGGTTGTACAGACGGATCTCGTGAGTCTAGATATAGAAGACGGTTGTATAGACGGATCTCGTTAGTCTAGATATAGAAGACGGTTGTACAGACGGATCTCGTGAGTCTAGATATAGAAGACGGTTGTCCAACGACGTATCTCGTTAGTCTAGATATAGAAAACGGTTGTACAGACGGATCTCGTTAGACTAGATATAGAAGAGGGTTGTACAACGACGGATCTCGTTAGTCTAGATATAGAAGACGGTTGTACAGACGGATCTCGTTAGTCTAGATATAGAAGACGGTTGTACAGACGGATCTCGTTAGTCTAGATATAGAAGACAGTTGTACAGACGGATCTCGTTAGTCTAGATATTGAAGACGGTTGTACAACGACGGATCTCGGTAGTCTAGATATAGAAGACGGTTGCACAACGAGAGATCTCGTTAGTCGAGATATAGAAGATGGTTGTACAACGACGGATCTCGTTAGTCTAGATATAGAAGACGGTTGTACAGACGGATCACGTTAGTCTAGATATTGAAAACGTTTGTCCAACGACGGATCTCGTTAGTCTAGATATAGAAGACGGTTGTACAGACGGATCTCGTTAGTCGAGATATAGAAGACGGTTGTACAGACGGATCTCGTTAGTCTAGATATTGAAGACGGTTGTACAACGACGGATCTCGTTAGTCTAGATATTGAAGACGGTTGTACAGACGGATCTCGTTAGTCTAGATATAGAAGACGGTTGCACAACGAGAGATCTCGTTAGTCTAGATATAGAAGACGGTTGTACAACGACGGATCTCGGTAGTCTAGATATAGAAGACGGTTGTACAGACGGATCTCGTTAGACTAGATATAGAAGAGGGTTGTACAACGACGGATCTCGTTAGTCTAGATATAGAAGACGGTTGTATATCGAGAGATCTCGTTAGTCTAGATATAGAAGACGGTTGTACAGACGGATCTCGTTAGTCTAGATATAGAAGACGGTTGTACAGACGGATCTCGTTAGTCTAGATATAGAAGACGGTTGTACAGACAGATCTCGTTAGTCTAGATATAGATGACGGTTGTATAACGAGAGATCTCGTTAGTCTAGATATAGAAGACGGTCGTATAACGAGAGATCTCGTTAGTCTAGATATAGGAGATGGTTGTACAGACGGATCTCGTTAGTCTAGATATAGAAGACGGTTGTACAGACGGATCTCGTTAGTCTAGGTATAGAAGACGGTTGTACAGACGGATCTCGTTAGTCTAGATATAGAAGACGGTTGTATAACGAGAGATCTCGTTAGTCTAGATATAGAAGATGGTTGTACAGACGGATCTCGTTAGTCTAGATATAGAAGACGGTTGTACAGACGGATCTCGTTAGTCTAGATATAGAAGACGGTTGTACAGACGGATCTCGTTAGTCTAGACATTGAAGACGTTTGTCCAACGACGTATCTCGTTAGTCTAGATATAGAAGACGGTTGTACAGACGGATCTCGTTAGTCTAGATATAGAAGACGGTTGTACAGACGGATCTCGTTAGTCTAGATATTGAAGACGTTTGTACAACGACGGATCTCGTTAGTCTAGATATAGAAGACGGTTGTACAGACGGATCTCGTTAGTCTAGATATAGAAGACGGTTGTATAACGAGAGATCTCTTTAGTCTAGATATAAAAGATGGTTGTACAGACGGATCTCGTTAGTCTAGATATAGAAGACGGTTGTCCAACGACGTATCTCGTTAGTCTAGATATAGAAAACGGTTGTACAGACGGATCTCGTTAGTCTAGATATAGAAGACGGTTGTACAGACGGATCTCGTTAGTCTAGATATAGAAGACGGTTGTATAACGAGAGATCTCGTTAGTCTAGATATAGAAGACGGTTGTACAGGCGGATCCCGTTAGTCTAGATATTGAAGACGGTTATACATCGAGAGATGTCGTTAGTCTAGATATAGAAGACGGTTGTACAGACGGATCTCGTTAGTCTAGATACAGAAGACGGTTGTACAATGACGGATCTCGTTAGCCTAGATATAGAAGACGGTTGTATAGACGGATCTCGTTAGCCTAGATATAGAAGACGGTTGTACAGACGGATCTCGTTAGTCTAGATATAGAAGACGGTTGTACAGACGGATCTCGTGAGTCTAGATATAGAAGACGGTTGTATAGACGGATCTCGTTAGTCTAGATATAGAAGACGGTTGTACAGACGGATCTCGTGAGTCTAGATATAGAAGACGGTTGTCCAACGACGTATCTCGTTAGTCTAGATATAGAAAACGGTTGTACAGACGGATCTCGTTAGACTAGATATAGAAGAGGGTTGTACAACGACGGATCTCGTTAGTCTAGATATAGAAGACGGTTGTACAGACGGATCTCGTTAGTCTAGATATAGAAGACGGTTGTACAGACGGATCTCGTTAGTCTAGATATAGAAGACGGTTGTATAACGAGAGATCTCGTTAGTCTAGATATAGAAGATGGTTGTACAGACGGATCTCGTTAGTCTAGATATAGAAGACGGTTGTATAACGAGAGATCTCGTTAGTCTAGATATAGAAGATGGTTGTACAGACGGATCTCGTTAGTCTAGATATAGAAGACGGTTGTACAGACGGATCTCGTTAGTCTAGATATAGAAGACGGTTGTACAGACGGATCTCGTTAGCCTAGATATAGAAGACGGTTGTACAGACGGATCTCGTTAGTCTAGATATAGAAGACGGTTGTACAGACGGATCTCGTGAGTCTAGATATAGAAGACGGTTGTATAGACGGATCTCGTTAGTCTAGATATAGAAGACGGTTGTACAGACGGATCTCGTGAGTCTAGATATAGAAGACGGTTGTCCAACGACGTATCTCGTTAGTCTAGATATAGAAAACGGTTGTACAGACGGATCTCGTTAGACTAGATATAGAAGAGGGTTGTACAACGACGGATCTCGTTAGTCTAGATATAGAAGACGGTTGTACAGACGGATCTCGTTAGTCTAGATATAGAAGACGGTTGTACAGACGGATCTCGTTAGTCTAGATATAGAAGACAGTTGTACAGACGGATCTCGTTAGTCTAGATATTGAAGACGGTTGTACAACGACGGATCTCGGTAGTCTAGATATAGAAGACGGTTGCACAACGAGAGATCTCGTTAGTCTAGATATAGAAGACGGTTGTACAACGACGGATCTACGTAGTCTAGATATAGAAAACGGTTGTACAGACGGATCTCGTTAGTCTAGATATAGAAGACGGTTGTACAGACGGATCTCGTTAGTCTAGATATTGAAGACGTTTGTCCAACGACGTATCTCGTTAGTCTAGATATAGAAAACGGTTGTACAGACGGATCTCGTTAGTCTAGATATAGAAGACGGTTGTACAACGAGAGATCTCGTTAGTCGAGATATAGAAGATGGTTGTACAACGACGGATCTCGTTAGTCTAGATATAGAAGACGGTTGTACAGACGGATCACGTTAGTCTAGATATTGAAAACGTTTGTCCAACGACGGATCTCGTTAGTCTAGATATAGAAGACGGTTGTACAGACGGATCTCGTTAGTCGAGATATAGAAGACGGTTGTACAGACGGATCTCGTTAGTCTAGATATTGAAGACGGTTGTACAACGACGGATCTCGTTAGTCTAGATATTGAAGACGGTTGTACAGACGGATCTCGTTAGTCTAGATATAGAAGACGGTTGCACAACGAGAGATCTCGTTAGTCTAGATATAGAAGACGGTTGTACAACGACGGATCTCGGTAGTCTAGATATAGAAGACGGTTGTACAGACGGATCTCGTTAGACTAGATATAGAAGAGGGTTGTACAACGACGGATCTCGTTAGTCTAGATATAGAAGACGGTTGTATATCGAGAGATCTCGTTAGTCTAGATATAGAAGACGGTTGTACAGACGGATCTCGTTAGTCTAGATATAGAAGACGGTTGTACAGACGGATCTCGTTAGTCTAGATATAGAAGACGGTTGTACAGACAGATCTCGTTAGTCTAGATATAGATGACGGTTGTATAACGAGAGATCTCGTTAGTCTAGATATAGAAGACGGTCGTATAACGAGAGATCTCGTTAGTCTAGATATAGGAGATGGTTGTACAGACGGATCTCGTTAGTCTAGATATAGAAGACGGTTGTACAGACGGATCTCGTTAGTCTAGGTATAGAAGACGGTTGTACAGACGGATCTCGTTAGTCTAGATATAGAAGACGGTTGTATAACGAGAGATCTCGTTAGTCTAGATATAGAAGATGGTTGTACAGACGGATCTCGTTAGTCTAGATATAGAAGACGGTTGTACAGACGGATCTCGTTAGTCTAGATATAGAAGACGGTTGTATAACGAGAGATCTCTTTAGTCTAGATATAAAAGATGGTTGTACAGACGGATCTCGTTAGTCTAGATATAGAAGACGGTTGTCCAACGACGTATCTCGTTAGTCTAGATATAGAAAACGGTTGTACAGACGGATCTCGTTAGTCTAGATATAGAAGACGGTTGTACAGACGGATCTCGTTAGTCTAGATATAGAAGACGGTTGTATAACGAGAGATCTCGTTAGTCTAGATATAGAAGACGGTTGTACAGGCGGATCCCGTTAGTCTAGATATTGAAGACGGTTATACATCGAGAGATGTCGTTAGTCTAGATATAGAAGACGGTTGTACAGACGGATCTCGTTAGTCTAGATACAGAAGACGGTTGTACAATGACGGATCTCGTTAGCCTAGATATAGAAGACGGTTGTATAGACGGATCTCGTTAGCCTAGATATAGAAGACGGTTGTACAGACGGATCTCGTTAGTCTAGATATAGAAGACGGTTGTACAGACGGATCTCGTGAGTCTAGATATAGAAGACGGTTGTATAGACGGATCTCGTTAGTCTAGATATAGAAGACGGTTGTACAGACGGATCTCGTGAGTCTAGATATAGAAGACGGTTGTCCAACGACGTATCTCGTTAGTCTAGATATAGAAAACGGTTGTACAGACGGATCTCGTTAGACTAGATATAGAAGAGGGTTGTACAACGACGGATCTCGTTAGTCTAGATATAGAAGACGGTTGTACAGACGGATCTCGTTAGTCTAGATATAGAAGACGGTTGTACAGACGGATCTCGTTAGTCTAGATATAGAAGACGGTTGTATAACGAGAGATCTCGTTAGTCTAGATATAGAAGATGGTTGTACAGACGGATCTCGTTAGTCTAGATATAGAAGACGGTTGTATAACGAGAGATCTCGTTAGTCTAGATATAGAAGATGGTTGTACAGACGGATCTCGTTAGTCTAGATATAGAAGACGGTTGTACAGACGGATCTCGTTAGTCTAGATATAGAAGACGGTTGTACAGACGGATCTCGTTAGCCTAGATATAGAAGACGGTTGTACAGACGGATCTCGTTAGTCTAGATATAGAAGACGGTTGTACAGACGGATCTCGTGAGTCTAGATATAGAAGACGGTTGTATAGACGGATCTCGTTAGTCTAGATATAGAAGACGGTTGTACAGACGGATCTCGTGAGTCTAGATATAGAAGACGGTTGTCCAACGACGTATCTCGTTAGTCTAGATATAGAAAACGGTTGTACAGACGGATCTCGTTAGACTAGATATAGAAGAGGGTTGTACAACGACGGATCTCGTTAGTCTAGATATAGAAGACGGTTGTACAGACGGATCTCGTTAGTCTAGATATAGAAGACGGTTGTACAGACGGATCTCGTTAGTCTAGATATAGAAGACAGTTGTACAGACGGATCTCGTTAGTCTAGATATTGAAGACGGTTGTACAACGACGGATCTCGGTAGTCTAGATATAGAAGACGGTTGCACAACGAGAGATCTCGTTAGTCTAGATATAGAAGACGGTTGTACAACGACGGATCTACGTAGTCTAGATATAGAAAACGGTTGTACAGACGGATCTCGTTAGTCTAGATATAGAAGACGGTTGTACAGACGGATCTCGTTAGTCTAGATATTGAAGACGTTTGTCCAACGACGTATCTCGTTAGTCTAGATATAGAAAACGGTTGTACAGACGGATCTCGTTAGTCTAGATATAGAAGACGGTTGTACAACGAGAGATCTCGTTAGTCGAGATATAGAAGATGGTTGTACAACGACGGATCTCGTTAGTCTAGATATAGAAGACGGTTGTACAGACGGATCACGTTAGTCTAGATATTGAAAACGTTTGTCCAACGACGGATCTCGTTAGTCTAGATATAGAAGACGGTTGTACAGACGGATCTCGTTAGTCGAGATATAGAAGACGGTTGTACAGACGGATCTCGTTAGTCTAGATATTGAAGACGGTTGTACAACGACGGATCTCGTTAGTCTAGATATTGAAGACGGTTGTACAGACGGATCTCGTTAGTCTAGATATAGAAGACGGTTGCACAACGAGAGATCTCGTTAGTCTAGATATAGAAGACGGTTGTACAACGACGGATCTCGGTAGTCTAGATATAGAAGACGGTTGTACAGACGGATCTCGTTAGACTAGATATAGAAGAGGGTTGTACAACGACGGATCTCGTTAGTCTAGATATAGAAGACGGTTGTATATCGAGAGATCTCGTTAGTCTAGATATAGAAGACGGTTGTACAGACGGATCTCGTTAGTCTAGATATAGAAGACGGTTGTACAGACGGATCTCGTTAGTCTAGATATAGAAGACGGTTGTACAGACAGATCTCGTTAGTCTAGATATAGATGACGGTTGTATAACGAGAGATCTCGTTAGTCTAGATATAGAAGACGGTCGTATAACGAGAGATCTCGTTAGTCTAGATATAGGAGATGGTTGTACAGACGGATCTCGTTAGTCTAGATATAGAAGACGGTTGTACAGACGGATCTCGTTAGTCTAGGTATAGAAGACGGTTGTACAGACGGATCTCGTTAGTCTAGATATAGAAGACGGTTGTATAACGAGAGATCTCGTTAGTCTAGATATAGAAGATGGTTGTACAGACGGATCTCGTTAGTCTAGATATAGAAGACGGTTGTACAGACGGATCTCGTTAGTCTAGATATAGAAGACGGTTGTACAGACGGATCTCGTTAGTCTAGACATTGAAGACGTTTGTCCAACGACGTATCTCGTTAGTCTAGATATAGAAGACGGTTGTACAGACGGATCTCGTTAGTCTAGATATAGAAGACGGTTGTACAGACGGATCTCGTTAGTCTAGATATTGAAGACGTTTGTACAACGACGGATCTCGTTAGTCTAGATATAGAAGACGGTTGTACAGACGGATCTCGTTAGTCTAGATATAGAAGACGGTTGTATAACGAGAGATCTCTTTAGTCTAGATATAAAAGATGGTTGTACAGACGGATCTCGTTAGTCTAGATATAGAAGACGGTTGTCCAACGACGGATCTCGTTAGCCTAGATATAGAAGACGGTTGTACAGACGGATCTCGTTAGTCTAGATATAGAATCTCGTTAGTCTAGATATAGAAGACGGTTGTACAGACGGATCTCGTTAGTCTAGATATAGAAGACAGTTGTACAGACGGATCTCGTTAGTCTAGATATTGAAGACGGTTGTACAACGACGGATCTCGGTAGTCTAGATATAGAAGACGGTTGCACAACGAGAGATCTCGTTAGTCTAGATATAGAAGACGGTTGTACAACGACGGATCTACGTAGTCTAGATATAGAAAACGGTTGTACAGACGGATCTCGTTAGTCTAGATATAGAAGACGGTTGTACAGACGGATCTCGTTAGTCTAGATATAGAAGACAGTTGTACAGACGGATCTCGTTAGTCTAGATATTGAAGACGATTGTCCAACGACGTATCTCGTTAGTCTAGATATAGAAGACGGTTGTACAACGATAGATCTCGTTAGTCGAGATATAGAAGACGGTTGAACAACGACGGATCTCGTTAGTCTAGATATAGAAGACGGTTGTACAACGACGGATCTCGTTAGTCTAGTTATAGAAGACGGTTGTACAACGACGGATCTCGTTAGTCTAGATATAGAAGAAGATTGTACAACGACGGATCTCGTTAGTCTAGATATAGAAGACGGTTGTACAGACGGATCTCGTTAGTCTAGATATAGAAAACGGTTGTACAGACGTATCTCTCCTTAGTCAAGATATTGAAGACGTTTGTCCAACGACGTATCTCGTTAGTCTAGATATAGAAGACGGTTGTACAACGACGGATCTCGGTAGTCTAGATATAGAAAACGGTTGTACAGATGGATCTCGTTAGTCTAGATATAGAAGACGGTTGTACAGACGGATCTCGTTAGCCTAGATATAGAAGACGGTTGTACAGACGGATCTCGTTAGCCTAGATATAGAAGACGGTTGTACAGACGGATCTCGTTAGTCTAGATATAGAAAACGGTTGTACAGACGTATCTCTCGTTAGTCTAGATATTGAAGACGTTTGTCCAACGACGTATCTCGCTAGTCTAAATATAGAAGACGGTTGTACAACGACGGATTTCGTTAGTCTAGATATAGAAGACGGTTGTACAACGACGGATCTCGTTAGTCTAGATATAGAAGACGGTTGTACAGACGGATAACGTTAGTCTAGATATAGAAGACAGTTGTACAGACGGATCTCGTTGGTCTAGATATTGAAGACGTTTGTCCAACGACGTATCTCGTTAGTCTAGATATAGAAGACGGTTGTACAACGATAGATCTCGTTAGTCGAGATATAGAAGACGGTTGTACAACGACGGATCTCGTTAGGCTAGATATAGAAGACGGTTGTACAGACGGATCTCGTTAGTCTAGATATAGAAGACGGTTGCGCAACGAGAGATCTCGTTAGTCGAGATATAGAAGACGGTTGTACAACGACGGATCTCGTTAGTCTAGATATAGAAAACGGTTGTATAGACGGATCTCGTTAGTCTAGATATAGAAGACGGTTGTACAACGAGAGATCTCGTTAGTCGAGATATAGAAGATGGTTGTACAACGACGGATCTCGATAGTCTAGATATAGAAGACGGTTGTACAGACGGATCACGTTAGTCTAGATATTGAAAACGTTTGTCCAACGACGGATCTCGTTAGTCTAGATATAGAAGACGGTTGTACAGACGGATCTCGTTAGTCGAGATATAGAAGACGGTTGTACAGACGGATCTCGTTAGTCTAGATATTGAAGACGGTTGTACAACGACGGATCTCGTTAGTCTAGATATTGAAGACGGTTGTACAGACGGATCTCGTTAGTCTAGATATAGAAGACGGTTGCACAACGAGAGATCTCGTTAGTCTAGATATAGAAGACGGTTGTACAACGACGGATCTCGGTAGTCTAGATATAGAAGACGGTTGTACAGACGGATCTCGTTAGACTAGATATAGAAGAGGGTTGTACAACGACGGATCTCGTTAGTCTAGATATAGAAGACGGTTGTATATCGAGAGATCTCGTTAGTCTAGATATAGAAGACGGTTGTACAGACGGATCTCGTTAGTCTAGATATAGAAGACGGTTGTACAGACGGATCTCGTTAGTCTAGATATAGAAGACGGTTGTACAGACAGATCTCGTTAGTCTAGATATAGATGACGGTTGTATAACGAGAGATCTCGTTAGTCTAGATATAGAAGACGGTCGTATAACGAGAGATCTCGTTAGTCTAGATATAGGAGATGGTTGTACAGACGGATCTCGTTAGTCTAGATATAGAAGACGGTTGTACAGACGGATCTCGTTAGTCTAGGTATAGAAGACGGTTGTACAGACGGATCTCGTTAGTCTAGATATTGAAGACGTTTGTCCAACGACGTATCTCGTTAGTCTAGATATAGAAGGCGGTTGCACAACGAGAGATCTCGTTAGTCTAGATATAGAAGACGGTTGTACAACGACGGATCTCGGTAGTCTAGATATAGAAAACGGTTGTACAGACGGATCTCGTTAGTCTAGATATTGAAGACGTTTGTCCAACGACGTATCTCGTTAGTCTAGATATAGAAGACGGTTGTACAGACGGATCTCGTTAGTCTAGATATAGAAGACGGTTGTACAACGACGGATCTCGTTAGTCTAGATATAGAAGACGGTTGTACAACGACGGATCTCGTTAGTCTAGATACAGAAGACGGTTGTACAGACGGATCTCGTTAGTCTAGATATAGAAGACGGTTGCGCAACGAGAGATCTCGTTAGTCGAGATATAGAAGACGGTTGTACAACGACGGATCTCGTTAGTCTAGATATAGAAGACGGTTGTACAGACGGATCTCGTTAGTCTAGATATAGAAGACGGTTGTACAACGACGGATCTCGTTAGTCTAGATATAGAAGACGGTTGTACAGACGGATCTCGTTAGTCTAGATATAGAAAACGGTTGTACAGACGTATCTCTCGTTAGTCTAGATATTGAAGACGTTTGTCCAACGACGTATCTCGCTAGTCTAAATATAGAAGACGGTTGTACAACGACGGATTTCGTTAGTCTAGATATAGAAGACGGTTGTACAACGACGGATCTCGTTAGTCTAGATATAGAAGACGGTTGTACAGACGGATAACGTTAGTCTAGATATAGAAGACAGTTGTACAGACGGATCTCGTTGGTCTAGATATTGAAGACGTTTGTCCAACGACGTATCTCGTTAGTCTAGATATAGAAGACGGTTGTACAACGATAGATCTCGTTAGTCGAGATATAGAAGACGGTTGTACAACGACGGATCTCGTTAGTCTAGATATAGAAGACGGTTGTACAGACGGATCTCGTTAGTCTAGATATAGAAGACGGTTGCGCAACGAGAGATCTCGTTAGTCGAGATATAGAAGACGGTTGTACAACGACGGATCTCGTTAGTCTAGATATAGAAAACGGTTGTACAGACGGATCTCGTTAGTCTAGATATAGAAGACGGTTGTACAACGAGAGATCTCGTTAGTCGAGATATAGAAGATGGTTGTACAACGACGGATCTCGTTAGTCTAGATATAGAAGACGGTTGTACAGACGGATCACGTTAGTCTAGATATTGAAAACGTTTGTCCAACGACGGATCTCGTTAGTCTAGATATAGAAGACGGTTGTACAGACGGATCTCGTTAGTCGAGATATAGAAGACGGTTGTACAGACGGATCTCGTTAGTCTAGATATTGAAGACGGTTGTACAACGACGGATCTCGTTAGTCTAGATATTGAAAACGTTTGTCCAACGACGGATCTCGTTAGTCTAGATATAGAAGACGGTTGTACAGACGGATCTCGTTAGTCGAGATATAGAAGACGGTTGTACAGACGGATCTCGTTAGTCTAGATATTGAAGACGGTTGTACAACGACGGATCTCGTTAGTCTAGATATTGAAGACGGTTGTACAGACGGATCTCGTTAGTCTAGATATAGAAGACGGTTGCACAACGAGAGATCTCGTTAGTCTAGATATAGAAGACGGTTGTACAACGACGGATCTCGGTAGTCTAGATATAGAAGACGGTTGTACAGACGGATCTCGTTAGACTAGATATAGAAGAGGGTTGTACAACGACGGATCTCGTTAGTCTAGATATAGAAGACGGTTGTATATCGAGAGATCTCGTTAGTCTAGATATAGAAGACGGTTGTACAGACGGATCTCGTTAGTCTAGATATAGAAGACGGTTGTACAGACGGATCTCGTTAGTCTAGATATAGAAGACGGTTGTACAGACAGATCTCGTTAGTCTAGATATAGATGACGGTTGTATAACGGGAGATCTCGTTAGTCTAGATATAGAAGACGGTCGTATAACGAGAGATCTCGTTAGTCTAGATATAGGAGATGGTTGTACAGACGGATCTCGTTAGTCTAGATATAGAAGACGGTTGTACAGACGGATCTCGTTAGTCTAGGTATAGAAGACGGTTGTACAGACGGATCTCGTTAGTCTAGATATAGAAGACGGTTGTATAACGAGAGATCTCGTTAGTCTAGATATAGAAGATGGTTGTACAGACGGATCTCGTTAGTCTAGATATAGAAGACGGTTGTACAGACGGATCTCGTTAGTCTAGATATAGAAGACGGTTGTACAGACGGATCTCGTTAGTCTAGACATTGAAGACGTTTGTCCAACGACGTATCTCGTTAGTCTAGATATAGAAGACGGTTGTACAGACGGATCTCGTTAGTCTAGATATAGAAGACGGTTGTACAACGAGAGATCTCGTTAGTCGAGATATAGAAGATGGTTGTACAACGACGGATCTCGTTAGTCTAGATATAGAAGACGGTTGTACAGACGGATCACGTTAGTCTAGATATTGAAAACGTTTGTCCAACGACGGATCTCGTTAGTCTAGATATAGAAGACGGTTGTACAGACGGATCTCGTTAGTCGAGATATAGAAGACGGTTGTACAGACGGATCTCGTTAGTCTAGATATTGAAGACGGTTGTACAACGACGGATCTCGTTAGTCTAGATATTGAAGACGGTTGTACAGACGGATCTCGTTAGTCTAGATATAGAAGACGGTTGCACAACGAGAGATCTCGTTAGTCTAGATATAGAAGACGGTTGTACAACGACGGATCTCGGTAGTCTAGATATAGAAGACGGTTGTACAGACGGATCTCGTTAGACTAGATATAGAAGAGGGTTGTACAACGACGGATCTCGTTAGTCTAGATATAGAAGACGGTTGTATATCGAGAGATCTCGTTAGTCTAGATATAGAAGACGGTTGTACAGACGGATCTCGTTAGTCTAGATATAGAAGACGGTTGTACAGACGGATCTCGTTAGTCTAGATATAGAAGACGGTTGTACAGACAGATCTCGTTAGTCTAGATATAGATGACGGTTGTATAACGAGAGATCTCGTTAGTCTAGATATAGAAGACGGTCGTATAACGAGAGATCTCGTTAGTCTAGATATAGGAGATGGTTGTACAGACGGATCTCGTTAGTCTAGATATAGAAGACGGTTGTACAGACGGATCTCGTTAGTCTAGGTATAGAAGACGGTTGTACAGACGGATCTCGTTAGTCTAGATATAGAAGACGGTTGTATAACGAGAGATCTCGTTAGTCTAGATATAGAAGATGGTTGTACAGACGGATCTCGTTAGTCTAGATATAGAAGACGGTTGTACAGACGGATCTCGTTAGTCTAGATATAGAAGACGGTTGTACAGACGGATCTCGTTAGTCTAGACATTGAAGACGTTTGTCCAACGACGTATCTCGTTAGTCTAGATATAGAAGACGGTTGTACAGACGGATCTCGTTAGTCTAGATATAGAAGACGGTTGTACAGACGGATCTCGTTAGTCTAGATATTGAAGACGTTTGTACAACGACGGATCTCGTTAGTCTAGATATAGAAGACGGTTGTACAGACGGATCTCGTTAGTCTAGATATAGAAGACGGTTGTATAACGAGAGATCTCTTTAGTCTAGATATAAAAGATGGTTGTACAGACGGATCTCGTTAGTCTAGATATAGAAGACGGTTGTCCAACGACGGATCTCGTTAGCCTAGATATAGAAGACGGTTGTACAGACGGATCTCGTTAGTCTAGATATAGAATCTCGTTAGTCTAGATATAGAAGACGGTTGTACAGACGGATCTCGTTAGTCTAGATATAGAAGACAGTTGTACAGACGGATCTCGTTAGTCTAGATATTGAAGACGGTTGTACAACGACGGATCTCGGTAGTCTAGATATAGAAGACGGTTGCACAACGAGAGATCTCGTTAGTCTAGATATAGAAGACGGTTGTACAACGACGGATCTACGTAGTCTAGATATAGAAAACGGTTGTACAGACGGATCTCGTTAGTCTAGATATAGAAGACGGTTGTACAGACGGATCTCGTTAGTCTAGATATAGAAGACAGTTGTACAGACGGATCTCGTTAGTCTAGATATTGAAGACGATTGTCCAACGACGTATCTCGTTAGTCTAGATATAGAAGACGGTTGTACAACGATAGATCTCGTTAGTCGAGATATAGAAGACGGTTGAACAACGACGGATCTCGTTAGTCTAGATATAGAAGACGGTTGTACAACGACGGATCTCGTTAGTCTAGATATAGAAGACGGTTGTACAGACGGATCTCGTTAGTCTAGATATAGAAAACGGTTGTACAGACGTATCTCTCCTTAGTCAAGATATTGAAGACGTTTGTCCAACGACGTATCTCGTTAGTCTAGATATAGAAGACGGTTGTACAACGACGGATCTCGGTAGTCTAGATATAGAAAACGGTTGTACAGATGGATCTCGTTAGTCTAGATATAGAAGACGGTTGTACAGACGGATCTCGTTAGCCTAGATATAGAAGACGGTTGTACAGACGGATCTCGTTAGCCTAGATATAGAAGACGGTTGTACAGACGGATCTCGTTAGTCTAGATATAGAAAACGGTTGTACAGACGTATCTCTCGTTAGTCTAGATATTGAAGACGTTTGTCCAACGACGTATCTCGCTAGTCTAAATATAGAAGACGGTTGTACAACGACGGATTTCGTTAGTCTAGATATAGAAGACGGTTGTACAACGACGGATCTCGTTAGTCTAGATATAGAAGACGGTTGTACAGACGGATAACGTTAGTCTAGATATAGAAGACAGTTGTACAGACGGATCTCGTTGGTCTAGATATTGAAGACGTTTGTCCAACGACGTATCTCGTTAGTCTAGATATAGAAGACGGTTGTACAACGATAGATCTCGTTAGTCGAGATATAGAAGACGGTTGTACAACGACGGATCTCGTTAGGCTAGATATAGAAGACGGTTGTACAGACGGATCTCGTTAGTCTAGATATAGAAGACGGTTGCGCAACGAGAGATCTCGTTAGTCGAGATATAGAAGACGGTTGTACAACGACGGATCTCGTTAGTCTAGATATAGAAAACGGTTGTATAGACGGATCTCGTTAGTCTAGATATAGAAGACGGTTGTACAACGAGAGATCTCGTTAGTCGAGATATAGAAGATGGTTGTACAACGACGGATCTCGATAGTCTAGATATAGAAGACGGTTGTACAGACGGATCACGTTAGTCTAGGTATAGAAGACGGTTGTACAGACGGATCTCGTTAGTCTAGATATAGAAGACGGTTGTATAACGAGAGATCTCGTTAGTCTAGATATAGAAGATGGTTGTACAGACGGATCTCGTTAGTCTAGATATAGAAGACGGTTGTACAGACGGATCTCGTTAGTCTAGATATAGAAGACGGTTGTACAGACGGATCTCGTTAGTCTAGACATTGAAGACGTTTGTCCAACGACGTATCTCGTTAGTCTAGATATAGAAGACGGTTGTACAGACGGATCTCGTTAGTCTAGATATAGAAGACGGTTGTACAGACGGATCTCGTTAGTCTAGATATTGAAGACGTTTGTACAACGACGGATCTCGTTAGTCTAGATATAGAAGACGGTTGTACAGACGGATCTCGTTAGTCTAGATATAGAAGACGGTTGTATAACGAGAGATCTCTTTAGTCTAGATATAAAAGATGGTTGTACAGACGGATCTCGTTAGTCTAGATATAGAAGACGGTTGTCCAACGACGGATCTCGTTAGCCTAGATATAGAAGACGGTTGTACAGACGGATCTCGTTAGTCTAGATATAGAATCTCGTTAGTCTAGATATAGAAGACGGTTGTACAGACGGATCTCGTTAGTCTAGATATAGAAGACAGTTGTACAGACGGATCTCGTTAGTCTAGATATTGAAGACGGTTGTACAACGACGGATCTCGGTAGTCTAGATATAGAAGACGGTTGCACAACGAGAGATCTCGTTAGTCTAGATATAGAAGACGGTTGTACAACGACGGATCTACGTAGTCTAGATATAGAAAACGGTTGTACAGACGGATCTCGTTAGTCTAGATATAGAAGACGGTTGTACAGACGGATCTCGTTAGTCTAGATATAGAAGACAGTTGTACAGACGGATCTCGTTAGTCTAGATATTGAAGACGATTGTCCAACGACGTATCTCGTTAGTCTAGATATAGAAGACGGTTGTACAACGATAGATCTCGTTAGTCGAGATATAGAAGACGGTTGAACAACGACGGATCTCGTTAGTCTAGATATAGAAGACGGTTGTACAACGACGGATCTCGTTAGTCTAGATATAGAAGACGGTTGTACAGACGGATCTCGTTAGTCTAGATATAGAAAACGGTTGTACAGACGTATCTCTCCTTAGTCAAGATATTGAAGACGTTTGTCCAACGACGTATCTCGTTAGTCTAGATATAGAAGACGGTTGTACAACGACGGATCTCGGTAGTCTAGATATAGAAAACGGTTGTACAGATGGATCTCGTTAGTCTAGATATAGAAGACGGTTGTACAGACGGATCTCGTTAGCCTAGATATAGAAGACGGTTGTACAGACGGATCTCGTTAGCCTAGATATAGAAGACGGTTGTACAGACGGATCTCGTTAGTCTAGATATAGAAAACGGTTGTACAGACGTATCTCTCGTTAGTCTAGATATTGAAGACGTTTGTCCAACGACGTATCTCGCTAGTCTAAATATAGAAGACGGTTGTACAACGACGGATTTCGTTAGTCTAGATATAGAAGACGGTTGTACAACGACGGATCTCGTTAGTCTAGATATAGAAGACGGTTGTACAGACGGATAACGTTAGTCTAGATATAGAAGACAGTTGTACAGACGGATCTCGTTGGTCTAGATATTGAAGACGTTTGTCCAACGACGTATCTCGTTAGTCTAGATATAGAAGACGGTTGTACAACGATAGATCTCGTTAGTCGAGATATAGAAGACGGTTGTACAACGACGGATCTCGTTAGGCTAGATATAGAAGACGGTTGTACAGACGGATCTCGTTAGTCTAGATATAGAAGACGGTTGCGCAACGAGAGATCTCGTTAGTCGAGATATAGAAGACGGTTGTACAACGACGGATCTCGTTAGTCTAGATATAGATGACGGTTGTATAACGAGAGATCTCGTTAGTCTAGATATAGAAGACGGTCGTATAACGAGAGATCTCGTTAGTCTAGATATAGGAGATGGTTGTACAGACGGATCTCGTTAGTCTAGATATAGAAGACGGTTGTACAGACGGATCTCGTTAGTCTAGGTATAGAAGACGGTTGTACAGACGGATCTCGTTAGTCTAGATATAGAAGACGGTTGTATAACGAGAGATCTCGTTAGTCTAGATATAGAAGATGGTTGTACAGACGGATCTCGTTAGTCTAGATATAGAAGACGGTTGTACAGACGGATCTCGTTAGTCTAGATATAGAAGACGGTTGTACAGACGGATCTCGTTAGTCTAGACATTGAAGACGTTTGTCCAACGACGTATCTCGTTAGTCTAGATATAGAAGACGGTTGTACAGACGGATCTCGTTAGTCTAGATATAGAAGACGGTTGTACAGACGGATCTCGTTAGTCTAGATATTGAAGACGTTTGTACAACGACGGATCTCGTTAGTCTAGATATAGAAGACGGTTGTACAGACGGATCTCGTTAGTCTAGATATAGAAGACGGTTGTATAACGAGAGATCTCTTTAGTCTAGATATAAAAGATGGTTGTACAGACGGATCTCGTTAGTCTAGATATAGAAGACGGTTGTCCAACGACGGATCTCGTTAGCCTAGATATAGAAGACGGTTGTACAGACGGATCTCGTTAGTCTAGATATAGAATCTCGTTAGTCTAGATATAGAAGACGGTTGTACAGACGGATCTCGTTAGTCTAGATATAGAAGACAGTTGTACAGACGGATCTCGTTAGTCTAGATATTGAAGACGGTTGTACAACGACGGATCTCGGTAGTCTAGATATAGAAGACGGTTGCACAACGAGAGATCTCGTTAGTCTAGATATAGAAGACGGTTGTACAACGACGGATCTACGTAGTCTAGATATAGAAAACGGTTGTACAGACGGATCTCGTTAGTCTAGATATAGAAGACGGTTGTACAGACGGATCTCGTTAGTCTAGATATAGAAGACAGTTGTACAGACGGATCTCGTTAGTCTAGATATTGAAGACGATTGTCCAACGACGTATCTCGTTAGTCTAGATATAGAAGACGGTTGTACAACGATAGATCTCGTTAGTCGAGATATAGAAGACGGTTGAACAACGACGGATCTCGTTAGTCTAGATATAGAAGACGGTTGTACAACGACGGATCTCGTTAGTCTAGATATAGAAGACGGTTGTACAGACGGATCTCGTTAGTCTAGATATAGAAAACGGTTGTACAGACGTATCTCTCCTTAGTCAAGATATTGAAGACGTTTGTCCAACGACGTATCTCGTTAGTCTAGATATAGAAGACGGTTGTACAACGACGGATCTCGGTAGTCTAGATATAGAAAACGGTTGTACAGATGGATCTCGTTAGTCTAGATATAGAAGACGGTTGTACAGACGGATCTCGTTAGCCTAGATATAGAAGACGGTTGTACAGACGGATCTCGTTAGCCTAGATATAGAAGACGGTTGTACAGACGGATCTCGTTAGTCTAGATATAGAAAACGGTTGTACAGACGTATCTCTCGTTAGTCTAGATATTGAAGACGTTTGTCCAACGACGGATCTCGTTAGTCTAGATATAGAAGACGGTTGTACAGACGGATCTCGTTAGTCTAGGTATAGAAGACGGTTGTACAGACGGATCTCGTTAGTCTAGATATAGAAGACGGTTGTATAACGAGAGATCTCGTTAGTCTAGATATAGAAGATGGTTGTACAGACGGATCTCGTTAGTCTAGATATAGAAGACGGTTGTACAGACGGATCTCGTTAGTCTAGATATAGAAGACGGTTGTACAGACGGATCTCGTTAGTCTAGACATTGAAGACGTTTGTCCAACGACGTATCTCGTTAGTCTAGATATAGAAGACGGTTGTACAGACGGATCTCGTTAGTCTAGATATAGAAGACGGTTGTACAGACGGATCTCGTTAGTCTAGATATTGAAGACGTTTGTACAACGACGGATCTCGTTAGTCTAGATATAGAAGACGGTTGTACAGACGGATCTCGTTAGTCTAGATATAGAAGACGGTTGTATAACGAGAGATCTCTTTAGTCTAGATATAAAAGATGGTTGTACAGACGGATCTCGTTAGTCTAGATATAGAAGACGGTTGTCCAACGACGGATCTCGTTAGCCTAGATATAGAAGACGGTTGTACAGACGGATCTCGTTAGTCTAGATATAGAATCTCGTTAGTCTAGATATAGAAGACGGTTGTACAGACGGATCTCGTTAGTCTAGATATAGAAGACAGTTGTACAGACGGATCTCGTTAGTCTAGATATTGAAGACGGTTGTACAACGACGGATCTCGGTAGTCTAGATATAGAAGACGGTTGCACAACGAGAGATCTCGTTAGTCTAGATATAGAAGACGGTTGTACAACGACGGATCTACGTAGTCTAGATATAGAAAACGGTTGTACAGACGGATCTCGTTAGTCTAGATATAGAAGACGGTTGTACAGACGGATCTCGTTAGTCTAGATATAGAAGACAGTTGTACAGACGGATCTCGTTAGTCTAGATATTGAAGACGATTGTCCAACGACGTATCTCGTTAGTCTAGATATAGAAGACGGTTGTACAACGATAGATCTCGTTAGTCGAGATATAGAAGACGGTTGAACAACGACGGATCTCGTTAGTCTAGATATAGAAGACGGTTGTACAACGACGGATCTCGTTAGTCTAGATATAGAAGACGGTTGTACAGACGGATCTCGTTAGTCTAGATATAGAAAACGGTTGTACAGACGTATCTCTCCTTAGTCAAGATATTGAAGACGTTTGTCCAACGACGTATCTCGTTAGTCTAGATATAGAAGACGGTTGTACAACGACGGATCTCGGTAGTCTAGATATAGAAAACGGTTGTACAGATGGATCTCGTTAGTCTAGATATAGAAGACGGTTGTACAGACGGATCTCGTTAGCCTAGATATAGAAGACGTTTGTCCAACGACGTATCTCGTTAGTCTAGATATAGAAGACGGTTGTACAACGACGGATCTCGGTAGTCTAGATATAGAAAACGGTTGTACAGATGGATCTCGTTAGTCTAGATATAGAAGACGGTTGTACAGACGGATCTCGTTAGACTAGATATAGAAGAGGGTTGTACAACGACGGATCTCGTTAGTCTAGATATAGAAGACGGTTGTATATCGAGAGATCTCGTTAGTCTAGATATAGAAGACGGTTGTACAGACGGATCTCGTTAGTCTAGATATAGAAGACGGTTGTACAGACGGATCTCGTTAGTCTAGATATAGAAGACGGTTGTACAGACAGATCTCGTTAGTCTAGATATAGATGACGGTTGTATAACGAGAGATCTCGTTAGTCTAGATATAGAAGACGGTCGTATAACGAGAGATCTCGTTAGTCTAGATATAGGAGATGGTTGTACAGACGGATCTCGTTAGTCTAGATATAGAAGACGGTTGTACAGACGGATCTCGTTAGTCTAGGTATAGAAGACGGTTGTACAGACGGATCTCGTTAGTCTAGATATAGAAGACGGTTGTATAACGAGAGATCTCGTTAGTCTAGATATAGAAGATGGTTGTACAGACGGATCTCGTTAGTCTAGATATAGAAGACGGTTGTACAGACGGATCTCGTTAGTCTAGATATAGAAGACGGTTGTACAGACGGATCTCGTTAGTCTAGACATTGAAGACGTTTGTCCAACGACGTATCTCGTTAGTCTAGATATAGAAGACGGTTGTACAGACGGATCTCGTTAGTCTAGATATAGAAGACGGTTGTACAGACGGATCTCGTTAGTCTAGATATTGAAGACGTTTGTACAACGACGGATCTCGTTAGTCTAGATATAGAAGACGGTTGTACAGACGGATCTCGTTAGTCTAGATATAGAAGACGGTTGTATAACGAGAGATCTCTTTAGTCTAGATATAAAAGATGGTTGTACAGACGGATCTCGTTAGTCTAGATATAGAAGACGGTTGTCCAACGACGGATCTCGTTAGCCTAGATATAGAAGACGGTTGTACAGACGGATCTCGTTAGTCTAGATATAGAATCTCGTTAGTCTAGATATAGAAGACGGTTGTACAGACGGATCTCGTTAGTCTAGATATAGAAGACAGTTGTACAGACGGATCTCGTTAGTCTAGATATTGAAGACGGTTGTACAACGACGGATCTCGGTAGTCTAGATATAGAAGACGGTTGCACAACGAGAGATCTCGTTAGTCTAGATATAGAAGACGGTTGTACAACGACGGATCTACGTAGTCTAGATATAGAAAACGGTTGTACAGACGGATCTCGTTAGTCTAGATATAGAAGACGGTTGTACAGACGGATCTCGTTAGTCTAGATATAGAAGACAGTTGTACAGACGGATCTCGTTAGTCTAGATATTGAAGACGATTGTCCAACGACGTATCTCGTTAGTCTAGATATAGAAGACGGTTGTACAACGATAGATCTCGTTAGTCGAGATATAGAAGACGGTTGAACAACGACGGATCTCGTTAGTCTAGATATAGAAGACGGTTGTACAACGACGGATCTCGTTAGTCTAGATATAGAAGACGGTTGTACAGACGGATCTCGTTAGTCTAGATATAGAAAACGGTTGTACAGACGTATCTCTCCTTAGTCAAGATATTGAAGACGTTTGTCCAACGACGTATCTCGTTAGTCTAGATATAGAAGACGGTTGTACAACGACGGATCTCGGTAGTCTAGATATAGAAAACGGTTGTACAGATGGATCTCGTTAGTCTAGATATAGAAGACGGTTGTACAGACGGATCTCGTTAGCCTAGATATAGAAGACGGTTGTACAGACGGATCTCGTTAGCCTAGATATAGAAGACGGTTGTACAGACGGATCTCGTTAGTCTAGATATAGAAAACGGTTGTACAGACGTATCTCTCGTTAGTCTAGATATTGAAGACGTTTGTCCAACGACGTATCTCGCTAGTCTAAATATAGAAGACGGTTGTACAACGACGGATTTCGTTAGTCTAGATATAGAAGACGGTTGTACAACGACGGATCTCGTTAGTCTAGATATAGAAGACGGTTGTACAGACGGATAACGTTAGTCTAGATATAGAAGACAGTTGTACAGACGGATCTCGTTGGTCTAGATATTGAAGACGTTTGTCCAACGACGTATCTCGTTAGTCTAGATATAGAAGACGGTTGTACAACGATAGATCTCGTTAGTCGAGATATAGAAGACGGTTGTACAACGACGGATCTCGTTAGGCTAGATATAGAAGACGGTTGTACAGACGGATCTCGTTAGTCTAGATATAGAAGACGGTTGCGCAACGAGAGATCTCGTTAGTCGAGATATAGAAGACGGTTGTACAACGACGGATCTCGTTAGTCTAGATATAGAAAACGGTTGTATAGACGGATCTCGTTAGTCTAGATATAGAAGACGGTTGTACAACGAGAGATCTCGTTAGTCGAGATATAGAAGATGGTTGTACAACGACGGATCTCGATAGTCTAGATATAGAAGACGGTTGTACAGACGGATCACGTTAGTCTAGATATTGAAAACGTTTGTCCAACGACGGATCTCGTTAGTCTAGATATAGAAGACGGTTGTACAGACGGATCTCGTTAGTCGAGATATAGAAGACGGTTGTACAGACGGATCTCGTTAGTCTAGATATTGAAGACGGTTGTACAACGACGGATCTCGTTAGTCTAGATATTGAAGACGGTTGTACAGACGGATCTCGTTAGTCTAGATATAGAAGACGGTTGCACAACGAGAGATCTCGTTAGTCTAGATATAGAAGACGGTTGTACAACGACGGATCTCGGTAGTCTAGATATAGAAGACGGTTGTACAGACGGATCTCGTTAGACTAGATATAGAAGAGGGTTGTACAACGACGGATCTCGTTAGTCTAGATATAGAAGACGGTTGTATATCGAGAGATCTCGTTAGTCTAGATATAGAAGACGGTTGTACAGACGGATCTCGTTAGTCTAGATATAGAAGACGGTTGTACAGACGGATCTCGTTAGTCTAGATATAGAAGACGGTTGTACAGACAGATCTCGTTAGTCTAGATATAGATGACGGTTGTATAACGAGAGATCTCGTTAGTCTAGATATAGAAGACGGTCGTATAACGAGAGATCTCGTTAGTCTAGATATAGGAGATGGTTGTACAGACGGATCTCGTTAGTCTAGATATAGAAGACGGTTGTACAGACGGATCTCGTTAGTCTAGGTATAGAAGACGGTTGTACAGACGGATCTCGTTAGTCTAGATATTGAAGACGTTTGTCCAACGACGTATCTCGTTAGTCTAGATATAGAAGGCGGTTGCACAACGAGAGATCTCGTTAGTCTAGATATAGAAGACGGTTGTACAACGACGGATCTCGGTAGTCTAGATATAGAAAACGGTTGTACAGACGGATCTCGTTAGTCTAGATATTGAAGACGTTTGTCCAACGACGTATCTCGTTAGTCTAGATATAGAAGACGGTTGTACAGACGGATCTCGTTAGTCTAGATATAGAAGACGGTTGTACAACGACGGATCTCGTTAGTCTAGATATAGAAGACGGTTGTACAACGACGGATCTCGTTAGTCTAGATACAGAAGACGGTTGTACAGACGGATCTCGTTAGTCTAGATATAGAAGACGGTTGCGCAACGAGAGATCTCGTTAGTCGAGATATAGAAGACGGTTGTACAACGACGGATCTCGTTAGTCTAGATATAGAAGACGGTTGTACAGACGGATCTCGTTAGTCTAGATATAGAAGACGGTTGTACAACGACGGATCTCGTTAGTCTAGATATAGAAGACGGTTGTACAGACGGATCTCGTTAGTCTAGATATAGAAAACGGTTGTACAGACGTATCTCTCGTTAGTCTAGATATTGAAGACGTTTGTCCAACGACGTATCTCGCTAGTCTAAATATAGAAGACGGTTGTACAACGACGGATTTCGTTAGTCTAGATATAGAAGACGGTTGTACAACGACGGATCTCGTTAGTCTAGATATAGAAGACGGTTGTACAGACGGATAACGTTAGTCTAGATATAGAAGACAGTTGTACAGACGGATCTCGTTGGTCTAGATATTGAAGACGTTTGTCCAACGACGTATCTCGTTAGTCTAGATATAGAAGACGGTTGTACAACGATAGATCTCGTTAGTCGAGATATAGAAGACGGTTGTACAACGACGGATCTCGTTAGTCTAGATATAGAAGACGGTTGTACAGACGGATCTCGTTAGTCTAGATATAGAAGACGGTTGCGCAACGAGAGATCTCGTTAGTCGAGATATAGAAGACGGTTGTACAACGACGGATCTCGTTAGTCTAGATATAGAAAACGGTTGTACAGACGGATCTCGTTAGTCTAGATATAGAAGACGGTTGTACAACGAGAGATCTCGTTAGTCGAGATATAGAAGATGGTTGTACAACGACGGATCTCGTTAGTCTAGATATAGAAGACGGTTGTACAGACGGATCACGTTAGTCTAGATATTGAAAACGTTTGTCCAACGACGGATCTCGTTAGTCTAGATATAGAAGACGGTTGTACAGACGGATCTCGTTAGTCGAGATATAGAAGACGGTTGTACAGACGGATCTCGTTAGTCTAGATATTGAAGACGGTTGTACAACGACGGATCTCGTTAGTCTAGATATTGAAGACGGTTGTACAGACGGATCTCGTTAGTCTAGATATAGAAGACGGTTGCACAACGAGAGATCTCGTTAGTCTAGATATAGAAGACGGTTGTACAACGACGGATCTCGGTAGTCTAGATATAGAAGACGGTTGTACAGACGGATCTCGTTAGACTAGATATAGAAGAGGGTTGTACAACGACGGATCTCGTTAGTCTAGATATAGAAGACGGTTGTATATCGAGAGATCTCGTTAGTCTAGATATAGAAGACGGTTGTACAGACGGATCTCGTTAGTCTAGATATAGAAGACGGTTGTACAGACGGATCTCGTTAGTCTAGATATAGAAGACGGTTGTACAGACAGATCTCGTTAGTCTAGATATAGATGACGGTTGTATAACGGGAGATCTCGTTAGTCTAGATATAGAAGACGGTCGTATAACGAGAGATCTCGTTAGTCTAGATATAGGAGATGGTTGTACAGACGGATCTCGTTAGTCTAGATATAGAAGACGGTTGTACAGACGGATCTCGTTAGTCTAGGTATAGAAGACGGTTGTACAGACGGATCTCGTTAGTCTAGATATAGAAGACGGTTGTATAACGAGAGATCTCGTTAGTCTAGATATAGAAGATGGTTGTACAGACGGATCTCGTTAGTCTAGATATAGAAGACGGTTGTACAGACGGATCTCGTTAGTCTAGATATAGAAGACGGTTGTACAGACGGATCTCGTTAGTCTAGACATTGAAGACGTTTGTCCAACGACGTATCTCGTTAGTCTAGATATAGAAGACGGTTGTACAGACGGATCTCGTTAGTCTAGATATAGAAGACGGTTGTACAGACGGATCTCGTTAGTCTAGATATTGAAGACGTTTGTACAACGACGGATCTCGTTAGTCTAGATATAGAAGACGGTTGTACAGACGGATCTCGTTAGTCTAGATATAGAAGACGGTTGTATAACGAGAGATCTCTTTAGTCTAGATATAAAAGATGGTTGTACAGACGGATCTCGTTAGTCTAGATATAGAAGACGGTTGTCCAACGACGTATCTCGTTAGTCTAGATATAGAAAACGGTTGTACAGACGGATCTCGTTAGTCTAGATATAGAAGACGGTTGTACAGACGGATCTCGTTAGTCTAGATATAGAAGACGGTTGTACAGACGGATCTCGTTAGTCTAGACATTGAAGACGTTTGTCCAACGACGTATCTCGTTAGTCTAGATATAGAAGACGGTTGTACAGACGGATCTCGTTAGTCTAGATATAGAAGACGGTTGTACAGACGGATCTCGTTAGTCTAGATATTGAAGACGGTTGTACAGACGGATCTCGTTAGTCTAGATATTGAAGACGTTTGTACAACGACGGATCTCGTTAGTCTAGATATAGAAGACGGTTGTACAGACGGATCTCGTTAGTCTAGATATAGAAGACGGTTGTATAACGAAAGATCTCGTTAGTCTAGATATAGAAGACGGTTGTACAGGCGGATCCCGTTAGTCTAGATATTGAAGACGGTTATACATCGAGAGATGTCGTTAGTCTAGATATAGAAGACGGTTGTACAGACGGATCTCGTTAGTCTAGATACAGAAGACGGTTGTACAACGACGGATCTCGTTAGCCTAGATATAGAAGACGGTTGTATAGACGGATCTCGTTAGCCTAGATATAGAAGACGGTTGTACAGACGGATCTCGTTAGTCTAGATATAGAAGACGGTTGTCCAACGACGGATCTCGTGAGTCTAGATATAGAAGACGGTTGTACAGACGGATCTCGTTAGTCTAGATATAGAAGACGGTTGTACAGACGGATCTCGTTAGTCTAGATATTGAAGACGTTTGTCCAACGACGTACCTCGTTAGTCTAGATATAGAAGACGGTTGTACAACGACGGATCTCGTTAGTCTAGATATAGAAGACGGTTGTACAGACGGATCTCGTTAGTCTAGATATAGAAGACGGTTGTACAGACGGATCTCGTTAGTCTAGATATAGAAGACGGTTGTACAGACGGATCTCGTTAGTCTAGATATTGAAGACGTTTGTCCAACGACGTACCTCGTTAGTCTAGATATAGAAGACGGTTGTACAGACGGATCTCGTTAGTCTAGATATTGAAGACGTTTGTACAGACGGATCTCGTTAGTCTAGATACAGAAGACGGTTGTCCAACGACGTATCTCGTTAGTCTAGATATAGAAAACGGTTGTACAGACGGATCTCGATAGACTAGATATTGAAGACGTTTGTCCAACGACGTATCTCGTTAGTCTAGATATAGAAGACGGTTGTACAGACGGATCTCGTTAGTCTAGATATAGAAGACGGTTGTACAGACGGATCTCGTTAGTCTAGATATAGAAGACGGTTGTACAGACGGATCTCGTTAGTCTAGATATAGAAGACGGTTGTACAGACGGATCTCGTGAGTCTAGATATAGAAGACGGTTGTATAGACGGATCTCGTTAGTCTAGATATAGAAGACGGTTGTACAGACGGATCTCGTGAGTCTAGATATAGAAGACGGTTGTCCAACGACGTATCTCGTTAGTCTAGATATAGAAAACGGTTGTACAGACGGATCTCGTTAGACTAGATATAGAAGAGGGTTGTACAACGACGGATCTCGTTAGTCTAGATATAGAAGACGGTTGTACAGACGGATCTCGTTAGTCTAGATATAGAAGACGGTTGTACAGACGGATCTCGTTAGTCTAGATATAGAAGACGGTTGTATAACGAGAGATCTCGTTAGTCTAGATATAGAAGACGGTTGTACAGACGGATCTCGTGAGTCTAGATATAGAAGACGGTTGTCCAACGACGTATCTCGTTAGTCTAGATATAGAAGACGGTTGTACAGACGGATCTCGTTAGCCTAGATATAGAAGACGGTTGTACAGACGGATCTCGTTAGTCTAGATATAGAAGACGGTTGTACAGACGGATCTCGTGAGTCTAGATATAGAAGACGGTTGTATAGACGGATCTCGTTAGTCTAGATATAGAAGACGGTTGTACAGACGGATCTCGTGAGTCTAGATATAGAAGACGGTTGTCCAACGACGTATCTCGTTAGTCTAGATATAGAAAACGGTTGTACAGACGGATCTCGTTAGACTAGATATAGAAGAGGGTTGTACAACGACGGATCTCGTTAGTCTAGATATAGAAGACGGTTGTACAGACGGATCTCGTTAGTCTAGATATAGAAGACGGTTGTACAGACGGATCTCGTTAGTCTAGATATAGAAGACAGTTGTACAGACGGATCTCGTTAGTCTAGATATTGAAGACGGTTGTACAACGACGGATCTCGGTAGTCTAGATATAGAAGACGGTTGCACAACGAGAGATCTCGTTAGTCGAGATATAGAAGATGGTTGTACAACGACGGATCTCGTTAGTCTAGATATAGAAGACGGTTGTACAGACGGATCACGTTAGTCTAGATATTGAAAACGTTTGTCCAACGACGGATCTCGTTAGTCTAGATATAGAAGACGGTTGTACAGACGGATCTCGTTAGTCGAGATATAGAAGACGGTTGTACAGACGGATCTCGTTAGTCTAGATATTGAAGACGGTTGTACAACGACGGATCTCGTTAGTCTAGATATTGAAGACGGTTGTACAGACGGATCTCGTTAGTCTAGATATAGAAGACGGTTGCACAACGAGAGATCTCGTTAGTCTAGATATAGAAGACGGTTGTACAACGACGGATCTCGGTAGTCTAGATATAGAAGACGGTTGTACAGACGGATCTCGTTAGACTAGATATAGAAGAGGGTTGTACAACGACGGATCTCGTTAGTCTAGATATAGAAGACGGTTGTATATCGAGAGATCTCGTTAGTCTAGATATAGAAGACGGTTGTACAGACGGATCTCGTTAGTCTAGATATAGAAGACGGTTGTACAGACGGATCTCGTTAGTCTAGATATAGAAGACGGTTGTACAGACAGATCTCGTTAGTCTAGATATAGATGACGGTTGTATAACGAGAGATCTCGTTAGTCTAGATATAGAAGACGGTCGTATAACGAGAGATCTCGTTAGTCTAGATATAGGAGATGGTTGTACAGACGGATCTCGTTAGTCTAGATATAGAAGACGGTTGTACAGACGGATCTCGTTAGTCTAGGTATAGAAGACGGTTGTACAGACGGATCTCGTTAGTCTAGATATAGAAGACGGTTGTATAACGAGAGATCTCGTTAGTCTAGATATAGAAGATGGTTGTACAGACGGATCTCGTTAGTCTAGATATAGAAGACGGTTGTACAGACGGATCTCGTTAGTCTAGATATAGAAGACGGTTGTACAGACGGATCTCGTTAGTCTAGACATTGAAGACGTTTGTCCAACGACGTATCTCGTTAGTCTAGATATAGAAGACGGTTGTACAGACGGATCTCGTTAGTCTAGATATAGAAGACGGTTGTACAGACGGATCTCGTTAGTCTAGATATTGAAGACGTTTGTACAACGACGGATCTCGTTAGTCTAGATATAGAAGACGGTTGTACAGACGGATCTCGTTAGTCTAGATATAGAAGACGGTTGTATAACGAGAGATCTCTTTAGTCTAGATATAAAAGATGGTTGTACAGACGGATCTCGTTAGTCTAGATATAGAAGACGGTTGTCCAACGACGTATCTCGTTAGTCTAGATATAGAAAACGGTTGTACAGACGGATCTCGTTAGTCTAGATATAGAAGACGGTTGTACAGACGGATCTCGTTAGTCTAGATATAGAAGACGGTTGTATAACGAGAGATCTCGTTAGTCTAGATATAGAAGACGGTTGTACAGGCGGATCCCGTTAGTCTAGATATTGAAGACGGTTATACATCGAGAGATGTCGTTAGTCTAGATATAGAAGACGGTTGTACAGACGGATCTCGTTAGTCTAGATACAGAAGACGGTTGTACAATGACGGATCTCGTTAGCCTAGATATAGAAGACGGTTGTATAGACGGATCTCGTTAGCCTAGATATAGAAGACGGTTGTACAGACGGATCTCGTTAGTCTAGATATAGAAGACGGTTGTACAGACGGATCTCGTGAGTCTAGATATAGAAGACGGTTGTATAGACGGATCTCGTTAGTCTAGATATAGAAGACGGTTGTACAGACGGATCTCGTGAGTCTAGATATAGAAGACGGTTGTCCAACGACGTATCTCGTTAGTCTAGATATAGAAAACGGTTGTACAGACGGATCTCGTTAGACTAGATATAGAAGAGGGTTGTACAACGACGGATCTCGTTAGTCTAGATATAGAAGACGGTTGTACAGACGGATCTCGTTAGTCTAGATATAGAAGACGGTTGTACAGACGGATCTCGTTAGTCTAGATATAGAAGACGGTTGTATAACGAGAGATCTCGTTAGTCTAGATATAGAAGATGGTTGTACAGACGGATCTCGTTAGTCTAGATATAGAAGACGGTTGTATAACGAGAGATCTCGTTAGTCTAGATATAGAAGATGGTTGTACAGACGGATCTCGTTAGTCTAGATATAGAAGACGGTTGTACAGACGGATCTCGTTAGTCTAGATATAGAAGACGGTTGTACAGACGGATCTCGTTAGCCTAGATATAGAAGACGGTTGTACAGACGGATCTCGTTAGTCTAGATATAGAAGACGGTTGTACAGACGGATCTCGTGAGTCTAGATATAGAAGACGGTTGTATAGACGGATCTCGTTAGTCTAGATATAGAAGACGGTTGTACAGACGGATCTCGTGAGTCTAGATATAGAAGACGGTTGTCCAACGACGTATCTCGTTAGTCTAGATATAGAAAACGGTTGTACAGACGGATCTCGTTAGACTAGATATAGAAGAGGGTTGTACAACGACGGATCTCGTTAGTCTAGATATAGAAGACGGTTGTACAGACGGATCTCGTTAGTCTAGATATAGAAGACGGTTGTACAGACGGATCTCGTTAGTCTAGATATAGAAGACAGTTGTACAGACGGATCTCGTTAGTCTAGATATTGAAGACGGTTGTACAACGACGGATCTCGGTAGTCTAGATATAGAAGACGGTTGCACAACGAGAGATCTCGTTAGTCTAGATATAGAAGACGGTTGTACAACGACGGATCTACGTAGTCTAGATATAGAAAACGGTTGTACAGACGGATCTCGTTAGTCTAGATATAGAAGACGGTTGTACAGACGGATCTCGTTAGTCTAGATATTGAAGACGTTTGTCCAACGACGTATCTCGTTAGTCTAGATATAGAAAACGGTTGTACAGACGGATCTCGTTAGTCTAGATATAGAAGACGGTTGTACAACGAGAGATCTCGTTAGTCGAGATATAGAAGATGGTTGTACAACGACGGATCTCGTTAGTCTAGATATAGAAGACGGTTGTACAGACGGATCACGTTAGTCTAGATATTGAAAACGTTTGTCCAACGACGGATCTCGTTAGTCTAGATATAGAAGACGGTTGTACAGACGGATCTCGTTAGTCGAGATATAGAAGACGGTTGTACAGACGGATCTCGTTAGTCTAGATATTGAAGACGGTTGTACAACGACGGATCTCGTTAGTCTAGATATTGAAGACGGTTGTACAGACGGATCTCGTTAGTCTAGATATAGAAGACGGTTGCACAACGAGAGATCTCGTTAGTCTAGATATAGAAGACGGTTGTACAACGACGGATCTCGGTAGTCTAGATATAGAAGACGGTTGTACAGACGGATCTCGTTAGACTAGATATAGAAGAGGGTTGTACAACGACGGATCTCGTTAGTCTAGATATAGAAGACGGTTGTATATCGAGAGATCTCGTTAGTCTAGATATAGAAGACGGTTGTACAGACGGATCTCGTTAGTCTAGATATAGAAGACGGTTGTACAGACGGATCTCGTTAGTCTAGATATAGAAGACGGTTGTACAGACAGATCTCGTTAGTCTAGATATAGATGACGGTTGTATAACGAGAGATCTCGTTAGTCTAGATATAGAAGACGGTCGTATAACGAGAGATCTCGTTAGTCTAGATATAGGAGATGGTTGTACAGACGGATCTCGTTAGTCTAGATATAGAAGACGGTTGTACAGACGGATCTCGTTAGTCTAGGTATAGAAGACGGTTGTACAGACGGATCTCGTTAGTCTAGATATAGAAGACGGTTGTATAACGAGAGATCTCGTTAGTCTAGATATAGAAGATGGTTGTACAGACGGATCTCGTTAGTCTAGATATAGAAGACGGTTGTACAGACGGATCTCGTTAGTCTAGATATAGAAGACGGTTGTACAGACGGATCTCGTTAGTCTAGACATTGAAGACGTTTGTCCAACGACGTATCTCGTTAGTCTAGATATAGAAGACGGTTGTACAGACGGATCTCGTTAGTCTAGATATAGAAGACGGTTGTACAGACGGATCTCGTTAGTCTAGATATTGAAGACGTTTGTACAACGACGGATCTCGTTAGTCTAGATATAGAAGACGGTTGTACAGACGGATCTCGTTAGTCTAGATATAGAAGACGGTTGTATAACGAGAGATCTCTTTAGTCTAGATATAAAAGATGGTTGTACAGACGGATCTCGTTAGTCTAGATATAGAAGACGGTTGTCCAACGACGGATCTCGTTAGCCTAGATATAGAAGACGGTTGTACAGACGGATCTCGTTAGTCTAGATATAGAATCTCGTTAGTCTAGATATAGAAGACAGTTGTACAGACGGATCTCGTTAGTCTAGATATTGAAGACGGTTGTACAACGACGGATCTCGGTAGTCTAGATATAGAAGACGGTTGCACAACGAGAGATCTCGTTAGTCTAGATATAGAAGACGGTTGTACAACGACGGATCTACGTAGTCTAGATATAGAAAACGGTTGTACAGACGGATCTCGTTAGTCTAGATATAGAAGACGGTTGTACAGACGGATCTCGTTAGTCTAGATATTGAAGACGTTTGTCCAACGACGTATCTCGTTAGTCTAGATATAGAAGGCGGTTGCACAACGAGAAATCTCGTTAGTCTAGATATAGAAGACGGTTGTACAACGACGGATGTCGGTAGTCTAGATATAGAAGACGATTGTACAGATGGATCTCGTTAGTCTAGATATAGAAGACGGTTGTACAGACGGATCTCGTTAGTCTAGATATAGAAGACGGTTGTACAACGACGGATCTCGTTAGTCTAGATATAGAAGACGGTTGTACAACGACGGATCTCGTTAGTCTAGATATAGAAGACGGTTGTACAGACGGATCTCGTTAGTCTAGATATAGAAGACGGTTGTACAACGACGGATATCGTTAGTCTAGACATAGAAGACGGTTGTACAACGACGGATCTCGTTAGTCTAGATATAGAAGACGGTTGTACAGACGGATCTCGTTAGTCTAGATATAGAAGACGGTTGCACAACGAGAGATCTCGTTAGTCTAGATATAGAAGACGGTTGTACAGCGACGGATCTCGTTAGTCTGGATATAGAAGACGGTTGTACAGACGGATCTCGTTAGTCTAGATATAGAAGACGGTTGTACAGACGGATCTCTTTAGTATAGATATAGAAGACGGTTGTACAACGACGGATCTCGTTAGTCTAGATATAGAAAACGGTTGTACAGACGTATCTCTCGTTAGTCTAGATATTGAAGACGTTTGTCCAACGACGTATCTCGTTAGTCTAGATATAGAAGACGCTTGTACAACGACGGATCTCGTTAGTCTAGATATAGAAAACGGTTGTACAACGACGGATCTCGTTAGTCTAGATATAGAAGACGGTTGTACAGACGGATCTCGTTAGTCTAGATATAGAAGACAGTTGTACAGACGGATCTCGTTAGTCTAGATATTGAAGACGGTTGTACAACGACGGATCTCGGTAGTCTAGATATAGAAGACGGTTGCACAACGAGAGATCTCGTTAGTCTAGATATAGAAGACGGTTGTACAACGACGGATCTACGTAGTCTAGATATAGAAAACGGTTGTACAGACGGATCTCGTTAGTCTAGATATAGAAGACGGTTGTACAGACGGATCTCGTTAGTCTAGATATTGAAGACGTTTGTCCAACGACGTATCTCGTTAGTCTAGATATAGAAGGCGGTTGCACAACGAGAGATCTCGTTAGTCTAGATATAGAAGACGGTTGTACAACGACGGATCTCGGTAGTCTAGATATAGAAAACGGTTGTACAGACGGATCTCGTTAGTCTAGATATTGAAGACGTTTGTCCAACGACGTATCTCGTTAGTCTAGATATAGAAGACGGTTGTACAACGACGGATCTCGTTAGTCTAGATATAGAAGACGGTTTTACAACGACGGATCTCGTTAGTCTAGATATAGAAGACGGTTGTCCAACGACGTATCTCGCTAGTCTAAATATAGAAGACGGTTGTACAACGACGGATTTCGTTAGTCTAGATATAGAAGACGGTTGTACAACGACGGATCTCGTTAGTCTAGATATAGAAGACGGTTGTACAGACGGATAACGTTAGTCTAGATATAGAAGACAGTTGTACAGACGGATCTCGTTGGTCTAGATATTGAAGACGTTTGTCCAACGACGTATCTCGTTAGTCTAGATATAGAAGACGGTTGTACAACGATAGATCTCGTTAGTCGAGATATAGAAGACGGTTGTACAGCGACGGATCTCGTTAGTCTAGATATAGAAGACGGTTGTACAGACGGATCTCGTTAGTCTAGATATAGAAGACGGTTGCGCAACGAGAGATCTCGTTAGTCGAGATATAGAAGACGGTTGTACAACGACGGATCTCGTTAGTCTAGATATAGAAAACGGTTGTACAGACGGATCTCGTTAGTCTAGATATAGAAGACGGTTGTACAACGAGAGATCTCGTTAGTCGAGATATAGAAGATGGTTGTACAACGACGGATCTCGTTAGTCTAGATATAGAAGACGGTTGTACAGACGGATCACGTTAGTCTAGATATTGAAAACGTTTGTCCAACGACGGATCTCGTTAGTCTAGATATAGAAGACGGCTGTACAGACGGATCTCGTTAGTCGAGATATAGAAGACGGTTGTACAGACGGATCTCGTTAGTCTAGATATTGAAGACGGTTGTACAACGACGGATCTCGTTAGTCTAGATATTGAAGACGGTTATACATCGAGAGATGTCGTTAGTCTAGATATAGAAGACGGTTGTACAGACGGATCTCGTTAGTCTAGATACAGAAGACGGTTGTACAATGACGGATCTCGTTAGCCTAGATATAGAAGACGGTTGTATAGACGGATCTCGTTAGCCTAGATATAGAAGACGGTTGTACAGACGGATCTCGTTAGTCTAGATATAGAAGACGGTTGTACAGACGGATCTCGTGAGTCTAGATATAGAAGACGGTTGTATAGACGGATCTCGTTGGTCTAGATATAGAAGACGGTTGTACAGACGGATCTCGTGAGTCTAGATATAGAAGACGGTTGTCCAACGACGTATCTCGTTAGTCTAGATATAGAAAACGGCTGTACAGACGGATCTCGTTAGACTAGATATAGAAGAGGGTTGTACAACGACGGATCTCGTTAGTCTAGATATAGAAGACGGTTGTACAGACGGATCTCGTTAGTCTAGATATAGAAGACGGTTGTACAGACGGATCTCGTTAGTCTAGATATAGAAGACGGTTGTATAACGAGAGATCTCGTTAGTCTAGATATAGAAGATGGTTGTACAGACGGATCTCGTTAGTCTAGATATAGAAGACGGTTGTATAACGAGAGATCTCGTTAGTCTAGATATAGAAGATGGTTGTACAGACGGATCTCGTTAGTCTAGATATAGAAGACGGTTGTACAGACGGATCTCGTGAGTCTAGATATAGAAGACGGTTGTCCAACGACGTATCTCGTTAGTCTAGATATAGAAGACGGTTGTACAGACGGATCTCGTGAGTCTAGATATAGAAGACGGTTGTATAGACGGATCTCGTTAGTCTAGATATAGAAGACGGTTGTATAACGAGAGATCTCGTTAGTCTAGATATAGAAGATGGTTGTACAGACGGATCTCGTTAGTCTAGATATAGAAGACGGTTGTACAGACGGATCTCGTGAGTCTAGATATAGAAGACGGTAGTCCAACGACGTATCTCGTTAGTCTAGATATAGAAGACGGTTGTACAGACGGATCTCGTGAGTCTAGATATAGAAGACGGTTGTATAGACGGATCTCGTTAGTCTAGATATAGAAGACGGTTGTACAGACGGATCTCGTGAATCTAGATATAGAAGACGGTTGTCCAACGACGTATCTCGTTAGTCTAGATATAGAAAACGGTTGTACAGACGGATCTCGTTAGACTAGATATAGAAGAGGGTTGTACAACGACGGATCTCGTTAGTCTAGATATAGAAGACGGTTGTACAGACGGATCTCGTTAGTCTAGATATAGAAGACGGTTGTACAGACGGATCTCGTTAGTCTAGATATAGAAGACAGTTGTACAGACGGATCTCGTTAGTCTAGATATTGAAGACGGTTGTACAACGACGGATCTCGGTAGTCTAGATATAGAAGACGGTTGCACAACGAGAGATCTCGTTAGTCTAGATATAGAAGACGGTTGTACAACGACGGATCTACGTAGTCTAGATATAGAAAACGGTTGTACAGACGGATCTCGTTAGTCTAGATATAGAAGACGGTTGTACAGACGGATCTCGTTAGTCTAGATATTGAAGACGTTTGTCCAACGACGTATCTCGTTAGTCTAGATATAGAAGGCGGTTGCACAACGAGAAATCTCGTTAGTCTAGATATAGAAGACGGTTGTACAACGACGGATCTCGGTAGTCTAGATATAGAAGACGATTGTACAGATGGATCTCGTTAGTCTAGATATAGAAGACGGTTGTACAGACGGATCTCGTTAGTCTAGATATAGAAGACGGTTGTACAACGACGGATCTCGTTAGTCTAGATATAGAAGACGATTGTACAACGACGGATCTCGTTAGTCTAGATATAGAAGACGGTTGTACAGACGGATCTCGTTAGTCTAGATATAGAAAACGGTTGTACAGACGGATCTCGTTAGTCTAGATATTGAAGACGTTTGTCCAACGACGTATCTCGCTAGTCTAGATGTAGAAGACGGTTGTACAACGACGGATCTCGTTAGCCTAGATATAGAAGACGGTTGTACAGACGGATCTCGTTAGCCTAGATATAGAAGACGGTTGTACAACGAGAGATCTCGTTAGTCGAGATATAGAAGACGGTTGTACAACGACGGATCTCGTTAGTCTAGATATAGAAGACGGTTGTACAGACGGATCTCGTTAGTCTAGATATAGAAGACGGTTGTACAACGACGGATATCGTTAGTCTAGACATAGAAGACGGTTGTACAACGACGGATCTCGTTAGTCTAGATATAGAAGACGGTTGTACAGACGGATCTCGTTAGTCTAGATATAGAAGACGGTTGCACAACGAGAGATCTCGTTAGTCTAGATATAGAAGACGGTTGTACAGCGACGGATCTCGTTAGTCTGGATATAGAAGACGGTTGTACAGACGGATCTCGTTAGTCTAGATATAGAAGACGGTTGTACAGACGGATCTCTTTAGTATAGATATAGAAGACGGTTGTACAACGACGGATCTCGTTAGTCTAGATATAGAAAACGGTTGTACAGACGTATCTCTCGTTAGTCTAGATATTGAAGACGTTTGTCCAACGACGTATCTCGTTAGTCTAGATATAGAAGACGCTTGTACAACGACGGATCTCGTTAGTCTAGATATAGAAAACGGTTGTACAACGACGGATCTCGTTAGTCTAGATATAGAAGACGGTTGTACAGACGGATCTCGTTAGTCTAGATATAGAAGACAGTTGTACAGACGGATCTCGTTAGTCTAGATATTGAAGACGGTTGTACAACGACGGATCTCGGTAGTCTAGATATAGAAGACGGTTGCACAACGAGAGATCTCGTTAGTCTAGATATAGAAGACGGTTGTACAACGACGGATCTACGTAGTCTAGATATAGAAAACGGTTGTACAGACGGATCTCGTTAGTCTAGATATAGAAGACGGTTGTACAGACGGATCTCGTTAGTCTAGATATTGAAGACGTTTGTCCAACGACGTATCTCGTTAGTCTAGATATAGAAGGCGGTTGCACAACGAGAGATCTCGTTAGTCTAGATATAGAAGACGGTTGTACAACGACGGATCTCGGTAGTCTAGATATAGAAAACGGTTGTACAGACGGATCTCGTTAGTCTAGATATTGAAGACGTTTGTCCAACGACGTATCTCGTTAGTCTAGATATAGAAGACGGTTGTACAACGACGGATCTCGTTAGTCTAGATATAGAAGACGGTTTTACAACGACGGATCTCGTTAGTCTAGATATAGAAGACGGTTGTCCAACGACGTATCTCGCTAGTCTAAATATAGAAGACGGTTGTACAACGACGGATTTCGTTAGTCTAGATATAGAAGACGGTTGTACAACGACGGATCTCGTTAGTCTAGATATAGAAGACGGTTGTACAGACGGATAACGTTAGTCTAGATATAGAAGACAGTTGTACAGACGGATCTCGTTGGTCTAGATATTGAAGACGTTTGTCCAACGACGTATCTCGTTAGTCTAGATATAGAAGACGGTTGTACAACGATAGATCTCGTTAGTCGAGATATAGAAGACGGTTGTACAACGACGGATCTCGTTAGTCTAGATATAGAAGACGGTTGTACAGACGGATCTCGTTAGTCTAGATATAGAAGACGGTTGCGCAACGAGAGATCTCGTTAGTCGAGATATAGAAGACGGTTGTACAACGACGGATCTCGTTAGTCTAGATATAGAAAACGGTTGTACAGACGGATCTCGTTAGTCTAGATATAGAAGACGGTTGTACAACGAGAGATCTCGTTAGTCGAGATATAGAAGATGGTTGTACAACGACGGATCTCGTTAGTCTAGATATAGAAGACGGTTGTACAGACGGATCACGTTAGTCTAGATATTGAAAACGTTTGTCCAACGACGGATCTCGTTAGTCTAGATATAGAAGACGGTTGTACAGACGGATCTCGTTAGTCGAGATATAGAAGACGGTTGTACAGACGGATCTCGTTAGTCTAGATATTGAAGACGGTTGTACAACGACGGATCTCGTTAGTCTAGATATTGAAGACGGTTGTACAGACGGATCTCGTTAGTCTAGATATAGAAGACGGTTGCACAACGAGAGATCTCGTTAGTCTAGATATAGAAGACGTTTGTACAACGACGGATCTCGGTAGTCTAGATATAGAAGACGGTTGTACAGACGGATCTCGTTAGACTAGATATAGAAGAGGGTTGTACAACGACGGATCTCGTTAGTCTAGATATAGAAGACGGTTGTATATCGAGAGATCTCGTTAGTCTAGATATAGAAGACGGTTGTACAGACGGATCTCGTTAGTCTAGATATAGAAGACGGTTGTACAGACGGATCTCGTTAGTCTAGATATAGAAGACGGTTGTACAGACAGATCTCGTTAGTCTAGATATAGATGACGGTTGTATAACGAGAGATCTCGTTAGTCTAGATATAGAAGACGGTCGTATAACGAGAGATCTCGTTAGTCTAGATATAGGAGATGGTTGTACAGACGGATCTCGTTAGTCTAGATATAGAAGACGGTTGTACAGACGGATCTCGTTAGTCTAGGTATAGAAGACGGTTGTACAGACGGATCTCGTTAGTCTAGATATTGAAGACGTTTGTCCAACGACGTATCTCGTTAGTCTAGATATAGAAGGCGGTTGCACAACGAGAGATCTCGTTAGTCTAGATATAGAAGACGGTTGTACAACGACGGATCTCGGTAGTCTAGATATAGAAAACGGTTGTACAGACGGATCTCGTTAGTCTAGATATTGAAGACGTTTGTCCAACGACGTATCTCGTTAGTCTAGATATAGAAGACGGTTGTACAGACGGATCTCGTTAGTCTAGATATAGAACACGGTTGTACAACGACGGATCTCGTTAGTCTAGATATAGAAGACGGTTGTACAACGACGGATCTCGTTAGTCTAGATACAGAAGACGGTTGTACAGACGGATCTCGTTAGTCTAGATATAGAATACGGTTGCGCAACGAGAGATCTCGTTAGTCGAGATATAGAAGACGGTTGTACAATGACGGATCTCGTTAGTCTAGATATAGAAGACGGTTGTACAGACGGATCTCGTTAGTCTAGATATAGAAGACGGTTGTACAACGACGGATCTCGTTAGTCTAGATATAGAAGACGGTTGTACAGACGGATCTCGTTAGTCTAGATATAGAAAACGGTTGTACAGACGGATCTCGTTGGTCTAGATATTGAAGACGTTTGTCCAACGACGTATCTCGTTAGTCTAGATATAGAAGACGGTTGTACAACGATAGATCTCGTTAGTCGAGATATAGAAGACGGTTGTACAGCGACGGATCTCGTTAGTCTAGATATAGAAGACGGTTGTACAGACGGATCTCGTTAGTCTAGATATAGAAGACGGTTGCGCAACGAGAGATCTCGTTAGTCGAGATATAGAAGACGGTTGTACAACGACGGATCTCGTTAGTCTAGATATAGAAAACGGTTGTACAGACGGATCTCGTTAGTCTAGATATAGAAGACGGTTGTACAACGAGAGATCTCGTTAGTCGAGATATAGAAGATGGTTGTACAACGACGGATCTCGTTAGTCTAGATATAGAAGACGGTTGTACAGACGGATCACGTTAGTCTAGATATTGAAAACGTTTGTCCAACGACGGATCTCGTTAGTCTAGATATAGAAGACGGTTGTACAGACGGATCTCGTTAGTCGAGATATAGAAGACGGTTGTACAGACGGATCTCGTTAGTCTAGATATTGAAGACGGTTGTACAACGACGGATCTCGTTAGTCTAGATATTGAAGACGGTTATACATCGAGAGATGTCGTTAGTCTAGATATAGAAGACGGTTGTACAGACGGATCTCGTTAGTCTAGATACAGAAGACGGTTGTACAATGACGGATCTCGTTAGCCTAGATATAGAAGACGGTTGTATAGACGGATCTCGTTAGCCTAGATATAGAAGACGGTTGTACAGACGGATCTCGTTAGTCTAGATATAGAAGACGGTTGTACAGACGGATCTCGTGAGTCTAGATATAGAAGACGGTTGTATAGACGGATCTCGTTGGTCTAGATATAGAAGACGGTTGTACAGACGGATCTCGTGAGTCTAGATATAGAAGACGGTTGTCCAACGACGTATCTCGTTAGTCTAGATATAGAAAACGGCTGTACAGACGGATCTCGTTAGACTAGATATAGAAGAGGGTTGTACAACGACGGATCTCGTTAGTCTAGATATAGAAGACGGTTGTACAGACGGATCTCGTTAGTCTAGATATAGAAGACGGTTGTACAGACGGATCTCGTTAGTCTAGATATAGAAGACGGTTGTATAACGAGAGATCTCGTTAGTCTAGATATAGAAGATGGTTGTACAGACGGATCTCGTTAGTCTAGATATAGAAGACGGTTGTATAACGAGAGATCTCGTTAGTCTAGATATAGAAGATGGTTGTACAGACGGATCTCGTTAGTCTAGATATAGAAGACGGTTGTACAGACGGATCTCGTGAGTCTAGATATAGAAGACGGTTGTCCAACGACGTATCTCGTTAGTCTAGATATAGAAGACGGTTGTACAGACGGATCTCGTGAGTCTAGATATAGAAGACGGTTGTATAGACGGATCTCGTTAGTCTAGATATAGAAGACGGTTGTATAACGAGAGATCTCGTTAGTCTAGATATAGAAGATGGTTGTACAGACGGATCTCGTTAGTCTAGATATAGAAGACGGTTGTACAGACGGATCTCGTGAGTCTAGATATAGAAGACGGTAGTCCAACGACGTATCTCGTTAGTCTAGATATAGAAGACGGTTGTACAGACGGATCTCGTGAGTCTAGATATAGAAGACGGTTGTATAGACGGATCTCGTTAGTCTAGATATAGAAGACGGTTGTACAGACGGATCTCGTGAATCTAGATATAGAAGACGGTTGTCCAACGACGTATCTCGTTAGTCTAGATATAGAAAACGGTTGTACAGACGGATCTCGTTAGACTAGATATAGAAGAGGGTTGTACAACGACGGATCTCGTTAGTCTAGATATAGAAGACGGTTGTACAGACGGATCTCGTTAGTCTAGATATAGAAGACGGTTGTACAGACGGATCTCGTTAGTCTAGATATAGAAGACAGTTGTACAGACGGATCTCGTTAGTCTAGATATTGAAGACGGTTGTACAACGACGGATCTCGGTAGTCTAGATATAGAAGACGGTTGCACAACGAGAGATCTCGTTAGTCTAGATATAGAAGACGGTTGTACAACGACGGATCTACGTAGTCTAGATATAGAAAACGGTTGTACAGACGGATCTCGTTAGTCTAGATATAGAAGACGGTTGTACAGACGGATCTCGTTAGTCTAGATATTGAAGACGTTTGTCCAACGACGTATCTCGTTAGTCTAGATATAGAAGGCGGTTGCACAACGAGAAATCTCGTTAGTCTAGATATAGAAGACGGTTGTACAACGACGGATCTCGGTAGTCTAGATATAGAAGACGATTGTACAGATGGATCTCGTTAGTCTAGATATAGAAGACGGTTGTACAGACGGATCTCGTTAGTCTAGATATAGAAGACGGTTGTACAACGACGGATCTCGTTAGTCTAGATATAGAAGACGATTGTACAACGACGGATCTCGTTAGTCTAGATATAGAAGACGGTTGTACAGACGGATCTCGTTAGTCTAGATATAGAAAACGGTTGTACAGACGGATCTCGTTAGTCTAGATATTGAAGACGTTTGTCCAACGACGTATCTCGCTAGTCTAGATGTAGAAGACGGTTGTACAACGACGGATCTCGTTAGCCTAGATATAGAAGACGGTTGTACAGACGGATCTCGTTAGCCTAGATATAGAAGACGGTTGTACAACGAGAGATCTCGTTAGTCGAGATATAGAAGACGGTTGTACAACGACGGATCTCGTTAGTCTAGATATAGAAGACGGTTGTACAGACGGATCTCGTTAGTCTAGATATAGAAGACGGTTGTACAACGACGGATATCGTTAGTCTAGACATAGAAGACGGTTGTACAACGACGGATCTCGTTAGTCTAGATATAGAAGACGGTTGTACAGACGGATCTCGTTAGTCTAGATATAGAAGACGGTTGCACAACGAGAGATCTCGTTAGTCTAGATATAGAAGACGGTTGTACAGCGACGGATCTCGTTAGTCTGGATATAGAAGACGGTTGTACAGACGGATCTCGTTAGTCTAGATATAGAAGACGGTTGTACAGACGGATCTCTTTAGTATAGATATAGAAGACGGTTGTACAACGACGGATCTCGTTAGTCTAGATATAGAAAACGGTTGTACAGACGTATCTCTCGTTAGTCTAGATATTGAAGACGTTTGTCCAACGACGTATCTCGTTAGTCTAGATATAGAAGACGCTTGTACAACGACGGATCTCGTTAGTCTAGATATAGAGAACGGTTGTACAACGACGGATCTCGTTAGTCTAGATATAGAAGACGGTTGTACAGACGGATCTCGTTAGTCTAGATATAGAAGACAGTTGTACAGACGGATCTCGTTAGTCTAGATATTGAAGACGGTTGTACAACGACGGATCTCGGTAGTCTAGATATAGAAGACGGTTGCACAACGAGAGATCTCGTTAGTCTAGATATAGAAGACGGTTGTACAACGACGGATCTACGTAGTCTAGATATAGAAAACGGTTGTACAGACGGATCTCGTTAGTCTAGATATAGAAGACGGTTGTACAGACGGATCTCGTTAGTCTAGATATTGAAGACGTTTGTCCAACGACGTATCTCGTTAGTCTAGATATAGAAGGCGGTTGCACAACGAGAGATCTCGTTAGTCTAGATATAGAAGACGGTTGTACAACGACGGATCTCGGTAGTCTAGATATAGAAAACGGTTGTACAGACGGATCTCGTTAGTCTAGATATTGAAGACGTTTGTCCAACGACGTATCTCGTTAGTCTAGATATAGAAGACGGTTGTACAACGACGGATCTCGTTAGTCTAGATATAGAAGACGGTTTTACAACGACGGATCTCGTTAGTCTAGATATAGAAGACGGTTGTCCAACGACGTATCTCGCTAGTCTAAATATAGAAGACGGTTGTACAACGACGGATTTCGTTAGTCTAGATATAGAAGACGGTTGTACAACGACGGATCTCGTTAGTCTAGATATAGAAGACGGTTGTACAGACGGATAACGTTAGTCTAGATATAGAAGACAGTTGTACAGACGGATCTCGTTGGTCTAGATATTGAAGACGTTTGTCCAACGACGTATCTCGTTAGTCTAGATATAGAAGACGGTTGTACAACGATAGATCTCGTTAGTCGAGATATAGAAGACGGTTGTACAACGACGGATCTCGTTAGTCTAGATATAGAAGACGGTTGTACAGACGGATCTCGTTAGTCTAGATATAGAAGACGGTTGCGCAACGAGAGATCTCGTTAGTCGAGATATAGAAGACGGTTGTACAACGACGGATCTCGTTAGTCTAGATATAGAAAACGGTTGTACAGACGGATCTCGTTAGTCTAGATATAGAAGACGGTTGTACAACGAGAGATCTCGTTAGTCGAGATATAGAAGATGGTTGTACAACGACGGATCTCGTTAGTCTAGATATAGAAGACGGTTGTACAGACGGATCACGTTAGTCTAGATATTGAAAACGTTTGTCCAACGACGGATCTCGTTAGTCTAGATATAGAAGACGGTTGTACAGACGGATCTCGTTAGTCGAGATATAGAAGACGGTTGTACAGACGGATCTCGTTAGTCTAGATATTGAAGACGGTTGTACAACGACGGATCTCGTTAGTCTAGATATTGAAGACGGTTGTACAGACGGATCTCGTTAGTCTAGATATAGAAGACGGTTGCACAACGAGAGATCTCGTTAGTCTAGATATAGAAGACGTTTGTACAACGACGGATCTCGGTAGTCTAGATATAGAAGACGGTTGTACAGACGGATCTCGTTAGACTAGATATAGAAGAGGGTTGTACAACGACGGATCTCGTTAGTCTAGATATAGAAGACGGTTGTATATCGAGAGATCTCGTTAGTCTAGATATAGAAGACGGTTGTACAGACGGATCTCGTTAGTCTAGATATAGAAGACGGTTGTACAGACGGATCTCGTTAGTCTAGATATAGAAGACGGTTGTACAGACAGATCTCGTTAGTCTAGATATAGATGACGGTTGTATAACGAGAGATCTCGTTAGTCTAGATATAGAAGACGGTCGTATAACGAGAGATCTCGTTAGTCTAGATATAGGAGATGGTTGTACAGACGGATCTCGTTAGTCTAGATATAGAAGACGGTTGTACAGACGGATCTCGTTAGTCTAGGTATAGAAGACGGTTGTACAGACGGATCTCGTTAGTCTAGATATTGAAGACGTTTGTCCAACGACGTATCTCGTTAGTCTAGATATAGAAGGCGGTTGCACAACGAGAGATCTCGTTAGTCTAGATATAGAAGACGGTTGTACAACGACGGATCTCGGTAGTCTAGATATAGAAAACGGTTGTACAGACGGATCTCGTTAGTCTAGATATTGAAGACGTTTGTCCAACGACGTATCTCGTTAGTCTAGATATAGAAGACGGTTGTACAGACGGATCTCGTTAGTCTAGATATAGAACACGGTTGTACAACGACGGATCTCGTTAGTCTAGATATAGAAGACGGTTGTACAACGACGGATCTCGTTAGTCTAGATACAGAAGACGGTTGTACAGACGGATCTCGTTAGTCTAGATATAGAATACGGTTGCGCAACGAGAGATCTCGTTAGTCGAGATATAGAAGACGGTTGTACAATGACGGATCTCGTTAGTCTAGATATAGAAGACGGTTGTACAGACGGATCTCGTTAGTCTAGATATAGAAGACGGTTGTACAACGACGGATCTCGTTAGTCTAGATATAGAAGACGGTTGTACAGACGGATCTCGTTAGTCTAGATATAGAAAACGGTTGTACAGACGTATCTCTCGTTAGTCTAGATATTGAAGACGTTTGTCCAACGACGTATCTCGCTAGTCTAAATATAGAAGACGGTTGTACAACGACGGATTTCGTTAGTCTAGATATAGAAGACGGTTGTACAACGACGGATCTCGTTAGTCTAGATATAGAAGACGGTTGTACAGACGGATAACGTTAGTCTAGATATAGAAGACAGTTGTACAGACGGATCTCGTTGGTCTAGATATTGAAGACGTTTGTCCAACGACGTATCTCGTTAGTCTAGATATAGAAGACGGTTGTACAACGATAGATCTCGTTAGTCGAGATATAGAAGATGGTTGTACAACGACGGATCTCGTTAGTCTAGATATAGAAGACGGTTGTACAGAGGGATCTCGTTAGTCTAGATATAGAAGACGGTTGCGCAACGAGAGATCTCGTTAGTCGAGATATAGAAGACGGTTGTACAACGACGGATCTCGTTAGTCTAGATATAGAAAACGGTTGTACAGACGGATCTCGTTAGTCTAGATATAGAAGACGGTTGTACAACGAGAGATCTCGTTAGTCGAGATATAGAAGATGGTTGTACAACGACGGATCACGTTAGTCTAGATATAGAAGACAGTTGTACAGACGGATCTCGTTGGTCTAGATATTGAAGACGTTTGTCCAACGACGTATCTCGTTAGTCTAGATATAGAAGACGGTTGTACAACGATAGATCTCGTTAGTCGAGATATAGAAGACGGTTGTACAACGACGGATCTCGTTAGTCTAGATATAGAAGACGGTTGTACAGACGGATCTCGTTAGTCTAGATATAGAAGACGGTTGCGCAACGAGAGATCTCGTTAGTCGAGATATAGAAGACGGTTGTACAACGACGGATCTCGTTAGTCTAGATATAGAAAACGGTTGTACAGACGGATCTCGTTAGTCTAGATACAGAAGACGGTTGTACAATGACGGATCTCGTTAGCCTAGATATAGAAGACGGTTGTATAGACGGATCTCGTTAGCCTAGATATAGAAGACGGTTGTACAGACGGATCTCGTTAGTCTAGATATAGAAGACGGTTGTACAGACGGATCTCGTGAGTCTAGATATAGAAGACGGTTGTATAGACGGATCTCGTTAGTCTAGATATAGAAGACGGTTGTACAGACGGATCTCGTGAGTCTAGATATAGAAGACGGTTGTCCAACGACGTATCTCGTTAGTCTAGATATAGAAAACGGTTGTACAGACGGATCTCGTTAGACTAGATATAGAAGAGGGTTGTACAACGACGGATCTCGTTAGTCTAGATATAGAAGACGGTTGTACAGACGGATCTCGTTAGTCTAGATATAGAAGACGGTTGTACAGACGGATCTCGTTAGTCTAGATATAGAAGACGGTTGTATAACGAGAGATCTCGTTAGTCTAGATATAGAAGATGGTTGTACAGACGGATCTCGTTAGTCTAGATATAGAAGACGGTTGTATAACGAGAGATCTCGTTAGTCTAGATATAGAAGATGGTTGTACAGACGGATCTCGTTAGTCTAGATATAGAAGACGGTTGTACAGACGGATCTCGTTAGTCTAGATATAGAAGACGGTTGTACAGACGGATCTCGTTAGCCTAGATATAGAAGACGGTTGTACAGACGGATCTCGTTAGTCTAGATATAGAAGACGGTTGTACAGACGGATCTCGTGAGTCTAGATATAGAAGACGGTTGTATAGACGGATCTCGTTAGTCTAGATATAGAAGACGGTTGTACAGACGGATCTCGTGAGTCTAGATATAGAAGACGGTTGTCCAACGACGTATCTCGTTAGTCTAGATATAGAAAACGGTTGTACAGACGGATCTCGTTAGACTAGATATAGAAGAGGGTTGTACAACGACGGATCTCGTTAGTCTAGATATAGAAGACGGTTGTACAGACGGATCTCGTTAGTCTAGATATAGAAGACGGTTGTACAGACGGATCTCGTTAGTCTAGATATAGAAGACAGTTGTACAGACGGATCTCGTTAGTCTAGATATTGAAGACGGTTGTACAACGACGGATCTCGGTAGTCTAGATATAGAAGACGGTTGCACAACGAGAGATCTCGTTAGTCTAGATATAGAAGACGGTTGTACAACGACGGATCTACGTAGTCTAGATATAGAAAACGGTTGTACAGACGGATCTCGTTAGTCTAGATATAGAAGACGGTTGTACAGACGGATCTCGTTAGTCTAGATATTGAAGACGTTTGTCCAACGACGTATCTCGTTAGTCTAGATATAGAAAACGGTTGTACAGACGGATCTCGTTAGTCTAGATATAGAAGACGGTTGTACAACGAGAGATCTCGTTAGTCGAGATATAGAAGATGGTTGTACAACGACGGATCTCGTTAGTCTAGATATAGAAGACGGTTGTACAGACGGATCACGTTAGTCTAGATATTGAAAACGTTTGTCCAACGACGGATCTCGTTAGTCTAGATATAGAAGACGGTTGTACAGACGGATCTCGTTAGTCGAGATATAGAAGACGGTTGTACAGACGGATCTCGTTAGTCTAGATATTGAAGACGGTTGTACAACGACGGATCTCGTTAGTCTAGATATTGAAGACGGTTGTACAGACGGATCTCGTTAGTCTAGATATAGAAGACGGTTGCACAACGAGAGATCTCGTTAGTCTAGATATAGAAGACGGTTGTACAACGACGGATCTCGGTAGTCTAGATATAGAAGACGGTTGTACAGACGGATCTCGTTAGACTAGATATAGAAGAGGGTTGTACAACGACGGATCTCGTTAGTCTAGATATAGAAGACGGTTGTATATCGAGAGATCTCGTTAGTCTAGATATAGAAGACGGTTGTACAGACGGATCTCGTTAGTCTAGATATAGAAGACGGTTGTACAGACGGATCTCGTTAGTCTAGATATAGAAGACGGTTGTACAGACAGATCTCGTTAGTCTAGATATAGATGACGGTTGTATAACGAGAGATCTCGTTAGTCTAGATATAGAAGACGGTCGTATAACGAGAGATCTCGTTAGTCTAGATATAGGAGATGGTTGTACAGACGGATCTCGTTAGTCTAGATATAGAAGACGGTTGTACAGACGGATCTCGTTAGTCTAGGTATAGAAGACGGTTGTACAGACGGATCTCGTTAGTCTAGATATAGAAGACGGTTGTATAACGAGAGATCTCGTTAGTCTAGATATAGAAGATGGTTGTACAGACGGATCTCGTTAGTCTAGATATAGAAGACGGTTGTACAGACGGATCTCGTTAGTCTAGATATAGAAGACGGTTGTACAGACGGATCTCGTTAGTCTAGACATTGAAGACGTTTGTCCAACGACGTATCTCGTTAGTCTAGATATAGAAGACGGTTGTACAGACGGATCTCGTTAGTCTAGATATAGAAGACGGTTGTACAGACGGATCTCGTTAGTCTAGATATTGAAGACGTTTGTACAACGACGGATCTCGTTAGTCTAGATATAGAAGACGGTTGTACAGACGGATCTCGTTAGTCTAGATATAGAAGACGGTTGTATAACGAGAGATCTCTTTAGTCTAGATATAAAAGATGGTTGTACAGACGGATCTCGTTAGTCTAGATATAGAAGACGGTTGTCCAACGACGTATCTCGTTAGTCTAGATATAGAAAACGGTTGTACAGACGGATCTCGTTAGTCTAGATATAGAAGACGGTTGTACAGACGGATCTCGTTAGTCTAGATATAGAAGACGGTTGTATAACGAGAGATCTCGTTAGTCTAGATATAGAAGACGGTTGTACAGGCGGATCCCGTTAGTCTAGATATTGAAGACGGTTATACATCGAGAGATGTCGTTAGTCTAGATATAGAAGACGGTTGTACAGACGGATCTCGTTAGTCTAGATACAGAAGACGGTTGTACAATGACGGATCTCGTTAGCCTAGATATAGAAGACGGTTGTATAGACGGATCTCGTTAGCCTAGATATAGAAGACGGTTGTACAGACGGATCTCGTTAGTCTAGATATAGAAGACGGTTGTACAGACGGATCTCGTGAGTCTAGATATAGAAGACGGTTGTATAGACGGATCTCGTTAGTCTAGATATAGAAGACGGTTGTACAGACGGATCTCGTGAGTCTAGATATAGAAGACGGTTGTCCAACGACGTATCTCGTTAGTCTAGATATAGAAAACGGTTGTACAGACGGATCTCGTTAGACTAGATATAGAAGAGGGTTGTACAACGACGGATCTCGTTAGTCTAGATATAGAAGACGGTTGTACAGACGGATCTCGTTAGTCTAGATATAGAAGACGGTTGTACAGACGGATCTCGTTAGTCTAGATATAGAAGACGGTTGTATAACGAGAGATCTCGTTAGTCTAGATATAGAAGATGGTTGTACAGACGGATCTCGTTAGTCTAGATATAGAAGACGGTTGTATAACGAGAGATCTCGTTAGTCTAGATATAGAAGATGGTTGTACAGACGGATCTCGTTAGTCTAGATATAGAAGACGGTTGTACAGACGGATCTCGTTAGTCTAGATATAGAAGACGGTTGTACAGACGGATCTCGTTAGCCTAGATATAGAAGACGGTTGTACAGACGGATCTCGTTAGTCTAGATATAGAAGACGGTTGTACAGACGGATCTCGTGAGTCTAGATATAGAAGACGGTTGTATAGACGGATCTCGTTAGTCTAGATATAGAAGACGGTTGTACAGACGGATCTCGTGAGTCTAGATATAGAAGACGGTTGTCCAACGACGTATCTCGTTAGTCTAGATATAGAAAACGGTTGTACAGACGGATCTCGTTAGACTAGATATAGAAGAGGGTTGTACAACGACGGATCTCGTTAGTCTAGATATAGAAGACGGTTGTACAGACGGATCTCGTTAGTCTAGATATAGAAGACGGTTGTACAGACGGATCTCGTTAGTCTAGATATAGAAGACAGTTGTACAGACGGATCTCGTTAGTCTAGATATTGAAGACGGTTGTACAACGACGGATCTCGGTAGTCTAGATATAGAAGACGGTTGCACAACGAGAGATCTCGTTAGTCTAGATATAGAAGACGGTTGTACAACGACGGATCTACGTAGTCTAGATATAGAAAACGGTTGTACAGACGGATCTCGTTAGTCTAGATATAGAAGACGGTTGTACAGACGGATCTCGTTAGTCTAGATATTGAAGACGTTTGTCCAACGACGTATCTCGTTAGTCTAGATATAGAAAACGGTTGTACAGACGGATCTCGTTAGTCTAGATATAGAAGACGGTTGTACAACGAGAGATCTCGTTAGTCGAGATATAGAAGATGGTTGTACAACGACGGATCTCGTTAGTCTAGATATAGAAGACGGTTGTACAGACGGATCACGTTAGTCTAGATATTGAAAACGTTTGTCCAACGACGGATCTCGTTAGTCTAGATATAGAAGACGGTTGTACAGACGGATCTCGTTAGTCGAGATATAGAAGACGGTTGTACAGACGGATCTCGTTAGTCTAGATATTGAAGACGGTTGTACAACGACGGATCTCGTTAGTCTAGATATTGAAGACGGTTGTACAGACGGATCTCGTTAGTCTAGATATAGAAGACGGTTGCACAACGAGAGATCTCGTTAGTCTAGATATAGAAGACGGTTGTACAACGACGGATCTCGGTAGTCTAGATATAGAAGACGGTTGTACAGACGGATCTCGTTAGACTAGATATAGAAGAGGGTTGTACAACGACGGATCTCGTTAGTCTAGATATAGAAGACGGTTGTATATCGAGAGATCTCGTTAGTCTAGATATAGAAGACGGTTGTACAGACGGATCTCGTTAGTCTAGATATAGAAGACGGTTGTACAGACGGATCTCGTTAGTCTAGATATAGAAGACGGTTGTACAGACAGATCTCGTTAGTCTAGATATAGATGACGGTTGTATAACGAGAGATCTCGTTAGTCTAGATATAGAAGACGGTCGTATAACGAGAGATCTCGTTAGTCTAGATATAGGAGATGGTTGTACAGACGGATCTCGTTAGTCTAGATATAGAAGACGGTTGTACAGACGGATCTCGTTAGTCTAGGTATAGAAGACGGTTGTACAGACGGATCTCGTTAGTCTAGATATAGAAGACGGTTGTATAACGAGAGATCTCGTTAGTCTAGATATAGAAGATGGTTGTACAGACGGATCTCGTTAGTCTAGATATAGAAGACGGTTGTACAGACGGATCTCGTTAGTCTAGATATAGAAGACGGTTGTACAGACGGATCTCGTTAGTCTAGACATTGAAGACGTTTGTCCAACGACGTATCTCGTTAGTCTAGATATAGAAGACGGTTGTACAGACGGATCTCGTTAGTCTAGATATAGAAGACGGTTGTACAGACGGATCTCGTTAGTCTAGATATTGAAGACGTTTGTACAACGACGGATCTCGTTAGTCTAGATATAGAAGACGGTTGTACAGACGGATCTCGTTAGTCTAGATATAGAAGACGGTTGTATAACGAGAGATCTCTTTAGTCTAGATATAAAAGATGGTTGTACAGACGGATCTCGTTAGTCTAGATATAGAAGACGGTTGTCCAACGACGGATCTCGTTAGCCTAGATATAGAAGACGGTTGTACAGACGGATCTCGTTAGTCTAGATATAGAATCTCGTTAGTCTAGATATAGAAGACGGTTGTACAGACGGATCTCGTTAGTCTAGATATAGAAGACAGTTGTACAGACGGATCTCGTTAGTCTAGATATTGAAGACGGTTGTACAACGACGGATCTCGGTAGTCTAGATATAGAAGACGGTTGCACAACGAGAGATCTCGTTAGTCTAGATATAGAAGACGGTTGTACAACGACGGATCTACGTAGTCTAGATATAGAAAACGGTTGTGCAGACGGATCTCGTTAGTCTAGATATAGAAGACGGTTGTACAGACGGATCTCGTTAGTCTAGATATAGAAGACAGTTGTACAGACGGATCTCGTTAGTCTAGATATTGAAGACGATTGTCCAACGACGTATCTCGTTAGTCTAGATATAGAAGACGGTTGTACAACGATAGATCTCGTTAGTCGAGATATAGAAGACGGTTGAACAACGACGGATCTCGTTAGTCTAGATATAGAAGACGGTTGTACAACGACGGATCTCGTTAGTCTAGTTATAGAAGACGGTTGTACAACGACGGATCTCGTTAGTATAGATATAGAAGAAGATTGTACAACGACGGATCTCGTTAGTCTAGATATAGAAGACGGTTGTACAGACGGATCTCGTTAGTCTAGATATAGAAAACGGTTGTACAGACGTATCTCTCCTTAGTCAAGATATTGAAGACGTTTGTCCAACGACGTATCTCGTTAGTCTAGATATAGAAGACGGTTGTACAACGACGGATCTCGGTAGTCTAGATATAGAAAACGGTTGTACAGATGGATCTCGTTAGTCTAGATATAGAAGACGGTTGTACAGACGGATCTCGTTAGCCTAGATATAGAAGACGGTTGTACAGACGGATCTCGTTAGCCTAGATATAGAAGACGGTTGTACAGACGGATCTCGTTAGTCTAGATATAGAAAACGGTTGTACAGACGTATCTCTCGTTAGTCTAGATATTGAAGACGTTTGTCCAACGACGTATCTCGCTAGTCTAAATATAGAAGACGGTTGTACAACGACGGATTTCGTTAGTCTAGATATAGAAGACGGTTGTACAACGACGGATCTCGTTAGTCTAGATATAGAAGACGGTTGTACAGACGGATAACGTTAGTCTAGATATAGAAGACAGTTGTACAGACGGATCTCGTTGGTCTAGATATTGAAGACGTTTGTCCAACGACGTATCTCGTTAGTCTAGATATAGAAGACGGTTGTACAACGATAGATCTCGTTAGTCGAGATATAGAAGACGGTTGTACAACGACGGATCTCGTTAGGCTAGATATAGAAGACGGTTGTACAGACGGATCTCGTTAGTCTAGATATAGAAGACGGTTGCGCAACGAGAGATCTCGTTAGTCGAGATATAGAAGACGGTTGTACAACGACGGATCTCGTTAGTCTAGATATAGAAAACGGTTGTATAGACGGATCTCGTTAGTCTAGATATAGAAGACGGTTGTACAACGAGAGATCTCGTTAGTCGAGATATAGAAGATGGTTGTACAACGACGGATCTCGATAGTCTAGATATAGAAGACGGTTGTACAGACGGATCACGTTAGTCTAGATATTGAAAACGTTTGTCCAACGACGGATCTCGTTAGTCTAGATATAGAAGACGGTTGTACAGACGGATCTCGTTAGTCGAGATATAGAAGACGGTTGTACAGACGGATCTCGTTAGTCTAGATATTGAAGACGGTTGTACAACGACGGATCTCGTTAGTCTAGATATTGAAGACGGTTGTACAGACGGATCTCGTTAGTCTAGATATAGAAGACGGTTGCACAACGAGAGATCTCGTTAGTCTAGATATAGAAGACGGTTGTACAACGACGGATCTCGGTAGTCTAGATATAGAAGACGGTTGTACAGACGGATCTCGTTAGACTAGATATAGAAGAGGGTTGTACAACGACGGATCTCGTTAGTCTAGATATAGAAGACGGTTGTATATCGAGAGATCTCGTTAGTCTAGATATAGAAGACGGTTGTACAGACGGATCTCGTTAGTCTAGATATAGAAGACGGTTGTACAGACGGATCTCGTTAGTCTAGATATAGAAGACGGTTGTACAGACAGATCTCGTTAGTCTAGATATAGATGACGGTTGTATAACGAGAGATCTCGTTAGTCTAGATATAGAAGACGGTCGTATAACGAGAGATCTCGTTAGTCTAGATATAGGAGATGGTTGTACAGACGGATCTCGTTAGTCTAGATATAGAAGACGGTTGTACAGACGGATCTCGTTAGTCTAGGTATAGAAGACGGTTGTACAGACGGATCTCGTTAGTCTAGATATTGAAGACGTTTGTCCAACGACGTATCTCGTTAGTCTAGATATAGAAGGCGGTTGCACAACGAGAGATCTCGTTAGTCTAGATATAGAAGACGGTTGTACAACGACGGATCTCGGTAGTCTAGATATAGAAAACGGTTGTACAGACGGATCTCGTTAGTCTAGATATTGAAGACGTTTGTCCAACGACGTATCTCGTTAGTCTAGATATAGAAGACGGTTGTACAGACGGATCTCGTTAGTCTAGATATAGAAGACGGTTGTACAACGACGGATCTCGTTAGTCTAGATATAGAAGACGGTTGTACAACGACGGATCTCGTTAGTCTAGATACAGAAGACGGTTGTACAGACGGATCTCGTTAGTCTAGATATAGAAGACGGTTGCGCAACGAGAGATCTCGTTAGTCGAGATATAGAAGACGGTTGTACAACGACGGATCTCGTTAGTCTAGATATAGAAGACGGTTGTACAGACGGATCTCGTTAGTCTAGATATAGAAGACGGTTGTACAACGACGGATCTCGTTAGTCTAGATATAGAAGACGGTTGTACAGACGGATCTCGTTAGTCTAGATATAGAAAACGGTTGTACAGACGTATCTCTCGTTAGTCTAGATATTGAAGACGTTTGTCCAACGACGTATCTCGCTAGTCTAAATATAGAAGACGGTTGTACAACGACGGATTTCGTTAGTCTAGATATAGAAGACGGTTGTACAACGACGGATCTCGTTAGTCTAGATATAGAAGACGGTTGTACAGACGGATAACGTTAGTCTAGATATAGAAGACAGTTGTACAGACGGATCTCGTTGGTCTAGATATTGAAGACGTTTGTCCAACGACGTATCTCGTTAGTCTAGATATAGAAGACGGTTGTACAACGATAGATCTCGTTAGTCGAGATATAGAAGACGGTTGTACAACGACGGATCTCGTTAGTCTAGATATAGAAGACGGTTGTACAGACGGATCTCGTTAGTCTAGATATAGAAGACGGTTGCGCAACGAGAGATCTCGTTAGTCGAGATATAGAAGACGGTTGTACAACGACGGATCTCGTTAGTCTAGATATAGAAAACGGTTGTACAGACGGATCTCGTTAGTCTAGATATAGAAGACGGTTGTACAACGAGAGATCTCGTTAGTCGAGATATAGAAGATGGTTGTACAACGACGGATCTCGTTAGTCTAGATATAGAAGACGGTTGTACAGACGGATCACGTTAGTCTAGATATTGAAAACGTTTGTCCAACGACGGATCTCGTTAGTCTAGATATAGAAGACGGTTGTACAGACGGATCTCGTTAGTCGAGATATAGAAGACGGTTGTACAGACGGATCTCGTTAGTCTAGATATTGAAGACGGTTGTACAACGACGGATCTCGTTAGTCTAGATATTGAAGACGGTTGTACAGACGGATCTCGTTAGTCTAGATATAGAAGACGGTTGCACAACGAGAGATCTCGTTAGTCTAGATATAGAAGACGGTTGTACAACGACGGATCTCGGTAGTCTAGATATAGAAGACGGTTGTACAGACGGATCTCGTTAGACTAGATATAGAAGAGGGTTGTACAACGACGGATCTCGTTAGTCTAGATATAGAAGACGGTTGTATATCGAGAGATCTCGTTAGTCTAGATATAGAAGACGGTTGTACAGACGGATCTCGTTAGTCTAGATATAGAAGACGGTTGTACAGACGGATCTCGTTAGTCTAGATATAGAAGACGGTTGTACAGACAGATCTCGTTAGTCTAGATATAGATGACGGTTGTATAACGGGAGATCTCGTTAGTCTAGATATAGAAGACGGTCGTATAACGAGAGATCTCGTTAGTCTAGATATAGGAGATGGTTGTACAGACGGATCTCGTTAGTCTAGATATAGAAGACGGTTGTACAGACGGATCTCGTTAGTCTAGGTATAGAAGACGGTTGTACAGACGGATCTCGTTAGTCTAGATATAGAAGACGGTTGTATAACGAGAGATCTCGTTAGTCTAGATATAGAAGATGGTTGTACAGACGGATCTCGTTAGTCTAGATATAGAAGACGGTTGTACAGACGGATCTCGTTAGTCTAGATATAGAAGACGGTTGTACAGACGGATCTCGTTAGTCTAGACATTGAAGACGTTTGTCCAACGACGTATCTCGTTAGTCTAGATATAGAAGACGGTTGTACAGACGGATCTCGTTAGTCTAGATATAGAAGACGGTTGTACAGACGGATCTCGTTAGTCTAGATATTGAAGACGTTTGTACAACGACGGATCTCGTTAGTCTAGATATAGAAGACGGTTGTACAGACGGATCTCGTTAGTCTAGATATAGAAGACGGTTGTATAACGAGAGATCTCTTTAGTCTAGATATAAAAGATGGTTGTACAGACGGATCTCGTTAGTCTAGATATAGAAGACGGTTGTCCAACGACGTATCTCGTTAGTCTAGATATAGAAAACGGTTGTACAGACGGATCTCGTTAGTCTAGATATAGAAGACGGTTGTACAGACGGATCTCGTTAGTCTAGATATAGAAGACGGTTGTACAGACGGATCTCGTTAGTCTAGACATTGAAGACGTTTGTCCAACGACGTATCTCGTTAGTCTAGATATAGAAGACGGTTGTACAGACGGATCTCGTTAGTCTAGATATAGAAGACGGTTGTACAGACGGATCTCGTTAGTCTAGATATTGAAGACGGTTGTACAGACGGATCTCGTTAGTCTAGATATTGAAGACGTTTGTACAACGACGGATCTCGTTAGTCTAGATATAGAAGACGGTTGTACAGACGGATCTCGTTAGTCTAGATATAGAAGACGGTTGTATAACGAAAGATCTCGTTAGTCTAGATATAGAAGACGGTTGTACAGGCGGATCCCGTTAGTCTAGATATTGAAGACGGTTATACATCGAGAGATGTCGTTAGTCTAGATATAGAAGACGGTTGTACAGACGGATCTCGTTAGTCTAGATACAGAAGACGGTTGTACAACGACGGATCTCGTTAGCCTAGATATAGAAGACGGTTGTATAGACGGATCTCGTTAGCCTAGATATAGAAGACGGTTGTACAGACGGATCTCGTTAGTCTAGATATAGAAGACGGTTGTCCAACGACGGATCTCGTGAGTCTAGATATAGAAGACGGTTGTACAGACGGATCTCGTTAGTCTAGATATAGAAGACGGTTGTACAGACGGATCTCGTTAGTCTAGATATTGAAGACGTTTGTCCAACGACGTACCTCGTTAGTCTAGATATAGAAGACGGTTGTACAACGACGGATCTCGTTAGTCTAGATATAGAAGACGGTTGTACAGACGGATCTCGTTAGTCTAGATATAGAAGACGGTTGTACAGACGGATCTCGTTAGTCTAGATATAGAAGACGGTTGTACAGACGGATCTCGTTAGTCTAGATATTGAAGACGTTTGTCCAACGACGTACCTCGTTAGTCTAGATATAGAAGACGGTTGTACAGACGGATCTCGTTAGTCTAGATATTGAAGACGTTTGTACAGACGGATCTCGTTAGTCTAGATACAGAAGACGGTTGTCCAACGACGTATCTCGTTAGTCTAGATATAGAAAACGGTTGTACAGACGGATCTCGATAGACTAGATATTGAAGACGTTTGTCCAACGACGTATCTCGTTAGTCTAGATATAGAAGACGGTTGTACAGACGGATCTCGTTAGTCTAGATATAGAAGACGGTTGTACAGACGGATCTCGTTAGTCTAGATATAGAAGACGGTTGTACAGACGGATCTCGTTAGTCTAGATATAGAAGACGGTTGTACAGACGGATCTCGTGAGTCTAGATATAGAAGACGGTTGTATAGACGGATCTCGTTAGTCTAGATATAGAAGACGGTTGTACAGACGGATCTCGTGAGTCTAGATATAGAAGACGGTTGTCCAACGACGTATCTCGTTAGTCTAGATATAGAAAACGGTTGTACAGACGGATCTCGTTAGACTAGATATAGAAGAGGGTTGTACAACGACGGATCTCGTTAGTCTAGATATAGAAGACGGTTGTACAGACGGATCTCGTTAGTCTAGATATAGAAGACGGTTGTACAGACGGATCTCGTTAGTCTAGATATAGAAGACGGTTGTATAACGAGAGATCTCGTTAGTCTAGATATAGAAGACGGTTGTACAGACGGATCTCGTGAGTCTAGATATAGAAGACGGTTGTCCAACGACGTATCTCGTTAGTCTAGATATAGAAGACGGTTGTACAGACGGATCTCGTTAGCCTAGATATAGAAGACGGTTGTACAGACGGATCTCGTTAGTCTAGATATAGAAGACGGTTGTACAGACGGATCTCGTGAGTCTAGATATAGAAGACGGTTGTATAGACGGATCTCGTTAGTCTAGATATAGAAGACGGTTGTACAGACGGATCTCGTGAGTCTAGATATAGAAGACGGTTGTCCAACGACGTATCTCGTTAGTCTAGATATAGAAAACGGTTGTACAGACGGATCTCGTTAGACTAGATATAGAAGAGGGTTGTACAACGACGGATCTCGTTAGTCTAGATATAGAAGACGGTTGTACAGACGGATCTCGTTAGTCTAGATATAGAAGACGGTTGTACAGACGGATCTCGTTAGTCTAGATATAGAAGACAGTTGTACAGACGGATCTCGTTAGTCTAGATATTGAAGACGGTTGTACAACGACGGATCTCGGTAGTCTAGATATAGAAGACGGTTGCACAACGAGAGATCTCGTTAGTCGAGATATAGAAGATGGTTGTACAACGACGGATCTCGTTAGTCTAGATATAGAAGACGGTTGTACAGACGGATCACGTTAGTCTAGATATTGAAAACGTTTGTCCAACGACGGATCTCGTTAGTCTAGATATAGAAGACGGTTGTACAGACGGATCTCGTTAGTCGAGATATAGAAGACGGTTGTACAGACGGATCTCGTTAGTCTAGATATTGAAGACGGTTGTACAACGACGGATCTCGTTAGTCTAGATATTGAAGACGGTTGTACAGACGGATCTCGTTAGTCTAGATATAGAAGACGGTTGCACAACGAGAGATCTCGTTAGTCTAGATATAGAAGACGGTTGTACAACGACGGATCTCGGTAGTCTAGATATAGAAGACGGTTGTACAGACGGATCTCGTTAGACTAGATATAGAAGAGGGTTGTACAACGACGGATCTCGTTAGTCTAGATATAGAAGACGGTTGTATATCGAGAGATCTCGTTAGTCTAGATATAGAAGACGGTTGTACAGACGGATCTCGTTAGTCTAGACATAGAAGACGGTTGTACAGACGGATCTCGTTAGTCTAGATATAGAAGACGGTTGTACAGACAGATCTCGTTAGTCTAGATATAGATGACGGTTGTATAACGAGAGATCTCGTTAGTCTAGATATAGAAGACGGTCGTATAACGAGAGATCTCGTTAGTCTAGATATAGGAGATGGTTGTACAGACGGATCTCGTTAGTCTAGATATAGAAGACGGTTGTACAGACGGATCTCGTTAGTCTAGGTATAGAAGACGGTTGTACAGACGGATCTCGTTAGTCTAGATATAGAAGACGGTTGTATAACGAGAGATCTCGTTAGTCTAGATATAGAAGATGGTTGTACAGACGGATCTCGTTAGTCTAGATATAGAAGACGGTTGTACAGACGGATCTCGTTAGTCTAGATATAGAAGACGGTTGTACAGACGGATCTCGTTAGTCTAGACATTGAAGACGTTTGTCCAACGACGTATCTCGTTAGTCTAGATATAGAAGACGGTTGTACAGACGGATCTCGTTAGTCTAGATATAGAAGACGGTTGTACAGACGGATCTCGTTAGTCTAGATATTGAAGACGTTTGTACAACGACGGATCTCGTTAGTCTAGATATAGAAGACGGTTGTACAGACGGATCTCGTTAGTCTAGATATAGAAGACGGTTGTATAACGAGAGATCTCTTTAGTCTAGATATAAAAGATGGTTGTACAGACGGATCTCGTTAGTCTAGATATAGAAGACGGTTGTCCAACGACGTATCTCGTTAGTCTAGATATAGAAAACGGTTGTACAGACGGATCTCGTTAGTCTAGATATAGAAGACGGTTGTACAGACGGATCTCGTTAGTCTAGATATAGAAGACGGTTGTATAACGAGAGATCTCGTTAGTCTAGATATAGAAGACGGTTGTACAGGCGGATCCCGTTAGTCTAGATATTGAAGACGGTTATACATCGAGAGATGTCGTTAGTCTAGATATAGAAGACGGTTGTACAGACGGATCTCGTTAGTCTAGATACAGAAGACGGTTGTACAATGACGGATCTCGTTAGCCTAGATATAGAAGACGGTTGTATAGACGGATCTCGTTAGCCTAGATATAGAAGACGGTTGTACAGACGGATCTCGTTAGTCTAGATATAGAAGACGGTTGTACAGACGGATCTCGTGAGTCTAGATATAGAAGACGGTTGTATAGACGGATCTCGTTAGTCTAGATATAGAAGACGGTTGTACAGACGGATCTCGTGAGTCTAGATATAGAAGACGGTTGTCCAACGACGTATCTCGTTAGTCTAGATATAGAAAACGGTTGTACAGACGGATCTCGTTAGACTAGATATAGAAGAGGGTTGTACAACGACGGATCTCGTTAGTCTAGATATAGAAGACGGTTGTACAGACGGATCTCGTTAGTCTAGATATAGAAGACGGTTGTACAGACGGATCTCGTTAGTCTAGATATAGAAGACGGTTGTATAACGAGAGATCTCGTTAGTCTAGATATAGAAGATGGTTGTACAGACGGATCTCGTTAGTCTAGATATAGAAGACGGTTGTATAACGAGAGATCTCGTTAGTCTAGATATAGAAGATGGTTGTACAGACGGATCTCGTTAGTCTAGATATAGAAGACGGTTGTACAGACGGATCTCGTTAGTCTAGATATAGAAGACGGTTGTACAGACGGATCTCGTTAGCCTAGATATAGAAGACGGTTGTACAGACGGATCTCGTTAGTCTAGATATAGAAGACGGTTGTACAGACGGATCTCGTGAGTCTAGATATAGAAGACGGTTGTATAGACGGATCTCGTTAGTCTAGATATAGAAGACGGTTGTACAGACGGATCTCGTGAGTCTAGATATAGAAGACGGTTGTCCAACGACGTATCTCGTTAGTCTAGATATAGAAAACGGTTGTACAGACGGATCTCGTTAGACTAGATATAGAAGAGGGTTGTACAACGACGGATCTCGTTAGTCTAGATATAGAAGACGGTTGTACAGACGGATCTCGTTAGTCTAGATATAGAAGACGGTTGTACAGACGGATCTCGTTAGTCTAGATATAGAAGACAGTTGTACAGACGGATCTCGTTAGTCTAGATATTGAAGACGGTTGTACAACGACGGATCTCGGTAGTCTAGATATAGAAGACGGTTGCACAACGAGAGATCTCGTTAGTCTAGATATAGAAGACGGTTGTACAACGACGGATCTACGTAGTCTAGATATAGAAAACGGTTGTACAGACGGATCTCGTTAGTCTAGATATAGAAGACGGTTGTACAGACGGATCTCGTTAGTCTAGATATTGAAGACGTTTGTCCAACGACGTATCTCGTTAGTCTAGATATAGAAAACGGTTGTACAGACGGATCTCGTTAGTCTAGATATAGAAGACGGTTGTACAACGAGAGATCTCGTTAGTCGAGATATAGAAGATGGTTGTACAACGACGGATCTCGTTAGTCTAGATATAGAAGACGGTTGTACAGACGGATCACGTTAGTCTAGATATTGAAAACGTTTGTCCAACGACGGATCTCGTTAGTCTAGATATAGAAGACGGTTGTACAGACGGATCTCGTTAGTCGAGATATAGAAGACGGTTGTACAGACGGATCTCGTTAGTCTAGATATTGAAGACGGTTGTACAACGACGGATCTCGTTAGTCTAGATATTGAAGACGGTTGTACAGACGGATCTCGTTAGTCTAGATATAGAAGACGGTTGCACAACGAGAGATCTCGTTAGTCTAGATATAGAAGACGGTTGTACAACGACGGATCTCGGTAGTCTAGATATAGAAGACGGTTGTACAGACGGATCTCGTTAGACTAGATATAGAAGAGGGTTGTACAACGACGGATCTCGTTAGTCTAGATATAGAAGACGGTTGTATATCGAGAGATCTCGTTAGTCTAGATATAGAAGACGGTTGTACAGACGGATCTCGTTAGTCTAGATATAGAAGACGGTTGTACAGACGGATCTCGTTAGTCTAGATATAGAAGACGGTTGTACAGACAGATCTCGTTAGTCTAGATATAGATGACGGTTGTATAACGAGAGATCTCGTTAGTCTAGATATAGAAGACGGTCGTATAACGAGAGATCTCGTTAGTCTAGATATAGGAGATGGTTGTACAGACGGATCTCGTTAGTCTAGATATAGAAGACGGTTGTACAGACGGATCTCGTTAGTCTAGGTATAGAAGACGGTTGTACAGACGGATCTCGTTAGTCTAGATATAGAAGACGGTTGTATAACGAGAGATCTCGTTAGTCTAGATATAGAAGATGGTTGTACAGACGGATCTCGTTAGTCTAGATATAGAAGACGGTTGTACAGACGGATCTCGTTAGTCTAGATATAGAAGACGGTTGTACAGACGGATCTCGTTAGTCTAGACATTGAAGACGTTTGTCCAACGACGTATCTCGTTAGTCTAGATATAGAAGACGGTTGTACAGACGGATCTCGTTAGTCTAGATATAGAAGACGGTTGTACAGACGGATCTCGTTAGTCTAGATATTGAAGACGTTTGTACAACGACGGATCTCGTTAGTCTAGATATAGAAGACGGTTGTACAGACGGATCTCGTTAGTCTAGATATAGAAGACGGTTGTATAACGAGAGATCTCTTTAGTCTAGATATAAAAGATGGTTGTACAGACGGATCTCGTTAGTCTAGATATAGAAGACGGTTGTCCAACGACGGATCTCGTTAGCCTAGATATAGAAGACGGTTGTACAGACGGATCTCGTTAGTCTAGATATAGAATCTCGTTAGTCTAGATATAGAAGACAGTTGTACAGACGGATCTCGTTAGTCTAGATATTGAAGACGGTTGTACAACGACGGATCTCGGTAGTCTAGATATAGAAGACGGTTGCACAACGAGAGATCTCGTTAGTCTAGATATAGAAGACGGTTGTACAACGACGGATCTACGTAGTCTAGATATAGAAAACGGTTGTACAGACGGATCTCGTTAGTCTAGATATAGAAGACGGTTGTACAGACGGATCTCGTTAGTCTAGATATTGAAGACGTTTGTCCAACGACGTATCTCGTTAGTCTAGATATAGAAGGCGGTTGCACAACGAGAAATCTCGTTAGTCTAGATATAGAAGACGGTTGTACAACGACGGATCTCGGTAGTCTAGATATAGAAGACGATTGTACAGATGGATCTCGTTAGTCTAGATATAGAAGACGGTTGTACAGACGGATCTCGTTAGTCTAGATATAGAAGACGGTTGTACAACGACGGATCTCGTTAGTCTAGATATAGAAGACGGTTGTACAACGACGGATCTCGTTAGTCTAGATATAGAAGACGGTTGTACAGACGGATCTCGTTAGTCTAGATATAGAAGACGGTTGTACAACGACGGATATCGTTAGTCTAGACATAGAAGACGGTTGTACAACGACGGATCTCGTTAGTCTAGATATAGAAGACGGTTGTACAGACGGATCTCGTTAGTCTAGATATAGAAGACGGTTGCACAACGAGAGATCTCGTTAGTCTAGATATAGAAGACGGTTGTACAGCGACGGATCTCGTTAGTCTGGATATAGAAGACGGTTGTACAGACGGATCTCGTTAGTCTAGATATAGAAGACGGTTGTACAGACGGATCTCTTTAGTATAGATATAGAAGACGGTTGTACAACGACGGATCTCGTTAGTCTAGATATAGAAAACGGTTGTACAGACGTATCTCTCGTTAGTCTAGATATTGAAGACGTTTGTCCAACGACGTATCTCGTTAGTCTAGATATAGAAGACGCTTGTACAACGACGGATCTCGTTAGTCTAGATATAGAAAACGGTTGTACAACGACGGATCTCGTTAGTCTAGATATAGAAGACGGTTGTACAGACGGATCTCGTTAGTCTAGATATAGAAGACAGTTGTACAGACGGATCTCGTTAGTCTAGATATTGAAGACGGTTGTACAACGACGGATCTCGGTAGTCTAGATATAGAAGACGGTTGCACAACGAGAGATCTCGTTAGTCTAGATATAGAAGACGGTTGTACAACGACGGATCTACGTAGTCTAGATATAGAAAACGGTTGTACAGACGGATCTCGTTAGTCTAGATATAGAAGACGGTTGTACAGACGGATCTCGTTAGTCTAGATATTGAAGACGTTTGTCCAACGACGTATCTCGTTAGTCTAGATATAGATGGCGGTTGCACAACGAGAGATCTCGTTAGTCTAGATATAGAAGACGGTTGTACAACGACGGATCTCGGTAGTCTAGATATAGAAAACGGTTGTACAGACGGATCTCGTTAGTCTAGATATTGAAGACGTTTGTCCAACGACGTATCTCGTTAGTCTAGATATAGAAGACGGTTGTACAACGACGGATCTCGTTAGTCTAGATATAGAAGACGGTTTTACAACGACGGATCTCGTTAGTCTAGATATAGAAGACGGTTGTCCAACGACGTATCTCGCTAGTCTAAATATAGAAGACGGTTGTACAACGACGGATTTCGTTAGTCTAGATATAGAAGACGGTTGTACAACGACGGATCTCGTTAGTCTAGATATAGAAGACGGTTGTACAGACGGATAACGTTAGTCTAGATATAGAAGACAGTTGTACAGACGGATCTCGTTGGTCTAGATATTGAAGACGTTTGTCCAACGACGTATCTCGTTAGTCTAGATATAGAAGACGGTTGTACAACGATAGATCTCGTTAGTCGAGATATAGAAGACGGTTGTACAGCGACGGATCTCGTTAGTCTAGATATAGAAGACGGTTGTACAGACGGATCTCGTTAGTCTAGATATAGAAGACGGTTGCGCAACGAGAGATCTCGTTAGTCGAGATATAGAAGACGGTTGTACAACGACGGATCTCGTTAGTCTAGATATAGAAAACGGTTGTACAGACGGATCTCGTTAGTCTAGATATAGAAGACGGTTGTACAACGAGAGATCTCGTTAGTCGAGATATAGAAGATGGTTGTACAACGACGGATCTCGTTAGTCTAGATATAGAAGACGGTTGTACAGACGGATCACGTTAGTCTAGATATTGAAAACGTTTGTCCAACGACGGATCTCGTTAGTCTAGATATAGAAGACGGTTGTACAGACGGATCTCGTTAGTCGAGATATAGAAGACGGTTGTACAGACGGATCTCGTTAGTCTAGATATTGAAGACGGTTGTACAACGACGGATCTCGTTAGTCTAGATATTGAAGACGGTTATACATCGAGAGATGTCGTTAGTCTAGATATAGAAGACGGTTGTACAGACGGATCTCGTTAGTCTAGATACAGAAGACGGTTGTACAATGACGGATCTCGTTAGCCTAGATATAGAAGACGGTTGTATAGACGGATCTCGTTAGCCTAGATATAGAAGACGGTTGTACAGACGGATCTCGTTAGTCTAGATATAGAAGACGGTTGTACAGACGGATCTCGTGAGTCTAGATATAGAAGACGGTTGTATAGACGGATCTCGTTGGTCTAGATATAGAAGACGGTTGTACAGACGGATCTCGTGAGTCTAGATATAGAAGACGGTTGTCCAACGACGTATCTCGTTAGTCTAGATATAGAAAACGGCTGTACAGACGGATCTCGTTAGACTAGATATAGAAGAGGGTTGTACAGACGGATCTCGTTAGTCTAGATATAGAAGACGGTTGTACAGACGGATCTCGTGAGTCTAGATATAGAAGACGGTAGTCCAACGACGTATCTCGTTAGTCTAGATATAGAAGACGGTTGTACAGACGGATCTCGTGAGTCTAGATATAGAAGACGGTTGTATAGACGGATCTCGTTAGTCTAGATATAGAAGACGGTTGTACAGACGGATCTCGTTAGTCTAGATATAGAAGACGGTTGTACAGACGGATCTCGTGAGTCTAGATATAGAAGACGGTTGTATAGACGGATCTCGTTGGTCTAGATATAGAAGACGGTTGTACAGACGGATCTCGTTAGTCTAGATATAGAAGACGGTTGTACAGACGGATCTCGTGAGTCTAGATATAGAAGACGGTAGTCCAACGACGTATCTCGTTAGTCTAGATATAGAAGACGGTTGTACAGACGGATCTCGTTAGTCTAGATATAGAAGACGGTTGTATAACGAGAGATCTCGTTAGTCTAGATATAGAAGATGGTTGTACAGACGGATCTCGTTAGTCTAGATATAGAAGACGGTTGTATAACGAGAGATCTCGTTAGTCTAGATATAGAAGATGGTTGTACAGACGGATCTCGTTAGTCTAGATATAGAAGACGGTTGTACAGACGGATCTCGTGAGTCTAGATATAGAAGACGGTTGTCCAACGACGTATCTCGTTAGTCTAGATATAGAAGACGGTTGTACAGACGGATCTCGTGAGTCTAGATATAGAAGACGGTTGTATAGACGGATCTCGTTAGTCTAGATATAGAAGACGGTTGTATAACGAGAGATCTCGTTAGTCTAGATATAGAAGATGGTTGTACAGACGGATCTCGTTAGTCTAGATATAGAAGACGGTTGTACAGACGGATCTCGTGAGTCTAGATATAGAAGACGGTAGTCCAACGACGTATCTCGTTAGTCTAGATATAGAAGACGGTTGTACAGACGGATCTCGTGAGTCTAGATATAGAAGACGGTTGTATAGACGGATCTCGTTAGTCTAGATATAGAAGACGGTTGTACAGACGGATCTCGTGAATCTAGATATAGAAGACGGTTGTCCAACGACGTATCTCGTTAGTCTAGATATAGAAAACGGTTGTACAGACGGATCTCGTTAGACTAGATATAGAAGAGGGTTGTACAACGACGGATCTCGTTAGTCTAGATATAGAAGACGGTTGTACAGACGGATCTCGTTAGTCTAGATATAGAAGACGGTTGTACAGACGGATCTCGTTAGTCTAGATATAGAAGACAGTTGTACAGACGGATCTCGTTAGTCTAGATATTGAAGACGGTTGTACAACGACGGATCTCGGTAGTCTAGATATAGAAGACGGTTGCACAACGAGAGATCTCGTTAGTCTAGATATAGAAGACGGTTGTACAACGACGGATCTACGTAGTCTAGATATAGAAAACGGTTGTACAGACGGATCTCGTTAGTCTAGATATAGAAGACGGTTGTACAGACGGATCTCGTTAGTCTAGATATTGAAGACGTTTGTCCAACGACGTATCTCGTTAGTCTAGATATAGAAGGCGGTTGCACAACGAGAAATCTCGTTAGTCTAGATATAGAAGACGGTTGTACAACGACGGATCTCGGTAGTCTAGATATAGAAGACGATTGTACAGATGGATCTCGTTAGTCTAGATATAGAAGACGGTTGTACAGACGGATCTCGTTAGTCTAGATATAGAAGACGGTTGTACAACGACGGATCTCGTTAGTCTAGATATAGAAGACGATTGTACAACGACGGATCTCGTTAGTCTAGATATAGAAGACGGTTGTACAGACGGATCTCGTTAGTCTAGATATAGAAAACGGTTGTACAGACGGATCTCGTTAGTCTAGATATTGAAGACGTTTGTCCAACGACGTATCTCGCTAGTCTAGATGTAGAAGACGGTTGTACAACGACGGATCTCGTTAGCCTAGATATAGAAGACGGTTGTACAGACGGATCTCGTTAGCCTAGATATAGAAGACGGTTGTACAACGAGAGATCTCGTTAGTCGAGATATAGAAGACGGTTGTACAACGACGGATCTCGTTAGTCTAGATATAGAAGACGGTTGTACAGACGGATCTCGTTAGTCTAGATATAGAAGACGGTTGTACAACGACGGATATCGTTAGTCTAGACATAGAAGACGGTTGTACAACGACGGATCTCGTTAGTCTAGATATAGAAGACGGTTGTACAGACGGATCTCGTTAGTCTAGATATAGAAGACGGTTGCACAACGAGAGATCTCGTTAGTCTAGATATAGAAGACGGTTGTACAGCGACGGATCTCGTTAGTCTGGATATAGAAGACGGTTGTACAGACGGATCTCGTTAGTCTAGATATAGAAGACGGTTGTACAGACGGATCTCTTTAGTATAGATATAGAAGACGGTTGTACAACGACGGATCTCGTTAGTCTAGATATAGAAAACGGTTGTACAGACGTATCTCTCGTTAGTCTAGATATTGAAGACGTTTGTCCAACGACGTATCTCGTTAGTCTAGATATAGAAGACGCTTGTACAACGACGGATCTCGTTAGTCTAGATATAGAAAACGGTTGTACAACGACGGATCTCGTTAGTCTAGATATAGAAGACGGTTGTACAGACGGATCTCGTTAGTCTAGATATAGAAGACAGTTGTACAGACGGATCTCGTTAGTCTAGATATTGAAGACGGTTGTACAACGACGGATCTCGGTAGTCTAGATATAGAAGACGGTTGCACAACGAGAGATCTCGTTAGTCTAGATATAGAAGACGGTTGTACAACGACGGATCTACGTAGTCTAGATATAGAAAACGGTTGTACAGACGGATCTCGTTAGTCTAGATATAGAAGACGGTTGTACAGACGGATCTCGTTAGTCTAGATATTGAAGACGTTTGTCCAACGACGTATCTCGTTAGTCTAGATATAGAAGGCGGTTGCACAACGAGAGATCTCGTTAGTCTAGATATAGAAGACGGTTGTACAACGACGGATCTCGGTAGTCTAGATATAGAAAACGGTTGTACAACGACGGATCTCGGTAGTCTAGATATAGAAAACGGTTGTACAGACGGATCTCGTTAGTCTAGATATTGAAGACGTTTGTCCAACGACGTATCTCGTTAGTCTAGATATAGAAGACGGTTGTACAACGACGGATCTCGTTAGTCTAGATATAGAAGACGGTTTTACAACGACGGATCTCGTTAGTCTAGATATAGAAGACGGTTGTCCAACGACGTATCTCGCTAGTCTAAATATAGAAGACGGTTGTACAACGACGGATTTCGTTAGTCTAGATATAGAAGACGGTTGTACAACGACGGATCTCGTTAGTCTAGATATAGAAGACGGTTGTACAGACGGATAACGTTAGTCTAGATATAGAAGACAGTTGTACAGACGGATCTCGTTGGTCTAGATATTGAAGACGTTTGTCCAACGACGTATCTCGTTAGTCTAGATATAGAAGACGGTTGTACAACGATAGATCTCGTTAGTCGAGATATAGAAGACGGTTGTACAACGACGGATCTCGTTAGTCTAGATATAGAAGACGGTTGTACAGACGGATCTCGTTAGTCTAGATATAGAAGACGGTTGCGCAACGAGAGATCTCGTTAGTCGAGATATAGAAGACGGTTGTACAACGACGGATCTCGTTAGTCTAGATATAGAAAACGGTTGTACAGACGGATCTCGTTAGTCTAGATATAGAAGACGGTTGTACAACGAGAGATCTCGTTAGTCGAGATATAGAAGATGGTTGTACAACGACGGATCTCGTTAGTCTAGATATAGAAGACGGTTGTACAGACGGATCACGTTAGTCTAGATATTGAAAACGTTTGTCCAACGACGGATCTCGTTAGTCTAGATATAGAAGACGGTTGTACAGACGGATCTCGTTAGTCGAGATATAGAAGACGGTTGTACAGACGGATCTCGTTAGTCTAGATATTGAAGACGGTTGTACAACGACGGATCTCGTTAGTCTAGATATTGAAGACGGTTGTACAGAAGGATCTCGTTAGTCTAGATATAGAAGACGGTTGCACAACGAGAGATCTCGTTAGTCTAGATATAGAAGACGTTTGTACAACGACGGATCTCGGTAGTCTAGATATAGAAGACGGTTGTACAGACGGATCTCGTTAGACTAGATATAGAAGAGGGTTGTACAACGACGGATCTCGTTAGTCTAGATATAGAAGACGGTTGTATATCGAGAGATCTCGTTAGTCTAGATATAGAAGACGGTTGTACAGACGGATCTCGTTAGTCTAGATATAGAAGACGGTTGTACAGACGGATCTCGTTAGTCTAGATATAGAAGACGGTTGTACAGACAGATCTCGTTAGTCTAGATATAGATGACGGTTGTATAACGAGAGATCTCGTTAGTCTAGATATAGAAGACGGTCGTATAACGAGAGATCTCGTTAGTCTAGATATAGGAGATGGTTGTACAGACGGATCTCGTTAGTCTAGATATAGAAGACGGTTGTACAGACGGATCTCGTTAGTCTAGGTATAGAAGACGGTTGTACAGACGGATCTCGTTAGTCTAGATATTGAAGACGTTTGTCCAACGACGTATCTCGTTAGTCTAGATATAGAAGGCGGTTGCACAACGAGAGATCTCGTTAGTCTAGATATAGAAGACGGTTGTACAACGACGGATCTCGGTAGTCTAGATATAGAAAACGGTTGTACAGACGGATCTCGTTAGTCTAGATATTGAAGACGTTTGTCCAACGACGTATCTCGTTAGTCTAGATATAGAAGACGGTTGTACAGACGGATCTCGTTAGTCTAGATATAGAACACGGTTGTACAACGACGGATCTCGTTAGTCTAGATATAGAAGACGGTTGTACAACGACGGATCTCGTTAGTCTAGATACAGAAGACGGTTGTACAGACGGATCTCGTTAGTCTAGATATAGAATACGGTTGCGCAACGAGAGATCTCGTTAGTCGAGATATAGAAGACGGTTGTACAATGACGGATCTCGTTAGTCTAGATATAGAAGACGGTTGTACAGACGGATCTCGTTAGTCTAGATATAGAAGACGGTTGTACAACGACGGATCTCGTTAGTCTAGATATAGAAGACGGTTGTACAGACGGATCTCGTTAGTCTAGATATAGAAAACGGTTGTACAGACGTATCTCTCGTTAGTCTAGATATTGAAGACGTTTGTCCAACGACGTATCTCGCTAGTCTAAATATAGAAGACGGTTGTACAACGACGGATTTCGTTAGTCTAGATATAGAAGACGGTTGTACAACGACGGATCTCGTTAGTCTAGATATAGAAGACGGTTGTACAGACGGATAACGTTAGTCTAGATATAGAAGACAGTTGTACAGACGGATCTCGTTGGTCTAGATATTGAAGACGTTTGTCCAACGACGTATCTCGTTAGTCTAGATATAGAAGACGGTTGTACAACGATAGATCTCGTTAGTCGAGATATAGAAGATGGTTGTACAACGACGGATCTCGTTAGTCTAGATATAGAAGACGGTTGTACAGACGGATCACGTTAGTCTAGATATTGAAAACGTTTGTCCAACGACGGATCTCGTTAGTCTAGATATAGAAGACGGTTGTACAGACGGATCTCGTTAGTCGAGATATAGAAGACGGTTGTACAGACGGATCTCGTTAGTCTAGATATTGAAGACGGTTGTACAACGACGGATCTCGTTAGTCTAGATATTGAAGACGGTTGTACAGACGGATCTCGTTAGTCTAGATATAGAAGACGGTTGCACAACGAGAGATCTCGTTAGTCTAGATATAGAAGACGTTTGTACAACGACGGATCTCGGTAGTCTAGATATAGAAGACGGTTGTACAGACGGATCTCGTTAGTCTAGATATAGAAGACGGTTGTACAGACGGATCTCGTTAGTCTAGATATAGAAGACGGTTGCGCAACGAGAGATCTCGTTAGTCGAGATATAGAAGACGGTTGTACAGACGGATCTCGTTAGACTAGATATAGAAGAGGGTTGTACAACGACGGATCTCGTTAGTCTAGATATACAAGACGGTTGTATATCGAGAGATCTCGTTAGTCTAGATATAGAAGACGGTTGTACAGACGGATCTCGTTAGTCTAGATATAGAAGACGGTTGTACAGACGGATCTCGTTAGTCTAGATATAGAAGACGGTTGTACAGACAGATCTCGTTAGTCTAGATATAGATGACGGTTGTATAACGAGAGATCTCGTTAGTCTAGATATAGAAGACGGTCGTATAACGAGAGATCTCGTTAGTCTAGATATAGGAGATGGTTGTACAGACGGATCTCGTTAGTCTAGATATAGAAGACGGTTGTACAGACGGATCTCGTTAGTCTAGGTATAGAAGACGGTTGTACAGACGGATCTCGTTAGTCTAGATATTGAAGACGTTTGTCCAACGACGTATCTCGTTAGTCTAGATATAGAAGGCGGTTGCACAACGAGAGATCTCGTTAGTCTAGATATAGAAGACGGTTGTACAACGACGGATCTCGGTAGTCTAGATATAGAAAACGGTTGTACAGACGGATCTCGTTAGTCTAGATATTGAAGACGTTTGTCCAACGACGTATCTCGTTAGTCTAGATATAGAAGACGGTTGTACAGACGGATCTCGTTAGTCTAGATATAGAACACGGTTGTACAACGACGGATCTCGTTAGTCTAGATATAGAAGACGGTTGTACCACGACGGATCTCGTTAGTCTAGATACAGAAGACGGTTGTACAGACGGATCTCGTTAGTCTAGATATAGAAGACGGTTGCGCAACGAGAGATCTCGTTAGTCGAGATATAGAAGACGGTTGTACACTGACGGATCTCGTTAGTCTAGATATAGAAGACGGTTGTACAGACGGATCTCGTTAGTCTAGATATAGAAGACGGTTGTACAACGACGGATCTCGTTAGTCTAGATATAGAAGACGGTTGTACAGACGGATCTCGTTAGTCTAGATATAGAAAACGGTTGTACAGACGTATCTCTCGTTAGTCTAGATATTGAAGACGTTTGTCCAACGACGTATCTCGCTAGTCTAAATATAGAAGACGGTTGTACAACGACGGATTTCGTTAGTCTAGATATAGAAGACGGTTGTACAACGACGGATCTCGTTAGTCTAGATATAGAAGACGGTTGTACAGACGGATAACGTTAGTCTAGATATAGAAGACAGTTGTACAGACGGATCTCGTTGGTCTAGATATTGAAGACGTTTGTCCAACGACGTATCTCGTTAGTCTAGATATAGAAGACGGTTGTACAACGATAGATCTCGTTAGTCGAGATATAGAAGACGGTTGTACAACGACGGATCTCGTTAGTCTAGATATAGAAGACGGTTGTACAGAGGGATCTCGTTAGTCTAGATATAGAAGACGGTTGCGCAACGAGAGATCTCGTTAGTCGAGATATAGAAGACGGTTGTACAACGACGGATCTCGTTAGTCTAGATATAGAAAACGGTTGTACAGACGGATCTCGTTAGTCTAGATATAGAAGACGGTTGTACAACGAGAGATCTCGTTAGTCGAGATATAGAAGATGGTTGTACAACGACGGATCACGTTAGTCTAGATATAGAAGACAGTTGTACAGACGGATCTCGTTGGTCTAGATATTGAAGACGTTTGTCCAACGACGTATCTCGTTAGTCTAGATATAGAAGACGGTTGTACAACGATAGATCTCGTTAGTCGAGATATAGAAGACGGTTGTACAACGACGGATCTCGTTAGTCTAGATATAGAAGACGGTTGTACAGACGGATCTCGTTAGTCTAGATATAGAAGACGGTTGCGCAACGAGAGATCTCGTTAGTCGAGATATAGAAGACGGTTGTACAACGACGGATCTCGTTAGTCTAGATATAGAAAACGGTTGTACAGACGGATCTCGTTAGTCTAGATATAGAAGACGGTTGTACAACGAGAGATCTCGTTAGTCGAGATATAGAAGATGGTTGTACAACGACGGATCTCGTTAGTCTAGATATAGAAGACGGTTGTACAGACGGATCACGTTAGTCTAGATATTGAAAACGTTTGTCCAACGACGGATCTCGTTAGTCTAGATATAGAAGACGGTTGTACAGACGGATCTCGTTAGTCGAGATATAGAAGACGGTTGTACAGACGGATCTCGTTAGTCTAGATATTGAAGACGGTTGTACAACGACGGATCTCGTTAGTCTAGATATTGAAGACGGTTGTACAGACGGATCTCGTTAGTCTAGATATAGAAGACGGTTGCACAACGAGAGATCTCGTTAGTCTAGATATAGAAGACGGTTGTACAACGACGGATCTCGGTAGTCTAGATATAGAAGACGGTTGTACAGACGGATCTTGTTAGACTAGATATAGAAGAGGGTTGTACAACGACGGATCTCGTTAGTCTAGATATAGAAGACGGTTGTATATCGAGAGATCTCGTTAGTCTAGATATAGAAGACGGTTGTACAGACGGATCTCGTTAGTCTAGATATAGAAGACGGTTGTACAGACGGATCTCGTTAGTCTAGATATAGAAGACGGTTGTACAGACAGATCTCGTTAGTCTAGATATAGATGACGGTTGTATAACGAGAGATCTCGTTAGTCTAGATATAGAAGACGGTCGTATAACGAGAGATCTCGTTAGTCTAGATATAGGAGATGGTTGTACAGACGGATCTCGTTAGTCTAGATATAGAAGACGGTTGTACAGACGGATCTCGTTAGTCTAGGTATAGAAGACGGTTGTACAGACGGATCTCGTTAGTCTAGATATAGAAGACGGTTGTATAACGAGAGATCTCGTTAGTCTAGATATAGAAGATGGTTGTACAGACGGATCTCGTTGGTCTAGATATAGAAGACGGTTGTACAGACGGATCTCGTTAGTCTAGATATAGAAGACGGTTGTACAGACGGATCTCGTTAGTCTAGACATTGAAGACGTTTGTCCAACGACGTATCTCGTTAGTCTAGATATAGAAGACGGTTGTACAGACGGATCTCGTTAGTCTAGATATAGAAGACGGTTGTACAGACGGATCTCGTTAGTCTAGATATTGAAGACGTTTGTACAACGACGGATCTCGTTAGTCTAGATATAGAAGACGGTTGTACAGACGGATCTCGTTAGTCTAGATATAGAAGACGGTTGTATAACGAGAGATCTCTTTAGTCTAGATATAAAAGATGGTTGTACAGACGGATCTCGTTAGTCTAGATATAGAAGACGGTTGTCCAACGACGTATCTCGTTAGTCTAGATATAGAAGACGGTTGTACAACGATAGATCTCGTTAGTCGAGATATAGAAGACGGTTGTACAACGACGGATCTCGTTAGTCTAGATATAGAAGACGGTTGTACAGACGGATCTCGTTAGTCTAGATATAGAAGACGGTTGCGCAACGAGAGATCTCGTTAGTCGAGATATAGAAGACGGTTGTACAACGACGGATCTCGTTAGTCTAGATATAGAAAACGGTTGTACAGACGGATCTCGTTAGTCTAGATATAGAAGACGGTTGTACAGACGGATCTCGTTAGTCTAGATATTGAAGACGGTTGTACAACGACGGATCTCGTTAGTCTAGATATTGAAGACGGTTGTACAGACGGATCTCGTTAGTCTAGATATAGAAGACGGTTGCACAACGAGAGATCTCGTTAGTCTAGATATAGAAGACGGTTGTACAACGACGGATCTCGGTAGTCTAGATATAGAAGACGGTTGTACAGACGGATCTCGTTAGACTAGATATAGAAGAGGGTTGTACAACGACGGATCTCGTTAGTCTAGATATAGAAGACGGTTGTATATCGAGAGATCTCGTTAGTCTAGATATAGAAGACGGTTGTACAGACGGATCTCGTTAGTCTAGATATAGAAGACGGTTGTACAGACGGATCTCGTTAGTCTAGATATAGAAGACGGTTGTACAGACAGATCTCGTTAGTCTAGATATAGAAGACGGTTGTATAACGAGAGATCTCGTTAGTCTAGATATAGAAGATGGTTGTACAGACGGATCTCGTTAGTCTAGATATAGAAGACGGTTGTACAGACGGATCTCGTTAGTCTAGATATAGAAGACGGTTGTACAGACGGATCTCGTTAGTCTAGGTATAGAAGACGGTTGTACAGACGGATCTCGTTAGTCTAGATATAGAAGACGGTTGTATAACGAGAGATCTCGTTAGTCTAGATATAGAAGACGGTCGTATAACGAGAGATCTCGTTAGTCTAGATATAGGAGATGGTTGTACAGACGGATCTCGTTAGTCTAGATATAGAAGACGGTTGTACAGACGGATCTCGTTAGTCTAGGTATAGAAGACGGTTGTACAGACGGATCTCGTTAGTCTAGATATAGAAGACGGTTGTATAACGAGAGATCTCGTTAGTCTAGATATAGAAGATGGTTGTACAGACGGATCTCGTTAGTCTAGATATAGAAGACGGTTGTACAGACGGATCTCGTTAGTCTAGATATAGAAGACGGTTGTACAGACGGATCTCGTAGGTCTAGACATTGAAGACGTTTGTCCAACGACGTATCTCGTTAGTCTAGATATAGAAGACGGTTGTACAGACGGATCTCGTTAGTCTAGATATAGAAGACGGTTGTACAGACGGATCTCGTTAGTCTAGATATTGAAGACGTTTGTACAACGACGGATCTCGTTAGTCTAGATATAGAAGACGGTTGTACAGACGGATCTCGTTAGTCTAGATATAGAAGACGGTTGTATAACGAGAGATCTCTTTAGTCTAGATATAAAAGATGGTTGTACAGACGGATCTCGTTAGTCTAGATATAGAAGACGGTTGTCCAACGACGTATCTCGTTAGTCTAGATATAGAAGACGGTTGTATAACGAGAGATCTCGTTAGTCTAGATATAGAAGATGGTTGTACAGACGGATCTCGTTAGTCTAGATATAGAAGACGGTTGTACAGACGGATCTCGTTAGTCTAGATATAGAAGACGGTTGTACAGACGGATCTCGTTAGTCTAGACATTGAAGACGTTTGTCCAACGACGTATCTCGTTAGTCTAGATATAGAAGACGGTTGTACAGACGGATCTCGTTAGTCTAGATATAGAAGACGGTTGTACAGACGGATCTCGTTAGTCTAGATATTGAAGACGTTTGTACAACGACGGATCTCGTTAGTCTAGATATAGAAGACGGTTGTACAGACGGATCTCGTTAGTCTAGATATAGAAGACGGTTGTATAACGAGAGATCTCTTTAGTCTAGATATAAAAGATGGTTGTACAGACGGATCTCGTTAGTCTAGATATAGAAGACGGTTGTCCAACGACGTATCTCGTTAGTCTAGATATAGAAGACGGTTGTACAACGATAGATCTCGTTAGTCGAGATATAGAAGACGGTTGTACAACGACGGATCTCGTTAGTCTAGATATAGAAGACGGTTGTACAGACGGATCTCGTTAGTCTAGATATAGAAGACGGTTGCGCAACGAGAGATCTCGTTAGTCGAGATATAGAAGACGGTTGTACAACGACGGATCTCGTTAGTCTAGATATAGAAAACGGTTGTACAGACGGATCTCGTTAGTCTAGATATAGAAGACGGTTGTACAACGAGAGATCTCGTTAGTCGAGATATAGAAGATGGTTGTACAACGACGGATCTCGTTAGTCTAGATATAGAAGACGGTTGTACAGACGGATCTCGTTAGTCTAGATATTGAAGACGGTTGTACAACGACGGATCTCGTTAGTCTAGATATTGAAGACGGTTGTACAGACGGATCTCGTTAGTCTAGATATAGAAGACGGTTGCACAACGAGAGATCTCGTTAGTCTAGATATAGAAGACGGTTGTACAACGACGGATCTCGGTAGTCTAGATATAGAAGACGGTTGTACAGACGGATCTCGTTAGACTAGATATAGAAGAGGGTTGTACAACGACGGATCTCGTTAGTCTAGATATAGAAGACGGTTGTATATCGAGAGATCTCGTTAGTCTAGATATAGAAGACGGTTGTACAGACGGATCTCGTTAGTCTAGATATAGAAGACGGTTGTACAGACGGATCTCGTTAGTCTAGATATAGAAGACGGTTGTACAGACAGATCTCGTTAGTCTAGATATAGATGACGGTTGTATAACGAGAGATCTCGTTAGTCTAGATATAGAAGACGGTCGTATAACGAGAGATCTCGTTAGTCTAGATATAGGAGATGGTTGTACAGACGGATCTCGTTAGTCTAGATATAGAAGACGGTTGTACAGACGGATCTCGTTAGTCTAGGTATAGAAGACGGTTGTACAGACGGATCTCGTTAGTCTAGATATAGAAGACGGTTGTATAACGAGAGATCTCGTTAGTCTAGATATAGAAGATGGTTGTACAGACGGATCTCGTTAGTCTAGATATAGAAGACGGTTGTACAGACGGATCTCGTTAGTCTAGATATAGAAGACGGTTGTACAGACGGATCTCGTAGGTCTAGACATTGAAGACGTTTGTCCAACGACGTATCTCGTTAGTCTAGATATAGAAGACGGTTGTACAGACGGATCTCGTTAGTCTAGATATAGAAGACGGTTGTACAGACGGATCTCGTTAGTCTAGATATTGAAGACGTTTGTACAACGACGGATCTCGTTAGTCTAGATATAGAAGACGGTTGTACAGACGGATCTCGTTAGTCTAGATATAGAAGACGGTTGTATAACGAGAGATCTCTTTAGTCTAGATATAAAAGATGGTTGTACAGACGGATCTCGTTAGTCTAGATATAGAAGACGGTTGTCCAACGACGTATCTCGTTAGTCTAGATATAGAAAACGGTTGTACAGACGGATCTCGTTAGTCTAGATATAGAAGACGGTTGTACAGACGGATCTCGTTAGTCTAGATATAGAAGACGGTTGTACAGACGGATCTCGTTAGTCTAGACATTGAAGACGTTTGTCCAACGACGTATCTCGTTAGTCTAGATATAGAAGACGGTTGTACAGACGGATCTCGTTAGTCTAGATATAGAAGACGGTTGTACAGACGGATCTCGTTAGTCTAGATATTGAAGACGGTTGTACAGACGGATCTCGTTAGTCTAGGTATTGAAGACGTTTGTACAACGACGGATCTCGTTAGTCTAGATATAGAAGACGGTTGTACAGACGGATCTCGTTAGTCTAGATATAGAAGACGGTTGTATAACGAAAGATCTCGTTAGTCTAGATATAGAAGACGGTTGTACAGGCGGATCCCGTTAGTCTAGATATAGAAGACGGTTGTACAGACGGATCTCGTGAGTCTAGATATAGAAGACGGTTGTCCAACGACGTATCTCGTTAGTCTAGATATAGAAAACGGTTGTACAGACGGATCTCGTTAGACTAGATATAGAAGAGGGTTGTACAACGACGGATCTCGTTAGTCTAGATATAGAAGACGGTTGTACAGACGGATCTCGTTAGTCTAGATATTGAAGACGTTTGTCCAACGACGTACCTCGTTAGTCTAGATATAGAAGACGGTTGTACAACGACGGATCTCGTTAGTCTAGATATAGAAGACGGTTGTACAGACGGATCTCGTTAGTCTAGATATAGAAGACGGTTGTACAGACGGATCTCGTTAGTCTAGATATTGAAGACGTTTGTCAAACGACGTACCTCGTTAGTCTAGATATAGAAGACGGTTGTACAGACGGATCTCGTTAGTCTAGATATTGAAGACGTTTGTACAGACGGATCTCGTTAGTCTAGATACAGAAGACGGTTGTCCAACGACGTATCTCGTTAGTCTAGATATAGAAAACGGTTGTACAGACGGATCTCGATAGACTAGATATTGAAGACGTTTGTCCAACGACGTATCTCGTTAGTCTAGATATAGAAGACGGTTGTACAGACGGATCTCGTTAGTCTAGATATAGAAGACGGTTGTACAGACGGATCTCGTTAGTCTAGATATAGAAGACGGTTGTACAGACGGATCTCGTTAGTCTAGATATTGAAGACGTTTGTACAGACGGATCTCGTTAGTCTAGATACAGAAGACGGTTGTCTAACGACGGATCTCGTTAGTCTAGATATAGAAGACGGTTGTACAGACGGATCTCGTTAGTCTAGATATAGAAGACGGTTGTACAGACAGATCTCGTTAGTCTAGATATAGATGACGGTTGTATAACGAGAGATCTCGTTAGTCTAGATATAGAAGACGGTCGTATAACGAGAGATCTCGTTAGTCTAGATATAGGAGATGGTTGTACAGACGGATCTCGTTAGTCTAGATATAGAAGACGGTTGTACAGACGGATCTCGTTAGTCTAGATATAGAAGACGGTTGTACAGACGGATCTCGTGAGTCTAGATATAGAAGACGGTTGTCCAACGACGTATCTCGTTAGTCTAGATATAGAAGACGGTTGTACAACGATAGATCTCGTTAGTCGAGATATAGAAGACGGTTGTACAACGACGGATCTCGTTAGTCTAGATATAGAAGACGGTTGTACAGACGGATCTCGTTAGTCTAGATATAGAAGACGGTTGCGCAACGAGAGATCTCGTTAGTCGAGATATAGAAGACGGTTGTACAGACAGATCTCGTTAGTCTAGATATAGATGACGGTTGTATAACGAGAGATCTCGTTAGTCTAGATATAGAAGACGGTCGTATAACGAGAGATCTCGTTAGTCTAGATATAGGAGATGGTTGTACAGACGGATCTCGTTAGTCTAGATATAGAAGACGGTTGTACAGACGGATCTCGTTAGTCTAGGTATAGAAGACGGTTGTACAGACGGATCTCGTTAGTCTAGATATAGAAGACGGTTGTATAACGAGAGATCTCGTTAGTCTAGATATAGAAGATGGTTGTACAGACGGATCTCGTTAGTCTAGATATAGAAGACGGTTGTACAGACGGATCTCGTTAGTCTAGATATAGAAGACGGTTGTACAGACGGATCTCGTAGGTCTAGACATTGAAGACGTTTGTCCAACGACGTATCTCGTTAGTCTAGATATAGAAGACGGTTGTACAGACGGATCTCGTTAGTCTAGATATAGAAGACGGTTGTACAGACGGATCTCGTTAGTCTAGATATTGAAGACGTTTGTACAACGACGGATCTCGTTAGTCTAGATATAGAAGACGGTTGTACAGACGGATCTCGTTAGTCTAGATATAGAAGACGGTTGTATAACGAGAGATCTCTTTAGTCTAGATATAAAAGATGGTTGTACAGACGGATCTCGTTAGTCTAGATATAGAAGACGGTTGTCCAACGACGTATCTCGTTAGTCTAGATATAGAAGACGGTTGTATAACGAGAGATCTCGTTAGTCTAGATATAGAAGATGGTTGTACAGACGGATCTCGTTAGTCTAGATATAGAAGACGGTTGTACAGACGGATCTCGTTAGTCTAGATATAGAAGACGGTTGTACAGACGGATCTCGTTAGTCTAGACATTGAAGACGTTTGTCCAACGACGTATCTCGTTAGTCTAGATATAGAAGACGGTTGTACAGACGGATCTCGTTAGTCTAGATATAGAAGACGGTTGTACAGACGGATCTCGTTAGTCTAGATATTGAAGACGTTTGTACAACGACGGATCTCGTTAGTCTAGATATAGAAGACGGTTGTACAGACGGATCTCGTTAGTCTAGATATAGAAGACGGTTGTATAACGAGAGATCTCTTTAGTCTAGATATAAAAGATGGTTGTACAGACGGATCTCGTTAGTCTAGATATAGAAGACGGTTGTCCAACGACGTATCTCGTTAGTCTAGATATAGAAGACGGTTGTACAACGATAGATCTCGTTAGTCGAGATATAGAAGACGGTTGTACAACGACGGATCTCGTTAGTCTAGATATAGAAGACGGTTGTACAGACGGATCTCGTTAGTCTAGATATAGAAGACGGTTGCGCAACGAGAGATCTCGTTAGTCGAGATATAGAAGACGGTTGTACAACGACGGATCTCGTTAGTCTAGATATAGAAAACGGTTGTACAGACGGATCTCGTTAGTCTAGATATAGAAGACGGTTGTACAACGAGAGATCTCGTTAGTCGAGATATAGAAGATGGTTGTACAACGACGGATCTCGTTAGTCTAGATATAGAAGACGGTTGTACAGACGGATCTCGTTAGTCTAGATATTGAAGACGGTTGTACAACGACGGATCTCGTTAGTCTAGATATTGAAGACGGTTGTACAGACGGATCTCGTTAGTCTAGATATAGAAGACGGTTGCACAACGAGAGATCTCGTTAGTCTAGATATAGAAGACGGTTGTACAACGACGGATCTCGGTAGTCTAGATATAGAAGACGGTTGTACAGACGGATCTCGTTAGACTAGATATAGAAGAGGGTTGTACAACGACGGATCTCGTTAGTCTAGATATAGAAGACGGTTGTATATCGAGAGATCTCGTTAGTCTAGATATAGAAGACGGTTGTACAGACGGATCTCGTTAGTCTAGATATAGAAGACGGTTGTACAGACGGATCTCGTTAGTCTAGATATAGAAGACGGTTGTACAGACAGATCTCGTTAGTCTAGATATAGATGACGGTTGTATAACGAGAGATCTCGTTAGTCTAGATATAGAAGACGGTCGTATAACGAGAGATCTCGTTAGTCTAGATATAGGAGATGGTTGTACAGACGGATCTCGTTAGTCTAGATATAGAAGACGGTTGTACAGACGGATCTCGTTAGTCTAGGTATAGAAGACGGTTGTACAGACGGATCTCGTTAGTCTAGATATAGAAGACGGTTGTATAACGAGAGATCTCGTTAGTCTAGATATAGAAGATGGTTGTACAGACGGATCTCGTTAGTCTAGATATAGAAGACGGTTGTACAGACGGATCTCGTTAGTCTAGATATAGAAGACGGTTGTACAGACGGATCTCGTAGGTCTAGACATTGAAGACGTTTGTCCAACGACGTATCTCGTTAGTCTAGATATAGAAGACGGTTGTACAGACGGATCTCGTTAGTCTAGATATAGAAGACGGTTGTACAGACGGATCTCGTTAGTCTAGATATTGAAGACGTTTGTACAACGACGGATCTCGTTAGTCTAGATATAGAAGACGGTTGTACAGACGGATCTCGTTAGTCTAGATATAGAAGACGGTTGTATAACGAGAGATCTCTTTAGTCTAGATATAAAAGATGGTTGTACAGACGGATCTCGTTAGTCTAGATATAGAAGACGGTTGTCCAACGACGTATCTCGTTAGTCTAGATATAGAAAACGGTTGTACAGACGGATCTCGTTAGTCTAGATATAGAAGACGGTTGTACAGACGGATCTCGTTAGTCTAGATATAGAAGACGGTTGTACAGACGGATCTCGTTAGTCTAGACATTGAAGACGTTTGTCCAACGACGTATCTCGTTAGTCTAGATATAGAAGACGGTTGTACAGACGGATCTCGTTAGTCTAGATATAGAAGACGGTTGTACAGACGGATCTCGTTAGTCTAGATATTGAAGACGGTTGTACAGACGGATCTCGTTAGTCTAGGTATTGAAGACGTTTGTACAACGACGGATCTCGTTAGTCTAGATATAGAAGACGGTTGTACAGACGGATCTCGTTAGTCTAGATATAGAAGACGGTTGTATAACGAAAGATCTCGTTAGTCTAGATATAGAAGACGGTTGTACAGGCGGATCCCGTTAGTCTAGATATAGAAGACGGTTGTACAGACGGATCTCGTGAGTCTAGATATAGAAGACGGTTGTCCAACGACGTATCTCGTTAGTCTAGATATAGAAAACGGTTGTACAGACGGATCTCGTTAGACTAGATATAGAAGAGTGTTGTACAACGACGGATCTCGTTAGTCTAGATATAGAAGACGGTTGTACAGACGGATCTCGTTAGTCTAGATATTGAAGACGTTTGTCCAACGACGTACCTCGTTAGTCTAGATATAGAAGACGGTTGTACAACGACGGATCTCGTTAGTCTAGATATAGAAGACGGTTGTACAGACGGATCTCGTTAGTCTAGATATTGAAGACGTTTGTACAGACGGATCTCGTTAGTCTAGATACAGAAGACGGTTGTCCAACGACGTATCTCGTTAGTCTAGATATAGAAAACGGTTGTACAGACGGATCTCGATAGACTAGATATTGAAGACGTTTGTCCAACGACGTATCTCGTTAGTCTAGATATAGAAGACGGTTGTACAGACGGATCTCGTTAGTCTAGATATAGAAGACGGTTGTACAGACGGATCTCGTTAGTCTAGATATAGAAGACGGTTGTACAGACGGATCTCGTTAGTCTAGATATTGAAGACGTTTGTACAGACGGATCTCGTTAGTCTAGATACAGAAGACGGTTGTCCAACGACGGATCTCGTTAGTCTAGATATAGAAGACGGTTGTACAGACGGATCTCGTTAGTCTAGATATAGAAGACGGTTGTACAGACAGATCTCGTTAGTCTAGATATAGATGACGGTTGTATAACGAGAGATCTCGTTAGTCTAGATATAGAAGACGGTCGTATAACGAGAGATCTCGTTAGTCTAGATATAGGAGATGGTTGTACAGACGGATCTCGTTAGTCTAGATATAGAAGACGGTTGTACAGACGGATCTCGTTAGTCTAGATATAGAAGACGGTTGTACAGACGGATCTCGTTAGTCTAGACATTGAAGACGTTTGTCCAACGACGTATCTCGTTAGTCTAGATATAGAAGACGGTTGTACAGACGGATCTCGTTAGTCTAGATATAGAAGACGGTTGTACAGACGGATCTCGTTAGTCTAGATATTGAAGACGTTTGTACAACGACGGATCTCGTTAGTCTAGATATAGAAGACGGTTGTACAGACGGATCTCGTTAGTCTAGATATAGAAGACGGTTGTATAACGAGAGATCTCTTTAGTCTAGATATAAAAGATGGTTGTACAGACGGATCTCGTTAGTCTAGATATAGAAGACGGTTGTCCAACGACGTATCTCGTTAGTCTAGATATAGAAGACGGTTGTACAACGATAGATCTCGTTAGTCGAGATATAGAAGACGGTTGTACAACGACGGATCTCGTTAGTCTAGATATAGAAGACGGTTGTACAGACGGATCTCGTTAGTCTAGATATAGAAGACGGTTGCGCAACGAGAGATCTCGTTAGTCGAGATATAGAAGACGGTTGTACAACGACGGATCTCGTTAGTCTAGATATAGAAAACGGTTGTACAGACGGATCTCGTTAGTCTAGATATAGAAGACGGTTGTACAACGAGAGATCTCGTTAGTCGAGATATAGAAGATGGTTGTACAACGACGGATCTCGTTAGTCTAGATATAGAAGACGGTTGTACAGACGGATCTCGTTAGTCTAGATATTGAAGACGGTTGTACAGACGGATCTCGTTAGTCTAGATATAGAAGACGGTTGTACAGACAGATCTCGTTAGTCTAGATATAGATGACGGTTGTATAACGAGAGATCTCGTTAGTCTAGATATAGAAGACGGTCGTATAACGAGAGATCTCGTTAGTCTAGATATAGGAGATGGTTGTACAGACGGATCTCGTTAGTCTAGATATAGAAGACGGTTGTACAGACGGATCTCGTTAGTCTAGGTATAGAAGACGGTTGTACAGACGGATCTCGTTAGTCTAGATATAGAAGACGGTTGTATAACGAGAGATCTCGTTAGTCTAGATATAGAAGATGGTTGTACAGACGGATCTCGTTAGTCTAGATATAGAAGACGGTTGTACAGACGGATCTCGTTAGTCTAGATATAGAAGACGGTTGTACAGACGGATCTCGTTAGTCTAGACATTGAAGACGTTTGTCCAACGACGTATCTCGTTAGTCAAGATATAGAAGACGGTTGTACAGACGGATCTCGTTAGTCTAGATATAGAAGACGGTTGTACAGACGGATCTCGTTAGTCTAGATATTGAAGACGTTTGTACAACGACGGATCTCGTTAGTCTAGATATAGAAGACGGTTGTACAGACGGATCTCGTTAGTCTAGATATAGAAGACGGTTGTATAACGAGAGATCTCTTTAGTCTAGATATAAAAGATGGTTGTACAGACGGATCTCGTTAGTCTAGATATAGAAGACGGTTGTCCAACGACGTATCTCGTTAGTCTAGATATAGAAAACGGTTGTACAGACGGATCTCGTTAGTCTAGATATAGAAGACGGTTGTACAGACGGATCTCGTTAGTCTAGATATAGAAGACGGTTGTACAGACGGATCTCGTTAGTCTAGACATTGAAGACGTTTGTCCAACGACGTATCTCGTTAGTCTAGATATAGAAGACGGTTGTACAGACGGATCTCGTTAGTCTAGATATAGAAGACGGTTGTACAGACGGATCTCGTTAGTCTAGATATTGAAGACGGTTGTACAGACGGATCTCGTTAGTCTAGATATTGAAGACGTTTGTACAACGACGGATCTCGTTAGTCTAGATATAGAAGACGGTTGTACAGACGGATCTCGTTAGTCTAGATATAGAAGACGGTTGTATAACGAAAGATCTCGTTAGTCTAGATATAGAAGACGGTTGTACAGGCGGATCCCGTTAGTCTAGATATTGAAGACGGTTATACATCGAGAGATGTCGTTAGTCTAGATATAGAAGACGGTTGTACAGACGGATCTCGTTAGTCTAGATACAGAAGACGGTTGTACAACGACGGATCTCGTTAGCCTAGATATAGAAGACGGTTGTATAGACGGATCTCGTTAGCCTAGATATAGAAGACGGTTGTACAGACGGATCTCGTTAGTCTAGATATAGAAGACGGTTGTCCAACGACGGATCTCGTGAGTCTAGATATAGAAGACGGTTGTACAGACGGATCTCGTTAGTCTAGATATAGAAGACGGTTGTACAGACGGATCTCGTTAGTCTAGATATAGAAGACGGTTGTATAACGAGAGATCTCGTTAGTCTAGATATAGAAGATGGTTGTACAGACGGATCTCGTTAGTCTAGATATAGAAGACGGTTGTACAGACGGATCTCGTTAGTCTAGATATAGAAGACGGTTGTACAGACGGATCTCGTTAGTCTAGACATTGAAGACGTTTGTCCAACGACGTATCTCGTTAGTCAAGATATAGAAGACGGTTGTACAGACGGATCTCGTTAGTCTAGATATAGAAGACGGTTGTACAGACGGATCTCGTTAGTCTAGATATTGAAGACGTTTGTACAACGACGGATCTCGTTAGTCTAGATATAGAAGACGGTTGTACAGACGGATCTCGTTAGTCTAGATATAGAAGACGGTTGTACAGACGGATCTCGTTAGTCTAGATATAGAAGACGGTTGTATAACGAGAGATCTCGTTAGTCTAGATATAGAAGATGGTTGTACAGACGGATCTCGTTAGTCTAGATATAGAAGACGGTTGTATAACGAGAGATCTCGTTAGTCTAGATATAGAAGATGGTTGTACAGACGGATCTCGTTAGTCTAGATATAGAAGACGGTTGTACAGACGGATCTCGTGAGTCTAGATATAGAAGACGGTTGTATAGACGGATCTCGTTAGTCTAGATATAGAAGACGGTTGTACAGACGGATCTCGTGAATCTAGATATAGAAGACGGTTGTCCAACGACGTATCTCGTTAGTCTAGATATAGAAAACGGTTGTACAGACGGATCTCGTTAGACTAGATATAGAAGAGGGTTGTACAACGACGGATCTCGTTAGTCTAGATATAGAAGACGGTTGTACAGACGGATCTCGTTAGTCTAGATATAGAAGACGGTTGTACAGACGGATCTCGTTAGTCTAGATATAGAAGACAGTTGTACAGACGGATCTCGTTAGTCTAGATATTGAAGACGGTTGTACAACGACGGATCTCGGTAGTCTAGATATAGAAGACGGTTGCACAACGAGAGATCTCGTTAGTCTAGATATAGAAGACGGTTGTACAACGACGGATCTACGTAGTCTAGATATAGAAAACGGTTGTACAGACGGATCTCGTTAGTCTAGATATAGAAGACGGTTGTACAGACGGATCTCGTTAGTCTAGATATTGAAGACGTTTGTCCAACGACGTATCTCGTTAGTCTAGATATAGAAGGCGGTTGCACAACGAGAAATCTCGTTAGTCTAGATATAGAAGACGGTTGTACAACGACGGATCTCGGTAGTCTAGATATAGAAGACGATTGTACAGATGGATCTCGTTAGTCTAGATATAGAAGACGGTTGTACAGACGGATCTCGTTAGTCTAGATATAGAAGACGGTTGTACAACGACGGATCTCGTTAGTCTAGATATAGAAGACGATTGTACAACGACGGATCTCGTTAGTCTAGATATAGAAGACGGTTGTACAGACGGATCTCGTTAGTCTAGATATAGAAAACGGTTGTACAGACGGATCTCGTTAGTCTAGATATTGAAGACGTTTGTCCAACGACGTATCTCGCTAGTCTAGATGTAGAAGACGGTTGTACAACGACGGATCTCGTTAGCCTAGATATAGAAGACGGTTGTACAACGACGGATCTACGTAGTCTAGATATAGAAAACGGTTGTACAGACGGATCTCGTTAGTCTAGATATAGAAGACGGTTGTACAGACGGATCTCGTTAGTCTAGATATTGAAGACGTTTGTCCAACGACGTATCTCGTTAGTCTAGATATAGAAGGCGGTTGCACAACGAGAAATCTCGTTAGTCTAGATATAGAAGACGGTTGTACAACGACGGATCTCGGTAGTCTAGATATAGAAGACGATTGTACAGATGGATCTCGTTAGTCTAGATATAGAAGACGGTTGTACAGACGGATCTCGTTAGTCTAGATATAGAAGACGGTTGTACAACGACGGATCTCGTTAGTCTAGATATAGAAGACGATTGTACAACGACGGATCTCGTTAGTCTAGATATAGAAGACGGTTGTACAGACGGATCTCGTTAGTCTAGATATAGAAAACGGTTGTACAGACGGATCTCGTTAGTCTAGATATTGAAGACGTTTGTCCAACGACGTATCTCGCTAGTCTAGATGTAGAAGACGGTTGTACAACGACGGATCTCGTTAGCCTAGATATAGAAGACGGTTGTACAGACGGATCTCGTTAGCCTAGATATAGAAGACGGTTGTACAACGAGAGATCTCGTTAGTCGAGATATAGAAGACGGTTGTACAACGACGGATCTCGTTAGTCTAGATATAGAAGACGGTTGTACAGACGGATCTCGTTAGTCTAGATATAGAAGACGGTTGTACAACGACGGATATCGTTAGTCTAGACATAGAAGACGGTTGTACAACGACGGATCTCGTTAGTCTAGATATAGAAGACGGTTGTACAGACGGATCTCGTTAGTCTAGATATAGAAGACGGTTGTATAACGAGAGATCTCGTTAGTCTAGATATAGAAGATGGTTGTACAGACGGATCTCGTTAGTCTAGATATAGAAGACGGTTGTACAGACGGATCTCGTTAGTCTAGATATAGAAGACGGTTGTACAGACGGATCTCGTTAGCCTAGATATAGAAGACGGTTGTACAGACGGATCTCGTTAGTCTAGATATAGAAGACGGTTGTACAACGACGGATCTCGTGAGTCTAGATATAGAAGACGGTTGTATAGACGGATCTCGTTAGTCTAGATATAGAAGACGGTTGTACAGACGGATCTCGTGAGTCTAGATATAGAAGACGGTTGTCCAACGACGTATCTCGTTAGTCTAGATATAGAAAACGGTTGTACAGACGGATCTCGTTAGACTAGATATAGAAGAGGGTTGTACAACGACGGATCTCGTTAGTCTAGATATAGAAGACGGTTGTACAGACGGATCTCGTTAGTCTAGATATAGAAGACGGTTGTACAGACGGATCTCGTTAGTCTAGATATAGAAGACAGTTGTACAGACGGATCTCGTTAGTCTAGATATTGAAGACGGTTGTACAACGACGGATCTCGGTAGTCTAGATATAGAAGACGGTTGCACAACGAGAGATCTCGTTAGTCTAGATATAGAAGACGGTTGTACAACGACGGATCTACGTAGTCTAGATATAGAAAACGGTTGTACAGACGGATCTCGTTAGTCTAGATATAGAAGACGGTTGTACAGACGGATCTCGTTAGTCTAGATATAGAAGACAGTTGTACAGACGGATCTCGTTAGTCTAGATATTGAAGACGTTTGTCCAACGACGTATCTCGTTAGTCTAGATATAGAAAACGGTTGTACAGACGGATCTCGTTAGTCTAGATATAGAAGACGGTTGTACAACGAGAGATCTCGTTAGTCGAGATATAGAAGATGGTTGTACAACGACGGATCTCGTTAGTCTAGATATAGAAGACGGTTGTACAGACGGATCACGTTAGTCTAGATATTGAAAACGTTTGTCCAACGACGGATCTCGTTAGTCTAGATATAGAAGACGGTTGTACAGACGGATCTCGTTAGTCGAGATATAGAAGACGGTTGTACAGACGGATCTCGTTAGTCTAGATATTGAAGACGGTTGTACAACGACGGATCTCGTTAGTCTAGATATTGAAGACGGTTGTACAGACGGATCTCGTTAGTCTAGATATAGAAGACGGTTGCACAACGAGAGATCTCGTTAGTCTAGATATAGAAGACGGTTGTACAACGACGGATCTCGGTAGTCTAGATATAGAAGACGGTTGTACAGACGGATCTCGTTAGACTAGATATAGAAGAGGGTTGTACAACGACGGATCTCGTTAGTCTAGATATAGAAGACGGTTGTATATCGAGAGATCTCGTTAGTCTAGATATAGAAGACGGTTGTACAGACGGATCTCGTTAGTCTAGATATAGAAGACGGTTGTACAGACGGATCTCGTTAGTCTAGATATAGAAGACGGTTGTACAGACAGATCTCGTTAGTCTAGATATAGATGACGGTTGTATAACGAGAGATCTCGTTAGTCTAGATATAGAAGACGGTCGTATAACGAGAGATCTCGTTAGTCTAGATATAGGAGATGGTTGTACAGACGGATCTCGTTAGTCTAGATATAGAAGACGGTTGTACAGACGGATCTCGTTAGTCTAGGTATAGAAGACGGTTGTACAGACGGATCTCGTTAGTCTAGATATAGAAGACGGTTGTATAACGAGAGATCTCGTTAGTCTAGATATAGAAGATGGTTGTACAGACGGATCTCGTTAGTCTAGATATAGAAGACGGTTGTACAGACGGATCTCGTTAGTCTAGATATAGAAGACGGTTGTACAGACGGATCTCGTTAGTCTAGACATTGAAGACGTTTGTCCAACGACGTATCTCGTTAGTCTAGATATAGAAGACGGTTGTACAGACGGATCTCGTTAGTCTAGATATAGAAGACGGTTGTACAGACGGATCTCGTTAGTCTAGATATTGAAGACGTTTGTACAACGACGGATCTCGTTAGTCTAGATATAGAAGACGGTTGTACAGACGGATCTCGTTAGTCTAGATATAGAAGACGGTTGTATAACGAGAGATCTCTTTAGTCTAGATATAAAAGATGGTTGTACAGACGGATCTCGTTAGTCTAGATATAGAAGACGGTTGTCCAACGACGGATCTCGTTAGCCTAGATATAGAAGACGGTTGTACAGACGGATCTCGTTAGTCTAGATATAGAATCTCGTTAGTCTAGATATAGAAGACAGTTGTACAGACGGATCTCGTTAGTCTAGATATTGAAGACGGTTGTACAACGACGGATCTCGGTAGTCTAGATATAGAAGACGGTTGCACAACGAGAGATCTCGTTAGTCTAGATATAGAAGACGGTTGTACAACGACGGATCTACGTAGTCTAGATATAGAAAACGGTTGTACAGACGGATCTCGTTAGTCTAGATATAGAAGACGGTTGTACAGACGGATCTCGTTAGTCTAGATATTGAAGACGTTTGTCCAACGACGTATCTCGTTAGTCTAGATATAGAAGGCGGTTGCACAACGAGAAATCTCGTTAGTCTAGATATAGAAGACGGTTGTACAACGACGGATCTCGGTAGTCTAGATATAGAAGACGATTGTACAGATGGATCTCGTTAGTCTAGATATAGAAGACGGTTGTACAGACGGATCTCGTTAGTCTAGATATAGAAGACGGTTGTACAACGACGGATCTCGTTAGTCTAGATATAGAAGACGGTTGTACAACGACGGATCTCGTTAGTCTAGATATAGAAGACGGTTGTACAGACGGATCTCGTTAGTCTAGATATAGAAGACGGTTGTACAACGACGGATATCGTTAGTCTAGACATAGAAGACGGTTGTACAACGACGGATCTCGTTAGTCTAGATATAGAAGACGGTTGTACAGACGGATCTCGTTAGTCTAGATATAGAAGACGGTTGCACAACGAGAGATCTCGTTAGTCTAGATATAGAAGACGGTTGTACAGCGACGGATCTCGTTAGTCTGGATATAGAAGACGGTTGTACAGACGGATCTCGTTAGTCTAGATATAGAAGACGGTTGTACAGACGGATCTCTTTAGTATAGATATAGAAGACGGTTGTACAACGACGGATCTCGTTAGTCTAGATATAGAAAACGGTTGTACAGACGTATCTCTCGTTAGTCTAGATATTGAAGACGTTTGTCCAACGACGTATCTCGTTAGTCTAGATATAGAAGACGCTTGTACAACGACGGATCTCGTTAGTCTAGATATAGAAAACGGTTGTACAACGACGGATCTCGTTAGTCTAGATATAGAAGACGGTTGTACAGACGGATCTCGTTAGTCTAGATATAGAAGACAGTTGTACAGACGGATCTCGTTAGTCTAGATATTGAAGACGGTTGTACAACGACGGATCTCGGTAGTCTAGATATAGAAGACGGTTGCACAACGAGAGATCTCGTTAGTCTAGATATAGAAGACGGTTGTACAACGACGGATCTACGTAGTCTAGATATAGAAAACGGTTGTACAGACGGATCTCGTTAGTCTAGATATAGAAGACGGTTGTACAGACGGATCTCGTTAGTCTAGATATTGAAGACGTTTGTCCAACGACGTATCTCGTTAGTCTAGATATAGAAGGCGGTTGCACAACGAGAGATCTCGTTAGTCTAGATATAGAAGACGGTTGTACAACGACGGATCTCGGTAGTCTAGATATAGAAAACGGTTGTACAGACGGATCTCGTTAGTCTAGATATTGAAGACGTTTGTCCAACGACGTATCTCGTTAGTCTAGATATAGAAGACGGTTGTACAACGACGGATCTCGTTAGTCTAGATATAGAAGACGGTTTTACAACGACGGATCTCGTTAGTCTAGATATAGAAGACGGTTGTCCAACGACGTATCTCGCTAGTCTAAATATAGAAGACGGTTGTACAACGACGGATTTCGTTAGTCTAGATATAGAAGACGGTTGTACAACGACGGATCTCGTTAGTCTAGATATAGAAGACGGTTGTACAGACGGATAACGTTAGTCTAGATATAGAAGACAGTTGTACAGACGGATCTCGTTGGTCTAGATATTGAAGACGTTTGTCCAACGACGTATCTCGTTAGTCTAGATATAGAAGACGGTTGTACAACGATAGATCTCGTTAGTCGAGATATAGAAGACGGTTGTACAGCGACGGATCTCGTTAGTCTAGATATAGAAGACGGTTGTACAGACGGATCTCGTTAGTCTAGATATAGAAGACGGTTGCGCAACGAGAGATCTCGTTAGTCGAGATATAGAAGACGGTTGTACAACGACGGATCTCGTTAGTCTAGATATAGAAAACGGTTGTACAGACGGATCTCGTTAGTCTAGATATAGAAGACGGTTGTACAACGAGAGATCTCGTTAGTCGAGATATAGAAGATGGTTGTCCAACGACGGATCTCGTTAGTCTAGATATAGAAGACGGTTGTACAGACGGATCTCGTTAGTCGAGATATAGAAGACGGTTGTACAGACGGATCTCGTTAGTCTAGATATTGAAGACGGTTGTACAACGACGGATCTCGTTAGTCTAGATATTGAAGACGGTTATACATCGAGAGATGTCGTTAGTCTAGATATAGAAGACGGTTGTACAGACGGATCTCGTTAGTCTAGATACAGAAGACGGTTGTACAATGACGGATCTCGTTAGCCTAGATATAGAAGACGGTTGTATAGACGGATCTCGTTAGCCTAGATATAGAAGACGGTTGTACAGACGGATCTCGTTAGTCTAGATATAGAAGACGGTTGTACAGACGGATCTCGTGAGTCTAGATATAGAAGACGGTTGTATAGACGGATCTCGTTGGTCTAGATATAGAAGACGGTTGTACAGACGGATCTCGTGAGTCTAGATATAGAAGACGGTTGTCCAACGACGTATCTCGTTAGTCTAGATATAGAAAACGGCTGTACAGACGGATCTCGTTAGACTAGATATAGAAGAGGGTTGTACAACGACGGATCTCGTTAGTCTAGATATAGAAGACGGTTGTACAGACGGATCTCGTTAGTCTAGATATAGAAGACGGTTGTACAGACGGATCTCGTTAGTCTAGATATAGAAGACGGTTGTATAACGAGAGATCTCGTTAGTCTAGATATAGAAGATGGTTGTACAGACGGATCTCGTTAGTCTAGATATAGAAGACGGTTGTATAACGAGAGATCTCGTTAGTCTAGATATAGAAGATGGTTGTACAGACGGATCTCGTTAGTCTAGATATAGAAGACGGTTGTACAGACGGATCTCGTGAGTCTAGATATAGAAGACGGTTGTCCAACGACGTATCTCGTTAGTCTAGATATAGAAGACGGTTGTACAGACGGATCTCGTGAGTCTAGATATAGAAGACGGTTGTATAGACGGATCTCGTTAGTCTAGATATAGAAGACGGTTGTATAACGAGAGATCTCGTTAGTCTAGATATAGAAGATGGTTGTACAGACGGATCTCGTTAGTCTAGATATAGAAGACGGTTGTACAGACGGATCTCGTGAGTCTAGATATAGAAGACGGTTGTCCAACGACGTATCTCGTTAGTCTAGATATAGAAGACGGTTGTACAGACGGATCTCGTGAGTCTAGATATAGAAGACGGTTGTATAGACGGATCTCGTTAGTCTAGATATAGAAGACGGTTGTACAGACGGATCTCGTGAATCTAGATATAGAAGACGGTTGTCCAACGACGTATCTCGTTAGTCTAGATATAGAAAACGGTTGTACAGACGGATCTCGTTAGACTAGATATAGAAGAGGGTTGTACAACGACGGATCTCGTTAGTCTAGATATAGAAGACGGTTGTACAGACGGATCTCGTTAGTCTAGATATAGAAGACGGTTGTACAGACGGATCTCGTTAGTCTAGATATAGAAGACAGTTGTACAGACGGATCTCGTTAGTCTAGATATTGAAGACGGTTGTACAACGACGGATCTCGGTAGTCTAGATATAGAAGACGGTTGCACAACGAGAGATCTCGTTAGTCTAGATATAGAAGACGGTTGTACAACGACGGATCTACGTAGTCTAGATATAGAAAACGGTTGTACAGACGGATCTCGTTAGTCTAGATATAGAAGACGGTTGTACAGACGGATCTCGTTAGTCTAGATATTGAAGACGTTTGTCCAACGACGTATCTCGTTAGTCTAGATATAGAAGGCGGTTGCACAACGAGAAATCTCGTTAGTCTAGATATAGAAGACGGTTGTACAACGACGGATCTCGGTAGTCTAGATATAGAAGACGATTGTACAGATGGATCTCGTTAGTCTAGATATAGAAGACGGTTGTACAGACGGATCTCGTTAGTCTAGATATAGAAGACGGTTGTACAACGACGGATCTCGTTAGTCTAGATATAGAAGACGATTGTACAACGACGGATCTCGTTAGTCTAGATATAGAAGACGGTTGTACAGACGGATCTCGTTAGTCTAGATATAGAAAACGGTTGTACAGACGGATCTCGTTAGTCTAGATATTGAAGACGTTTGTCCAACGACGTATCTCGCTAGTCTAGATGTAGAAGACGGTTGTACAACGACGGATCTCGTTAGCCTAGATATAGAAGACGGTTGTACAGACGGATCTCGTTAGCCTAGATATAGAAGACGGTTGTACAACGAGAGATCTCGTTAGTCGAGATATAGAAGACGGTTGTACAACGACGGATCTCGTTAGTCTAGATATAGAAGACGGTTGTACAGACGGATCTCGTTAGTCTAGATATAGAAGACGGTTGTACAACGACGGATATCGTTAGTCTAGACATAGAAGACGGTTGTACAACGACGGATCTCGTTAGTCTAGATATAGAAGACGGTTGTACAGACGGATCTCGTTAGTCTAGATATAGAAGACGGTTGCACAACGAGAGATCTCGTTAGTCTAGATATAGAAGACGGTTGTACAGCGACGGATCTCGTTAGTCTGGATATAGAAGACGGTTGTACAGACGGATCTCGTTAGTCTAGATATAGAAGACGGTTGTACAGACGGATCTCTTTAGTATAGATATAGAAGACGGTTGTACAACGACGGATCTCGTTAGTCTAGATATAGAAAACGGTTGTACAGACGTATCTCTCGTTAGTCTAGATATTGAAGACGTTTGTCCAACGACGTATCTCGTTAGTCTAGATATAGAAGACGCTTGTACAACGACGGATCTCGTTAGTCTAGATATAGAAAACGGTTGTACAACGACGGATCTCGTTAGTCTAGATATAGAAGACGGTTGTACAGACGGATCTCGTTAGTCTAGATATAGAAGACAGTTGTACAGACGGATCTCGTTAGTCTAGATATTGAAGACGGTTGTACAACGACGGATCTCGGTAGTCTAGATATAGAAGACGGTTGCACAACGAGAGATCTCGTTAGTCTAGATATAGAAGACGGTTGTACAACGACGGATCTACGTAGTCTAGATATAGAAAACGGTTGTACAGACGGATCTCGTTAGTCTAGATATAGAAGACGGTTGTACAGACGGATCTCGTTAGTCTAGATATTGAAGACGTTTGTCCAACGACGTATCTCGTTAGTCTAGATATAGAAGGCGGTTGCACAACGAGAGATCTCGTTAGTCTAGATATAGAAGACGGTTGTACAACGACGGATCTCGGTAGTCTAGATATAGAAAACGGTTGTACAGACGGATCTCGTTAGTCTAGATATTGAAGACGTTTGTCCAACGACGTATCTCGTTAGTCTAGATATAGAAGACGGTTGTACAACGACGGATCTCGTTAGTCTAGATATAGAAGACGGTTTTACAACGACGGATCTCGTTAGTCTAGATATAGAAGACGGTTGTCCAACGACGTATCTCGCTAGTCTAAATATAGAAGACGGTTGTACAACGACGGATTTCGTTAGTCTAGATATAGAAGACGGTTGTACAACGACGGATCTCGTTAGTCTAGATATAGAAGACGGTTGTACAGACGGATAACGTTAGTCTAGATATAGAAGACAGTTGTACAGACGGATCTCGTTGGTCTAGATATTGAAGACGTTTGTCCAACGACGTATCTCGTTAGTCTAGATATAGAAGACGGTTGTACAACGATAGATCTCGTTAGTCGAGATATAGAAGACGGTTGTACAACGACGGATCTCGTTAGTCTAGATATAGAAGACGGTTGTACAGACGGATCTCGTTAGTCTAGATATAGAAGACGGTTGCGCAACGAGAGATCTCGTTAGTCGAGATATAGAAGACGGTTGTACAACGACGGATCTCGTTAGTCTAGATATAGAAAACGGTTGTACAGACGGTTCTCGTTAGTCTAGATATAGAAGACGGTTGTACAACGAGAGATCTCGTTAGTCGAGATATAGAAGATGGTTGTACAACGACGGATCTCGTTAGTCTAGATATAGAAGACGGTTGTACAGACGGATCACGTTAGTCTAGATATTGAAAACGTTTGTCCAACGACGGATCTCGTTAGTCTAGATATAGAAGACGGTTGTACAGACGGATCTCGTTAGTCGAGATATAGAAGACGGTTGTACAGACGGATCTCGTTAGTCTAGATATTGAAGACGGTTGTACAACGACGGATCTCGTTAGTCTAGATATTGAAGACGGTTGTACAGACGGATCTCGTTAGTCTAGATATAGAAGACGGTTGCACAACGAGAGATCTCGTTAGTCTAGATATAGAAGACGTTTGTACAACGACGGATCTCGGTAGTCTAGATATAGAAGACGGTTGTACAGACGGATCTCGTTAGACTAGATATAGAAGAGGGTTGTACAACGACGGATCTCGTTAGTCTAGATATAGAAGACGGTTGTATATCGAGAGATCTCGTTAGTCTAGATATAGAAGACGGTTGTACAGACGGATCTCGTTAGTCTAGATATAGAAGACGGTTGTACAGACGGATCTCGTTAGTCTAGATATAGAAGACGGTTGTACAGACAGATCTCGTTAGTCTAGATATAGATGACGGTTGTATAACGAGAGATCTCGTTAGTCTAGATATAGAAGACGGTCGTATAACGAGAGATCTCGTTAGTCTAGATATAGGAGATGGTTGTACAGACGGATCTCGTTAGTCTAGATATAGAAGACGGTTGTACAGACGGATCTCGTTAGTCTAGGTATAGAAGACGGTTGTACAGACGGATCTCGTTAGTCTAGATATTGAAGACGTTTGTCCAACGACGTATCTCGTTAGTCTAGATATAGAAGGCGGTTGCACAACGAGAGATCTCGTTAGTCTAGATATAGAAGACGGTTGTACAACGACGGATCTCGGTAGTCTAGATATAGAAAACGGTTGTACAGACGGATCTCGTTAGTCTAGATATTGAAGACGTTTGTCCAACGACGTATCTCGTTAGTCTAGATATAGAAGACGGTTGTACAGACGGATCTCGTTAGTCTAGATATAGAACACGGTTGTACAACGACGGATCTCGTTAGTCTAGATATAGAAGACGGTTGTACAACGACGGATCTCGTTAGTCTAGATACAGAAGACGGTTGTACAGACGGATCTCGTTAGTCTAGATATAGAATACGGTTGCGCAACGAGAGATCTCGTTAGTCGAGATATAGAAGACGGTTGTACAATGACGGATCTCGTTAGTCTAGATATAGAAGACGGTTGTACAGACGGATCTCGTTAGTCTAGATATAGAAGACGGTTGTACAACGACGGATCTCGTTAGTCTAGATATAGAAGACGGTTGTACAGACGGATCTCGTTAGTCTAGATATAGAAAACGGTTGTACAGACGTATCTCTCGTTAGTCTAGATATTGAAGACGTTTGTCCAACGACGTATCTCGCTAGTCTAAATATAGAAGACGGTTGTACAACGACGGATTTCGTTAGTCTAGATATAGAAGACGGTTGTACAACGACGGATCTCGTTAGTCTAGATATAGAAGACGGTTGTACAGACGGATAACGTTAGTCTAGATATAGAAGACAGTTGTACAGACGGATCTCTTTGGTCTAGATATTGAAGACGTTTGTCCAACGACGTATCTCGTTAGTCTAGATATAGAAGACGGTTGTACAACGATAGATCTCGTTAGTCGTGATATAGAAGATGGTTGTACAACGACGGATCTCGTTAGTCTAGATATAGAAGACGGTTGTACAGACGGATCACGTTAGTCTAGATATTGAAAACGTTTGTCCAACGACGGATCTCGTTAGTCTAGATATAGAAGACGGTTGTACAGACGGATCTCGTTAGTCGAGATATAGAAGACGGTTGTACAGACGGATCTCGTTAGTCTAGATATTGAAGACGGTTGTACAACGACGGATCTCGTTAGTCTAGATATTGAAGACGGTTGTACAGACGGATCTCGTTAGTCTAGATATAGAAGACGGTTGCACAACGAGAGATCTCGTTAGTCTAGATATAGAAGACGTTTGTACAACGACGGATCTCGGTAGTCTAGATATAGAAGACGGTTGTACAGACGGATCTCGTTAGTCTAGATATAGAAGACGGTTGTACAGACGGATCTCGTTAGTCTAGATATAGAAGACGGTTGCGCAACGAGAGATCTCGTTAGTCGAGATATAGAAGACGGTTGTACAGACGGATCTCGTTAGACTAGATATAGAAGAGGGTTGTACAACGACGGATCTCGTTAGTCTAGATATACAAGACGGTTGTATATCGAGAGATCTCGTTAGTCTAGATATAGAAGACGGTTGTACAGACGGATCTCGTTAGTCTAGATATAGAAGACGGTTGTACAGACGGATCTCGTTAGTCTAGATATAGAAGACGGTTGTACAGACAGATCTCGTTAGTCTAGATATAGATGACGGTTGTATAACGAGAGATCTCGTTAGTCTAGATATAGAAGACGGTCGTATAACGAGAGATCTCGTTAGTCTAGATATAGGAGATGGTTGTACAGACGGATCTCGTTAGTCTAGATATAGAAGACGGTTGTACAGACGGATCTCGTTAGTCTAGGTATAGAAGACGGTTGTACAGACGGATCTCGTTAGTCTAGATATTGAAGACGTTTGTCCAACGACGTATCTCGTTAGTCTAGATATAGAAGGCGGTTGCACAACGAGAGATCTCGTTAGTCTAGATATAGAAGACGGTTGTACAACGACGGATCTCGGTAGTCTAGATATAGAAAACGGTTGTACAGACGGATCTCGTTAGTCTAGATATTGAAGACGTTTGTCCAACGACGTATCTCGTTAGTCTAGATATAGAAGACGGTTGTACAGACGGATCTCGTTAGTCTAGATATAGAACACGGTTGTACAACGACGGATCTCGTTAGTCTAGATATAGAAGACGGTTGTACCACGACGGATCTCGTTAGTCTAGATACAGAAGACGGTTGTACAGACGGATCTCGTTAGTCTAGATATAGAAGACGGTTGCGCAACGAGAGATCTCGTTAGTCGAGATATAGAAGACGGTTGTACAGACGGATCTCGTTAGTCTAGATATAGAAGACAGTTGTACAGACGGATCTCGTTAGTCTAGATATTGAAGACGGTTGTACAACGACGGATCTCGGTAGTCTAGATATAGAAGACGGTTGCACAACGAGAGATCTCGTTAGTCTAGATATAGAAGACGGTTGTACAACGACGGATCTACGTAGTCTAGATATAGAAAACGGTTGTACAGACGGATCTCGTTAGTCTAGATATAGAAGACGGTTGTACAGACGGATCTCGTTAGTCTAGATATTGAAGACGTTTGTCCAACGACGTATCTCGTTAGTCTAGATATAGAAGGCGGTTGCACAACGAGAGATCTCGTTAGTCTAGATATAGAAGACGGTTGTACAACGACGGATCTCGGTAGTCTAGATATAGAAAACGGTTGTACAGACGGATCTCGTTAGTCTAGATATTGAAGACGTTTGTCCAACGACGTATCTCGTTAGTCTAGATATAGAAGACGGTTGTACAACGACGGATCTCGTTAGTCTAGATATAGAAGACGGTTTTACAACGACGGATCTCGTTAGTCTAGATATAGAAGACGGTTGTCCAACGACGTATCTCGCTAGTCTAAATATAGAAGACGGTTGTACAACGACGGATTTCGTTAGTCTAGATATAGAAGACGGTTGTACAACGACGGATCTCGTTAGTCTAGATATAGAAGACGGTTGTACAGACGGATAACGTTAGTCTAGATATAGAAGACAGTTGTACAGACGGATCTCGTTGGTCTAGATATTGAAGACGTTTGTCCAACGACGTATCTCGTTAGTCTAGATATAGAAGACGGTTGTACAACGATAGATCTCGTTAGTCGAGATATAGAAGACGGTTGTACAACGACGGATCTCGTTAGTCTAGATATAGAAGACGGTTGTACAGACGGATCTCGTTAGTCTAGATATAGAAGACGGTTGCGCAACGAGAGATCTCGTTAGTCGAGATATAGAAGACGGTTGTACAACGACGGATCTCGTTAGTCTAGATATAGAAAACGGTTGTACAGACGGATCTCGTTAGTCTAGATATAGAAGACGGTTGTACAACGAGAGATCTCGTTAGTCGAGATATAGAAGATGGTTGTACAACGACGGATCTCGTTAGTCTAGATATAGAAGACGGTTGTACAGACGGATCACGTTAGTCTAGATATTGAAAACGTTTGTCCAACGACGGATCTCGTTAGTCTAGATATAGAAGACGGTTGTACAGACGGATCTCGTTAGTCGAGATATAGAAGACGGTTGTACAGACGGATCTCTTTAGTATAGATATAGAAGACGGTTGTACAACGACGGATCTCGTTAGTCTAGATATAGAAAACGGTTGTACAGACGTATCTCTCGTTAGTGTAGATATTGAAGACGTTTGTCCAACGACGTATCTCGTTAGTCTAGATATAGAAGACGCTTGTACAACGACGGATCTCGTTAGTCTAGATATAGAAAACGGTTGTACAACGACGGATCTCGTTAGTCTAGATATAGAAGACGGTTGTACAGACGGATCTCGTTAGTCTAGATATAGAAGACAGTTGTACAGACGGATCTCGTTAGTCTAGATATTGAAGACGGTTGTACAACGACGGATCTCGGTAGTCTAGATATAGAAGACGGTTGCACAACGAGAGATCTCGTTAGTCTAGATATAGAAGACGGTTGTACAACGACGGATCTACGTAGTCTAGATATAGAAAACGGTTGTACAGACGGATCTCGTTAGTCTAGATATAGAAGACGGTTGTACAGACGGATCTCGTTAGTCTAGATATTGAAGACGTTTGTCCAACGACGTATCTCGTTAGTCTAGATATAGAAGGCGGTTGCACAACGAGAGATCTCGTTAGTCTAGATATAGAAGACGGTTGTACAACGACGGATCTCGGTAGTCTAGATATAGAAAACGGTTGTACAGACGGATCTCGTTAGTCTAGATATTGAAGACGTTTGTCCAACGACGTATCTCGTTAGTCTAGATATAGAAGACGGTTGTACAACGACGGATCTCGTTAGTCTAGATATAGAAGACGGTTTTACAACGACGGATCTCGTTAGTCTAGATATAGAAGACGGTTGTCCAACGACGTATCTCGCTAGTCTAAATATAGAAGACGGTTGTACAACGACGGATTTCGTTAGTCTAGATATAGAAGACGGTTGTACAACGACGGATCTCGTTAGTCTAGATATAGAAGACGGTTGTACCGACGGATAACGTTAGTCTAGATATAGAAGACAGTTGTACAGACGGATCTCGTTGGTCTAGATATTGAAGACGTTTGTCCAACGACGTATCTCGTTAGTCTAGATATAGAAGACGGTTGTACAACGATAGATCTCGTTAGTCGAGATATAGAAGACGGTTGTACAACGACGGATCTCGTTAGTCTAGATATAGAAGACGGTTGTACAGACGGATCTCGTTAGTCTAGATATAGAAGACGGTTGCGCAACGAGAGATCTCGTTAGTCGAGATATAGAAGACGGTTGTACAACGACGGATCTCGTTAGTCTAGATATAGAAAACGGTTGTACAGACGGATCTCGTTAGTCTAGATATAGAAGACGGTTGTACAACGAGAGATCTCGTTAGTCGAGATATAGAAGATGGTTGTACAACGACGGATCACGTTAGTCTAGATATAGAAGACAGTTGTACAGACGGATCTCGTTGGTCTAGATATTGAAGACGTTTGTCCAACGACGTATCTCGTTAGTCTAGATATAGAAGACGGTTGTACAACGATAGATCTCGTTAGTCGAGATATAGAAGACGGTTGTACAACGACGGATCTCGTTAGTCTAGATATAGAAGACGGTTGTACAGACGGATCTCGTTAGTCTAGATATAGAAGACGGTTGCGCAACGAGAGATCTCGTTAGTCGAGATATAGAAGACGGTTGTACAACGACGGATCTCGTTAGTCTAGATATAGAAAACGGTTGTACAGACGGATCTCGTTAGTCTAGATATAGAAGACGGTTGTACAACGAGAGATCTCGTTAGTCGAGATATAAAAGATGGTTGTACAACGACGGATCTCGTTAGTCTAGATATAGAAGACGGTTGTACAGACGGATCACGTTAGTCTAGATATTGAAAACGTTTGTCCAACGACGGATCTCGTTAGTCTAGATATAGAAGACGGTTGTACAGACGGATCTCGTTAGTCGAGATATAGAAGACGGTTGTACAGACGGATCTCGTTAGTCTAGATATTGAAGACGGTTGTACAACGACGGATCTCGTTAGTCTAGATATTGAAGACGGTTGTACAGACGGATCTCGTTAGTCTAGATATAGAAGACGGTTGCACAACGAGAGATCTCGTTAGTCTAGATATAGAAGACGGTTGTACAACGACGGATCTCGGTAGTCTAGATATAGAAGACGGTTGTACAGACGGATCTTGTTAGACTAGATATAGAAGAGGGTTGTACAACGACGGATCTCGTTAGTCTAGATATAGAAGACGGTTGTATATCGAGAGATCTCGTTAGTCTAGATATAGAAGACGGTTGTACAGACGGATCTCGTTAGTCTAGATATAGAAGACGGTTGTACAGACGGATCTCGTTAGTCTAGATATAGAAGACGGTTGTACAGACAGATCTCGTTAGTCTAGATATAGATGACGGTTGTATAACGAGAGATCTCGTTAGTCTAGATATAGAAGACGGTCGTATAACGAGAGATCTCGTTAGTCTAGATATAGGAGATGGTTGTACAGACGGATCTCGTTAGTCTAGATATAGAAGACGGTTGTACAGACGGATCTCGTTATTCTAGGTATAGAAGACGGTTGTACAGACGGATCTCGTTAGTCTAGATATTGAAGACGTTTGTCCAACGACGTATCTCGTTAGTCTAGATATAGAAGGCGGTTGCACAACGAGAGATCTCGTTAGTCTAGATATAGAAGACGGTTGTACAACGACGGATCTCGGTAGTCTAGATATAGAAAACGGTTGTACAGACGGATCTCGTTAGTCTAGATATTGAAGACGTTTGTCCAACGACGTATCTCGTTAGTCTAGATATAGAAGACGGTTGTACAGACGGATCTCGTTAGTCTAGATATAGAACACGGTTGTACAACGACGGATCTCGTTAGTCTAGATATAGAAGACGGTTGTACCACGACGGATCTCGTTAGTCTAGATACAGAAGACGGTTGTACAGACGGATCTCGTTAGTCTAGATATAGAAGACGGTTGCGCAACGAGAGATCTCGTTAGTCGAGATATAGAAGACGGTTGTACACTGACGGATCTCGTTAGTCTAGATATAGAAGACGGTTGTACAGACGGATCTCGTTAGTCTAGATATAGAAGACGGTTGTACAACGACGGATCTCGTTAGTCTAGATATAGAAGACGGTTGTACAGACGGATCTCGTTAGTCTAGATATAGAAAACGGTTGTACAGACGTATCTCTCGTTAGTCTAGATATTGAAGACGTTTGTCCAACGACGTATCTCGCTAGTCTAAATATAGAAGACGGTTGTACAACGACGGATTTCGTTAGTCTAGATATAGAAGACGGTTGTACAACGACGGATCTCGTTAGTCTAGATATAGAAGACGGTTGTACAGACGGATAACGTTAGTCTAGATATAGAAGACAGTTGTACAGACGGATCTCGTTGGTCTAGATATTGAAGACGTTTGTCCAACGACGTATCTCGTTAGTCTAGATATAGAAGACGGTTGTACAACGATAGATCTCGTTAGTCGAGATATAGAAGACGGTTGTACAACGACGGATCTCGTTAGTCTAGATATAGAAGACGGTTGTACAGACGGATCTCGTTAGTCTAGATATAGAAGACGGTTGCGCAACGAGAGATCTCGTTAGTCGAGATATAGAAGACGGTTGTACAACGACGGATCTCGTTAGTCTAGATATAGAAAACGGTTGTACAGACGGATCTCGTTAGTCTAGATATAGAAGACGGTTGTACAACGAGAGATCTCGTTAGTCGAGATATAGAAGATGGTTGTACAACGACGGATCACGTTAGTCTAGATATAGAAGACAGTTGTACAGACGGATCTCGTTAGTCTAGATATAGAAGACGGTTGTACAGACGGATCTCGTTAGTCTAGATATAGAAGACGGTTGTATAACGAGAGATCTCTTTAGTCTAGATATAAAAGATGGTTGTACAGACGGATCTCGTTAGTCTAGATATAGAAGACGGTTGTACAGACAGATCTCGTTAGTCTAGATATAGATGACGGTTGTATAACGAGAGATCTCGTTAGTCTAGATATAGAAGACGGTCGTATAACGAGAGATCTCGTTAGTCTAGATATAGGAGATGGTTGTACAGACGGATCTCGTTAGTCTAGATATAGAAGACGGTTGTACAGACGGATCTCGTTAGTCTAGGTATAGAAGACGGTTGTACAGACGGATCTCGTTAGTCTAGATATAGAAGACGGTTGTATAACGAGAGATCTCGTTAGTCTAGATATAGAAGATGGTTGTACAGACGGATCTCGTTAGTCTAGATATAGAAGACGGTTGTACAGACGGATCTCGTTAGTCTAGATATAGAAGACGGTTGTACAGACGGATCTCGTAGGTCTAGACATTGAAGACGTTTGTCCAACGACGTATCTCGTTAGTCTAGATATAGAAGACGGTTGTACAGACGGATCTCGTTAGTCTAGATATAGAAGACGGTTGTACAGACGGATCTCGTTAGTCTAGATATTGAAGACGTTTGTACAACGACGGATCTCGTTAGTCTAGATATAGAAGACGGTTGTACAGACGGATCTCGTTAGTCTAGATATAGAAGACGGTTGTATAACGAGAGATCTCTTTAGTCTAGATATAAAAGATGGTTGTACAGACGGATCTCGTTAGTCTAGATATAGAAGACGGTTGTCCAACGACGTATCTCGTTAGTCTAGATATAGAAGACGGTTGTATAACGAGAGATCTCGTTAGTCTAGATATAGAAGATGGTTGTACAGACGGATCTCGTTAGTCTAGATATAGAAGACGGTTGTACAGACGGATCTCGTTAGTCTAGATATAGAAGACGGTTGTACAGACGGATCTCGTTAGTCTAGACATTGAAGACGTTTGTCCAACGACGTATCTCGTTAGTCTAGATATAGAAGACGGTTGTACAGACGGATCTCGTTAGTCTAGATATAGAAGACGGTTGTACAGACGGATCTCGTTAGTCTAGATATTGAAGACGTTTGTACAACGACGGATCTCGTTAGTCTAGATATAGAAGACGGTTGTACAGACGGATCTCGTTAGTCTAGATATAGAAGACGGTTGTATAACGAGAGATCTCTTTAGTCTAGATATAAAAGATGGTTGTACAGACGGATCTCGTTAGTCTAGATATAGAAGACGGTTGTCCAACGACGTATCTCGTTAGTCTAGATATAGAAGACGGTTGTACAACGATAGATCTCGTTAGTCGAGATATAGAAGACGGTTGTACAACGACGGATCTCGTTAGTCTAGATATAGAAGACGGTTGTACAGACGGATCTCGTTAGTCTAGATATAGAAGACGGTTGCGCAACGAGAGATCTCGTTAGTCGAGATATAGAAGACGGTTGTACAACGACGGATCTCGTTAGTCTAGATATAGAAAACGGTTGTACAGACGGATCTCGTTAGTCTAGATATAGAAGACGGTCGTATAACGAGAGATCTCGTTAGTCTAGATATAGGAGATGGTTGTACAGACGGATCTCGTTAGTCTAGATATAGAAGACGGTTGTACAGACGGATCTCGTTAGTCTAGATATTGAAGACGGTTGTACAACGACGGATCTCGTTAGTCTAGATATTGAAGACGGTTGTACAGACGGATCTCGTTAGTCTAGATATAGAAGACGGTTGCACAACGAGAGATCTCGTTAGTCTAGATATAGAAGACGGTTGTACAACGACGGATCTCGGTAGTCTAGATATAGAAGACGGTTGTACAGACGGATCTCGTTAGACTAGATATAGAAGAGGGTTGTACAACGACGGATCTCGTTAGTCTAGATATAGAAGACGGTTGTATATCGAGAGATCTCGTTAGTCTAGATATAGAAGACGGTTGTACAGACGGATGTCGTTAGTCTAGATATAGAAGACGGTTGTACAGACGGATCTCGTTAGTCTAGATATAGAAGACGGTTGTACAGACAGATCTCGTTAGTCTAGATATAGATGACGGTTGTATAACGAGAGATCTCGTTAGTCTAGATATAGAAGACGGTCGTATAACGAGAGATCTCGTTAGTCTAGATATAGGAGATGGTTGTACAGACGGATCTCGTTAGTCTAGATATAGAAGACGGTTGTACAGACGGATCTCGTTAGTCTAGGTATAGAAGACGGTTGTACAGACGGATCTCGTTAGTCTAGATATAGAAGACGGTTGTATAACGAGAGATCTCGTTAGTCTAGATATAGAAGATGGTTGTACAGACGGATCTCGTTAGTCTAGATATAGAAGACGGTTGTACAGACGGATCTCGTTAGTCTAGATATAGAAGACGGTTGTACAGACGGATCTCGTAGGTCTAGACATTGAAGACGTTTGTCCAACGACGTATCTCGTTAGTCTAGATATAGAAGACGGTTGTACAGACGGATCTCGTTAGTCTAGATATAGAAGACGGTTGTACAGACGGATCTCGTTAGTCTAGATATTGAAGACGTTTGTACAACGACGGATCTCGTTAGTCTAGATATAGAAGACGGTTGTACAGACGGATCTCGTTAGTCTAGATATAGAAGACGGTTGTATAACGAGAGATCTCTTTAGTCTAGATATAAAAGATGGTTGTACAGACGGATCTCGTTAGTCTAGATATAGAAGACGGTTGTCCAACGACGTATCTCGTTAGTCTAGATATAGAAAACGGTTGTACAGACGGATCTCGTTAGTCTAGATATAGAAGACGGTTGTACAGACGGATCTCGTTAGTCTAGATATAGAAGACGGTTGTACAGACGGATCTCGTTAGTCTAGACATTGAAGACGTTTGTCCAACGACGTATCTCGTTAGTCTAGATATAGAAGACGGTTGTACAGACGGATCTCGTTAGTCTAGATATAGAAGACGGTTGTACAGACGGATCTCGTTAGTCTAGATATTGAAGACGGTTGTACAGACGGATCTCGTTAGTCTAGGTATTGAAGACGTTTGTACAACGACGGATCTCGTTAGTCTAGATATAGAAGACGGTTGTACAGACGGATCTCGTTAGTCTAGATATAGAAGACGGTTGTATAACGAAAGATCTCGTTAGTCTAGATATAGAAGACGGTTGTACAGGCGGATCCCGTTAGTCTAGATATAGAAGACGGTTGTACAGACGGATCTCGTGAGTCTAGATATAGAAGACGGTTGTCCAACGACGTATCTCGTTAGTCTAGATATAGAAAACGGTTGTACAGACGGATCTCGTTAGACTAGATATAGAAGAGGGTTGTACAACGACGGATCTCGTTAGTCTAGATATAGAAGACGGTTGTACAGACGGATCTCGTTAGTCTAGATATTGAAGACGTTTGTCCAACGACGTACCTCGTTAGTCTAGATATAGAAGACGGTTGTACAACGACGGATCTCGTTAGTCTAGATATAGAAGACGGTTGTACAGACGGATCTCGTTAGTCTAGATATAGAAGACGGTTGTACAGACGGATCTCGTTAGTCTAGATATTGAAGACGTTTGTCAAACGACGTACCTCGTTAGTCTAGATATAGAAGACGGTTGTACAGACGGATCTCGTTAGTCTAGATATTGAAGACGTTTGTACAGACGGATCTCGTTAGTCTAGATACAGAAGACGGTTGTCCAACGACGTATCTCGTTAGTCTAGATATTGAAGACGTTTGTACAGACGGATCTCGTTAGTCTAGATACAGAAGACGGTTGTCCAACGACGGATCTCGTTAGTCTAGATATAGAAGACGGTTGTACAGACGGATCTCGTTAGTCTAGATATAGAAGACGGTTGTACAGACAGATCTCGTTAGTCTAGATATAGATGACGGTTGTATAACGAGAGATCTCGTTAGTCTAGATATAGAAGACGGTCGTATAACGAGAGATCTCGTTAGTCTAGATATAGGAGATGGTTGTACAGACGGATCTCGTTAGTCTAGATATAGAAGACGGTTGTACAGACGGATCTCGTTAGTCTAGATATAGAAGACGGTTGTACAGACGGATCTCGTGAGTCTAGATATAGAAGACGGTTGTCCAACGACGTATCTCGTTAGTCTAGATATAGAAGACGGTTGTACAACGATAGATCTCGTTAGTCGAGATATAGAAGACGGTTGTACAACGACGGATCTCGTTAGTCTAGATATAGAAGACGGTTGTACAGACGGATCTCGTTAGTCTAGATATAGAAGACGGTTGCGCAACGAGAGATCTCGTTAGTCGAGATATAGAAGACGGTTGTACAGACAGATCTCGTTAGTCTAGATATAGATGACGGTTGTATAACGAGAGATCTCGTTAGTCTAGATATAGAAGACGGTCGTATAACGAGAGATCTCGTTAGTCTAGATATAGGAGATGGTTGTACAGACGGATCTCGTTAGTCTAGATATAGAAGACGGTTGTACAGACGGATCTCGTTAGTCTAGGTATAGAAGACGGTTGTACAGACGGATCTCGTTAGTCTAGATATAGAAGACGGTTGTATAACGAGAGATCTCGTTAGTCTAGATATAGAAGATGGTTGTACAGACGGATCTCGTTAGTCTAGATATAGAAGACGGTTGTACAGACGGATCTCGTTAGTCTAGATATAGAAGACGGTTGTACAGACGGATCTCGTAGGTCTAGACATTGAAGACGTTTGTCCAACGACGTATCTCGTTAGTCTAGATATAGAAGACGGTTGTACAGACGGATCTCGTTAGTCTAGATATAGAAGACGGTTGTACAGACGGATCTCGTTAGTCTAGATATTGAAGACGTTTGTACAACGACGGATCTCGTTAGTCTAGATATAGAAGACGGTTGTACAGACGGATCTCGTTAGTCTAGATATAGAAGACGGTTGTATAACGAGAGATCTCTTTAGTCTAGATATAAAAGATGGTTGTACAGACGGATCTCGTTAGTCTAGATATAGAAGACGGTTGTCCAACGACGTATCTCGTTAGTCTAGATATAGAAGACGGTTGTATAACGAGAGATCTCGTTAGTCTAGATATAGAAGATGGTTGTACAGACGGATCTCGTTAGTCTAGATATAGAAGACGGTTGTACAGACGGATCTCGTTAGTCTAGATATAGAAGACGGTTGTACAGACGGATCTCGTTAGTCTAGACATTGAAGACGTTTGTCCAACGACGTATCTCGTTAGTCTAGATATAGAAGACGGTTGTACAGACGGATCTCGTTAGTCTAGATATAGAAGACGGTTGTACAGACGGATCTCGTTAGTCTAGATATTGAAGACGTTTGTACAACGACGGATCTCGTTAGTCTAGATATAGAAGACGGTTGTACAGACGGATCTCGTTAGTCTAGATATAGAAGACGGTTGTATAACGAGAGATCTCTTTAGTCTAGATATAAAAGATGGTTGTACAGACGGATCTCGTTAGTCTAGATATAGAAGGCGGTTGTCCAACGACGTATCTCGTTAGTCTAGATATAGAAGACGGTTGTACAACGATAGATCTCGTTAGTCGAGATATAGAAGACGGTTGTACAACGACGGATCTCGTTAGTCTAGATATAGAAGACGGTTGTACAGACGGATCTCGTTAGTCTAGATATAGAAGACGGTTGCGCAACGAGAGATCTCGTTAGTCGAGATATAGAAGACGGTTGTACAACGACGGATCTCGTTAGTCTAGATATAGAAAACGGTTGTACAGACGGATCTCGTTAGTCTAGATATAGAAGACGGTTGTACAACGAGAGATCTCGTTAGTCGAGATATAGAAGATGGTTGTACAACGACGGATCTCGTTAGTCTAGATATAGAAGACGGTTGTACAGACGGATCTCGTTAGTCTAGATATTGAAGACGGTTGTACAACGACGGATCTCGTTAGTCTAGATATTGAAGACGGTTGTACAGACGGATCTCGTTAGTCTAGATATAGAAGACGGTTGCACAACGAGAGATCTCGTTAGTCTAGATATAGAAGACGGTTGTACAACGACGGATCTCGGTAGTCTAGATATAGAAGACGGTTGTACAGACGGATCTCGTTAGACTAGATATAGAAGAGGGTTGTACAACGACGGATCTCGTTAGTCTAGATATAGAAGACGGTTGTATATCGAGAGATCTCGTTAGTCTAGATATAGAAGACGGTTGTACAGACGGATCTCGTTAGTCTAGATATAGAAGACGGTTGTACAGACGGATCTCGTTAGTCTAGATATAGAAGACGGTTGTACAGACAGATCTCGTTAGTCTAGATATAGATGACGGTTGTATAACGAGAGATCTCGTTAGTCTAGATATAGAAGACGGTCGTATAACGAGAGATCTCGTTAGTCTAGATATAGGAGATGGTTGTACAGACGGATCTCGTTAGTCTAGATATAGAAGACGGTTGTACAGACGGATCTCGTTAGTCTAGGTATAGAAGACGGTTGTACAGACGGATCTCGTTAGTCTAGATATAGAAGACGGTTGTATAACGAGAGATCTCGTTAGTCTAGATATAGAAGATGGTTGTACAGACGGATCTCGTTAGTCTAGATATAGAAGACGGTTGTACAGACGGATCTCGTTAGTCTAGATATAGAAGACGGTTGTACAGACGGATCTCGTAGGTCTAGACATTGAAGACGTTTGTCCAACGACGTATCTCGTTAGTCTAGATATAGAAGACGGTTGTACAGACGGATCTCGTTAGTCTAGATATAGAAGACGGTTGTACAGACGGATCTCGTTAGTCTAGATATTGAAGACGTTTGTACAACGACGGATCTCGTTAGTCTAGATATAGAAGACGGTTGTACAGACGGATCTCGTTAGTCTAGATATAGAAGACGGTTGTATAACGAGAGATCTCTTTAGTCTAGATATAAAAGATGGTTGTACAGACGGATCTCGTTAGTCTAGATATAGAAGACGGTTGTCCAACGACGTATCTCGTTAGTCTAGATATAGAAAACGGTTGTACAGACGGATCTCGTTAGTCTAGATATAGAAGACGGTTGTACAGACGGATCTCGTTAGTCTAGATATAGAAGACGGTTGTACAGACGGATCTCGTTAGTCTAGACATTGAAGACGTTTGTCCAACGACGTATCTCGTTAGTCTAGATATAGAAGACGGTTGTACAGACGGATCTCGTTAGTCTAGATATAGAAGACGGTTGTACAGACGGATCTCGTTAGTCTAGATATTGAAGACGGTTGTACAGACGGATCTCGTTAGTCTAGGTATTGAAGACGTTTGTACAACGACGGATCTCGTTAGTCTAGATATAGAAGACGGTTGTACAGACGGATCTCGTTAGTCTAGATATAGAAGACGGTTGTACAGACGGATCTCGTGAGTCTAGATATAGAAGACGGTTGTCCAACGACGTATCTCGTTAGTCTAGATATAGAAGACGGTTGTACAACGATAGATCTCGTTAGTCGAGATATAGAAGACGGTTGTACAACGACGGATCTCGTTAGTCTAGATATAGAAGACGGTTGTACAGACGGATCTCGTTAGTCTAGATATAGAAGACGGTTGCGCAACGAGAGATCTCGTTAGTCGAGATATAGAAGACGGTTGTACAGACAGATCTCGTTAGTCTAGATATAGATGACGGTTGTATAACGAGAGATCTCGTTAGTCTAGATATAGAAGACGGTCGTATAACGAGAGATCTCGTTAGTCTAGATATAGGAGATGGTTGTACAGACGGATCTCGTTAGTCTAGATATAGAAGACGGTTGTACAGACGGATCTCGTTAGTCTAGATATAGAAGACGGTCGTATAACGAGAGATCTCGTTAGTCTAGATATAGGAGATGGTTGTACAGACGGATCTCGTTAGTCTAGATATAGAAGACGGTTGTACAGACGGATCTCGTTAGTCTAGGTATAGAAGACGGTTGTACAGACGGATCTCGTTAGTCTAGATATAGAAGACGGTTGTATAACGAGAGATCTCGTTAGTCTAGATATAGAAGATGGTTGTACAGACGGATCTCGTTAGTCTAGATATAGAAGACGGTTGTACAGACGGATCTCGTTAGTCTAGATATAGAAGACGGTTGTACAGACGGATCTCGTAGGTCTAGACATTGAAGACGTTTGTCCAACGACGTATCTCGTTAGTCTAGATATAGAAGACGGTTGTACAGACGGATCTCGTTAGTCTAGATATAGAAGACGGTTGTACAGACGGATCTCGTTAGTCTAGATATTGAAGACGTTTGTACAACGACGGATCTCGTTAGTCTAGATATAGAAGACGGTTGTACAGACGGATCTCGTTAGTCTAGATATAGAAGACGGTTGTATAACGAGAGATCTCTTTAGTCTAGATATAAAAGATGGTTGTACAGACGGATCTCGTTAGTCTAGATATAGAAGACGGTTGTCCAACGACGTATCTCGTTAGTCTAGATATAGAAGACGGTTGTATAACGAGAGATCTCGTTAGTCTAGATATAGAAGATGGTTGTACAGACGGATCTCGTTAGTCTAGATATAGAAGACGGTTGTACAGACGGATCTCGTTAGTCTAGATATAGAAGACGGTTGTACAGACGGATCTCGTTAGTCTAGACATTGAAGACGTTTGTCCAACGACGTATCTCGTTAGTCTAGATATAGAAGACGGTTGTACAGACGGATCTCGTTAGTCTAGATATAGAAGACGGTTGTACAGACGGATCTCGTTAGTCTAGATATTGAAGACGTTTGTACAACGACGGATCTCGTTAGTCTAGATATAGAAGACGGTTGTACAGACGGATCTCGTTAGTCTAGATATAGAAGACGGTTGTATAACGAGAGATCTCTTTAGTCTAGATATAAAAGATGGTTGTACAGACGGATCTCGTTAGTCTAGATATAGAAGACGGTTGTCCAACGACGTATCTCGTTAGTCTAGATATAGAAGACGGTTGTACAACGATAGATCTCGTTAGTCGAGATATAGAAGACGGTTGTACAACGACGGATCTCGTTAGTCTAGATATAGAAGACGGTTGTACAGACGGATCTCGTTAGTCTAGATATAGAAGACGGTTGCGCAACGAGAGATCTCGTTAGTCGAGATATAGAAGACGGTTGTACAACGACGGATCTCGTTAGTCTAGATATAGAAAACGGTTGTACAGACGGATCTCGTTAGTCTAGATATAGAAGACGGTTGTACAACGAGAGATCTCGTTAGTCGAGATATAGAAGATGGTTGTACAACGACGGATCTCGTTAGTCTAGATATAGAAGACGGTTGTACAGACGGATCTCGTTAGTCTAGATATTGAAGACGGTTGTACAACGACGGATCTCGTTAGTCTAGATATTGAAGACGGTTGTACAGACGGATCTCGTTAGTCTAGATATAGAAGACGGTTGCACAACGAGAGATCTCGTTAGTCTAGATATAGAAGACGGTTGTACAACGACGGATCTCGGTAGTCTAGATATAGAAGACGGTTGTACAGACGGATCTCGTTAGACTAGATATAGAAGAGGGTTGTACAACGACGGATCTCGTTAGTCTAGATATAGAAGACGGTTGTATATCGAGAGATCTCGTTAGTCTAGATATAGAAGACGGTTGTACAGACGGATCTCGTTAGTCTAGATATAGAAGACGGTTGTACAGACGGATCTCGTTAGTCTAGATATAGAAGACGGTTGTACAGACAGATCTCGTTAGTCTAGATATAGATGACGGTTGTATAACGAGAGATCTCGTTAGTCTAGATATAGAAGACGGTCGTATAACGAGAGATCTCGTTAGTCTAGATATAGGAGATGGTTGTACAGACGGATCTCGTTAGTCTAGATATAGAAGACGGTTGTACAGACGGATCTCGTTAGTCTAGGTATAGAAGACGGTTGTACAGACGGATCTCGTTAGTCTAGATATAGAAGACGGTTGTATAACGAGAGATCTCGTTAGTCTAGATATAGAAGATGGTTGTACAGACGGATCTCGTTAGTCTAGATATAGAAGACGGTTGTACAGACGGATCTCGTTAGTCTAGATATAGAAGACGGTTGTACAGACGGATCTCGTAGGTCTAGACATTGAAGACGTTTGTCCAACGACGTATCTCGTTAGTCTAGATATAGAAGACGGTTGTACAGACGGATCTCGTTAGTCTAGATATAGAAGACGGTTGTACAGACGGATCTCGTTAGTCTAGATATTGAAGACGTTTGTACAACGACGGATCTCGTTAGTCTAGATATAGAAGACGGTTGTACAGACGGATCTCGTTAGTCTAGATATAGAAGACGGTTGTATAACGAGAGATCTCTTTAGTCTAGATATAAAAGATGGTTGTACAGACGGATCTCGTTAGTCTAGATATAGAAGACGGTTGTCCAACGACGTATCTCGTTAGTCTAGATATAGAAAACGGTTGTACAGACGGATCTCGTTAGTCTAGATATAGAAGACGGTTGTACAGACGGATCTCGTTAGTCTAGATATAGAAGACGGTTGTACAGACGGATCTCGTTAGTCTAGACATTGAAGACGTTTGTCCAACGACGTATCTCGTTAGTCTAGATATAGAAGACGGTTGTACAGACGGATCTCGTTAGTCTAGATATAGAAGACGGTTGTACAGACGGATCTCGTTAGTCTAGATATTGAAGACGGTTGTACAGACGGATCTCGTTAGTCTAGGTATTGAAGACGTTTGTACAACGACGGATCTCGTTAGTCTAGATATAGAAGACGGTTGTACAGACGGATCTCGTTAGTCTAGATATAGAAGACGGTTGTATAACGAAAGATCTCGTTAGTCTAGATATAGAAGACGGTTGTACAGGCGGATCCCGTTAGTCTAGATATAGAAGACGGTTGTACAGACGGATCTCGTGAGTCTAGATATAGAAGACGGTTGTCCAACGACGTATCTCGTTAGTCTAGATATAGAAAACGGTTGTACAGACGGATCTCGTTAGACTAGATATAGAAGAGGGTTGTACAACGACGGATCTCGTTAGTCTAGATATAGAAGACGGTTGTACAGACGGATCTCGTTAGTCTAGATATTGAAGACGTTTGTCCAACGACGTACCTCGTTAGTCTAGATATAGAAGACGGATGTACAACGACGGATCTCGTTAGTCTAGATATAGAAGACGGTTGTACAGACGGATCTCGTTAGTCTAGATATAGAAGACGGTTGTACAGACGGATCTCGTTAGTCTAGATATTGAAGACGTTTGTCAAACGACGTACCTCGTTAGTCTAGATATAGAAGACGGTTGTACAGACGGATCTCGTTAGTCTAGATATTGAAGACGTTTGTACAGACGGATCTCGTTAGTCTAGATACAGAAGACGGTTGTCCAACGACGTATCTCGTTAGTCTAGATATAGAAAACGGTTGTACAGACGGATCTCGATAGACTAGATATTGAAGACGTTTGTCCAACGACGTATCTCGTTAGTCTAGATATAGAAGACGGTTGTACAGACGGATCTCGTTAGTCTAGATATAGAAGACGGTTGTACAGACGGATCTCGTTAGTCTAGATATAGAAGACGGTTGTACAGACGGATCTCGTTAGTCTAGATATTGAAGACGTTTGTACAGACGGATCTCGTTAGTCTAGATACAGAAGACGGTTGTCCAACGACGGATCTCGTTAGTCTAGATATAGAAGACGGTTGTACAGACGGATCTCGTTAGTCTAGATATAGAAGACGGTTGTACAGACAGATCTCGTTAGTCTAGATATAGATGACGGTTGTATAACGAGAGATCTCGTTAGTCTAGATATAGAAGACGGTCGTATAACGAGAGATCTCGTTAGTCTAGATATAGGAGATGGTTGTACAGACGGATCTCGTTAGTCTAGATATAGAAGACGGTTGTACAGACGGATCTCGTTAGTCTAGATATAGAAGACGGTTGTACAGACGGATCTCGTTAGTCTAGACATTGAAGACGTTTGTCCAACGACGTATCTCGTTAGTCTAGATATAGAAGACGGTTGTACAGACGGATCTCGTTAGTCTAGATATAGAAGACGGTTGTACAGACGGATCTCGTTAGTCTAGATATTGAAGACGTTTGTACAACGACGGATCTCGTTAGTCTAGATATAGAAGACGGTTGTACAGACGGATCTCGTTAGTCTAGATATAGAAGACGGTTGTATAACGAGAGATCTCTTTAGTCTAGATATAAAAGATGGTTGTACAGACGGATCTCGTTAGTCTAGATATAGAAGACGGTTGTCCAACGACGTATCTCGTTAGTCTAGATATAGAAGACGGTTGTACAACGATAGATCTCGTTAGTCGAGATATAGAAGACGGTTGTACAACGACGGATCTCGTTAGTCTAGATATAGAAGACGGTTGTACAGACGGATCTCGTTAGTCTAGATATAGAAGACGGTTGCGCAACGAGAGATCTCGTTAGTCGAGATATAGAAGACGGTTGTACAACGACGGATCTCGTTAGTCTAGATATAGAAAACGGTTGTACAGACGGATCTCGTTAGTCTAGATATAGAAGACGGTTGTACAACGAGAGATCTCGTTAGTCGAGATATAGAAGATGGTTGTACAACGACGGATCTCGTTAGTCTAGATATAGAAGACGGTTGTACAGACGGATCTCGTTAGTCTAGATATTGAAGACGGTTGTACAGACGGATCTCGTTAGTCTAGATATAGAAGACGGTTGTACAGACAGATCTCGTTAGTCTAGATATAGATGACGGTTGTATAACGAGAGATCTCGTTAGTCTAGATATAGAAGACGGTCGTATAACGAGAGATCTCGTTAGTCTAGATATAGGAGATGGTTGTACAGACGGATCTCGTTAGTCTAGATATAGAAGACGGTTGTACAGACGGATCTCGTTAGTCTAGGTATAGAAGACGGTTGTACAGACGGATCTCGTTAGTCTAGATATAGAAGACGGTTGTATAACGAGAGATCTCGTTAGTCTAGATATAGAAGATGGTTGTACAGACGGATCTCGTTAGTCTAGATATAGAAGACGGTTGTACAGACGGATCTCGTTAGTCTAGATATAGAAGACGGTTGTACAGACGGATCTCGTTAGTCTAGATATAGAAGACGGTTGTACAGACGGATCTCGTTAGTCTAGATATAGAAGACGGTTGTACAGACGGATCTCGTTAGTCTAGATATTGAAGACGTTTGTACAGACGGATCTCGTTAGTCTAGATACAGAAGACGGTTGTCCAACGACGGATCTCGTTAGTCTAGATATAGAAGACGGTTGTACAGACGGATCTCGTTAGTCTAGATATAGAAGACGGTTGTACAGACAGATCTCGTTAGTCTAGATATAGATGACGGTTGTATAACGAGAGATCTCGTTAGTCTAGATATAGAAGACGGTCGTATAACGAGAGATCTCGTTAGTCTAGATATAGGAGATGGTTGTACAGACGGATCTCGTTAGTCTAGATATAGAAGACGGTTGTACAGACGGATCTCGTTAGTCTAGATATAGAAGACGGTTGTACAGACGGATCTCGTTAGTCTAGACATTGAAGACGTTTGTCCAACGACGTATCTCGTTAGTCTAGATATAGAAGACGGTTGTACAGACGGATCTCGTTAGTCTAGATATAGAAGACGGTTGTACAGACGGATCTCGTTAGTCTAGATATTGAAGACGTTTGTACAACGACGGATCTCGTTAGTCTAGATATAGAAGACGGTTGTACAGACGGATCTCGTTAGTCTAGATATAGAAGACGGTTGTATAACGAGAGATCTCTTTAGTCTAGATATAAAAGATGGTTGTACAGACGGATCTCGTTAGTCTAGATATAGAAGACGGTTGTCCAACGACGTATCTCGTTAGTCTAGATATAGAAGACGGTTGTACAACGATAGATCTCGTTAGTCGAGATATAGAAGACGGTTGTACAACGACGGATCTCGTTAGTCTAGATATAGAAGACGGTTGTACAGACGGATCTCGTTAGTCTAGATATAGAAGACGGTTGCGCAACGAGAGATCTCGTTAGTCGAGATATAGAAGACGGTTGTACAACGACGGATCTCGTTAGTCTAGATATAGAAAACGGTTGTACAGACGGATCTCGTTAGTCTAGATATAGAAGACGGTTGTACAACGAGAGATCTCGTTAGTCGAGATATAGAAGATGGTTGTACAACGACGGATCTCGTTAGTCTAGATATAGAAGACGGTTGTACAGACGGATCTCGTTAGTCTAGATATTGAAGACGGTTGTACAGACGGATCTCGTTAGTCTAGATATAGAAGACGGTTGTACAGACAGATCTCGTTAGTCTAGATATAGATGACGGTTGTATAACGAGAGATCTCGTTAGTCTAGATATAGAAGACGGTCGTATAACGAGAGATCTCGTTAGTCTAGATATAGGAGATGGTTGTACAGACGGATCTCGTTAGTCTAGATATAGAAGACGGTTGTACAGACGGATCTCGTTAGTCTAGGTATAGAAGACGGTTGTACAGACGGATCTCGTTAGTCTAGATATAGAAGACGGTTGTATAACGAGAGATCTCGTTAGTCTAGATATAGAAGATGGTTGTACAGACGGATCTCGTTAGTCTAGATATAGAAGACGGTTGTACAGACGGATCTCGTTAGTCTAGATATAGAAGACGGTTGTACAGACGGATCTCGTTAGTCTAGACATTGAAGACGTTTGTCCAACGACGTATCTCGTTAGTCAAGATATAGAAGACGGTTGTACAGACGGATCTCGTTAGTCTAGATATAGAAGACGGTTGTACAGACGGATCTCGTTAGTCTAGATATTGAAGACGTTTGTACAACGACGGATCTCGTTAGTCTAGATATAGAAGACGGTTGTACAGACGGATCTCGTTAGTCTAGATATAGAAGACGGTTGTATAACGAGAGATCTCTTTAGTCTAGATATAAAAGATGGTTGTACAGACGGATCTCGTTAGTCTAGATATAGAAGACGGTTGTCCAACGACGTATCTCGTTAGTCTAGATATAGAAAACGGTTGTACAGACGGATCTCGTTAGTCTAGATATAGAAGACGGTTGTACAGACGGATCTCGTTAGTCTAGATATAGAAGACGGTTGTACAGACGGATCTCGTTAGTCTAGACATTGAAGACGTTTGTCCAACGACGTATCTCGTTAGTCTAGATATAGAAGACGGTTGTACAGACGGATCTCGTTAGTCTAGATATAGAAGACGGTTGTACAGACGGATCTCGTTAGTCTAGATATTGAAGACGGTTGTACAGACGGATCTCGTTAGTCTAGATATTGAAGACGTTTGTACAACGACGGATCTCGTTAGTCTAGATATAGAAGACGGTTGTACAGACGGATCTCGTTAGTCTAGATATAGAAGACGGTTGTATAACGAAAGATCTCGTTAGTCTAGATATAGAAGACGGTTGTACAGGCGGATCCCGTTAGTCTAGATATTGAAGACGGTTATACATCGAGAGATGTCGTTAGTCTAGATATAGAAGACGGTTGTACAGACGGATCTCGTTAGTCTAGATACAGAAGACGGTTGTACAACGACGGATCTCGTTAGCCTAGATATAGAAGACGGTTGTATAGACGGATCTCGTTAGCCTAGATATAGAAGACGGTTGTACAGACGGATCTCGTTAGTCTAGATATAGAAGACGGTTGTCCAACGACGGATCTCGTGAGTCTAGATATAGAAGACGGTTGTACAGACGGATCTCGTTAGTCTAGATATAGAAGACGGTTGTACAGACGGATCTCGTTAGTCTAGATATAGAAGACGGTTGTATAACGAGAGATCTCGTTAGTCTAGATATAGAAGATGGTTGTACAGACGGATCTCGTTAGTCTAGATATAGAAGACGGTTGTACAGACGGATCTCGTTAGTCTAGATATAGAAGACGGTTGTACAGACGGATCTCGTTAGTCTAGACATTGAAGACGTTTGTCCAACGACGTATCTCGTTAGTCTAGATATAGAAGACGGTTGTACAGACGGATCTCGTTAGTCTAGATATAGAAGACGGTTGTATAACGAGAGATCTCTTTAGTCTAGATATAAAAGATGGTTGTACAGACGGATCTCGTTAGTCTAGATATAGAAGACGGTTGTCCAACGACGTATCTCGTTAGTCTAGATATAGAAAACGGTTGTACAGACGGATCTCGTTAGTCTAGATATAGAAGACGGTTGTACAGACGGATCTCGTTAGTCTAGATATAGAAGACGGTTGTACAGACGGATCTCGTTAGTCTAGACATTGAAGACGTTTGTCCAACGACGTATCTCGTTAGTCTAGATATAGAAGACGGTTGTACAGACGGATCTCGTTAGTCTAGATATAGAAGACGGTTGTACAGACGGATCTCGTTAGTCTAGATATTGAAGACGGTTGTACAGACGGATCTCGTTAGTCTAGGTATTGAAGACGTTTGTACAACGACGGATCTCGTTAGTCTAGATATAGAAGACGGTTGTACAGACGGATCTCGTTAGTCTAGATATAGAAGACGGTTGTATAACGAAAGATCTCGTTAGTCTAGATATAGAAGACGGTTGTACAGGCGGATCCCGTTAGTCTAGATATAGAAGACGGTTGTACAGACGGATCTCGTGAGTCTAGATATAGAAGACGGTTGTCCAACGACGTATCTCGTTAGTCTAGATATAGAAAACGGTTGTACAGACGGATCTCGTTAGACTAGATATAGAAGAGGGTTGTACAACGACGGATCTCGTTAGTCTAGATATAGAAGACGGTTGTACAGACGGATCTCGTTAGTCTAGATATTGAAGACGTTTGTCCAACGACGTACCTCGTTAGTCTAGATATAGAAGACGGATGTACAACGACGGATCTCGTTAGTCTAGATATAGAAGACGGTTGTACAGACGGATCTCGTTAGTCTAGATATAGAAGACGGTTGTACAGACGGATCTCGTTAGTCTAGATATTGAAGACGTTTGTCAAACGACGTACCTCGTTAGTCTAGATATAGAAGACGGTTGTACAGACGGATCTCGTTAGTCTAGATATTGAAGACGTTTGTACAGACGGATCTCGTTAGTCTAGATACAGAAGACGGTTGTCCAACGACGTATCTCGTTAGTCTAGATATAGAAAACGGTTGTACAGACGGATCTCGATAGACTAGATATTGAAGACGTTTGTCCAACGACGTATCTCGTTAGTCTAGATATAGAAGACGGTTGTACAGACGGATCTCGTTAGTCTAGATATAGAAGACGGTTGTACAGACGGATCTCGTTAGTCTAGATATAGAAGACGGTTGTACAGACGGATCTCGTTAGTCTAGATATTGAAGACGTTTGTACAGACGGATCTCGTTAGTCTAGATACAGAAGACGGTTGTCCAACGACGGATCTCGTTAGTCTAGATATAGAAGACGGTTGTACAGACGGATCTCGTTAGTCTAGATATAGAAGACGGTTGTACAGACAGATCTCGTTAGTCTAGATATAGATGACGGTTGTATAACGAGAGATCTCGTTAGTCTAGATATAGAAGACGGTCGTATAACGAGAGATCTCGTTAGTCTAGATATAGGAGATGGTTGTACAGACGGATCTCGTTAGTCTAGATATAGAAGACGGTTGTACAGACGGATCTCGTTAGTCTAGATATAGAAGACGGTTGTACAGACGGATCTCGTTAGTCTAGACATTGAAGACGTTTGTCCAACGACGTATCTCGTTAGTCTAGATATAGAAGACGGTTGTACAGACGGATCTCGTTAGTCTAGATATAGAAGACGGTTGTACAGACGGATCTCGTTAGTCTAGATATTGAAGACGTTTGTACAACGACGGATCTCGTTAGTCTAGATATAGAAGACGGTTGTACAGACGGATCTCGTTAGTCTAGATATAGAAGACGGTTGTATAACGAGAGATCTCTTTAGTCTAGATATAAAAGATGGTTGTACAGACGGATCTCGTTAGTCTAGATATAGAAGACGGTTGTCCAACGACGTATCTCGTTAGTCTAGATATAGAAGACGGTTGTACAACGATAGATCTCGTTAGTCGAGATATAGAAGACGGTTGTACAACGACGGATCTCGTTAGTCTAGATATAGAAGACGGTTGTACAGACGGATCTCGTTAGTCTAGATATAGAAGACGGTTGCGCAACGAGAGATCTCGTTAGTCGAGATATAGAAGACGGTTGTACAACGACGGATCTCGTTAGTCTAGATATAGAAAACGGTTGTACAGACGGATCTCGTTAGTCTAGATATAGAAGACGGTTGTACAACGAGAGATCTCGTTAGTCGAGATATAGAAGATGGTTGTACAACGACGGATCTCGTTAGTCTAGATATAGAAGACGGTTGTACAGACGGATCTCGTTAGTCTAGATATTGAAGACGGTTGTACAGACGGATCTCGTTAGTCTAGATATAGAAGACGGTTGTACAGACAGATCTCGTTAGTCTAGATATAGATGACGGTTGTATAACGAGAGATCTCGTTAGTCTAGATATAGAAGACGGTCGTATAACGAGAGATCTCGTTAGTCTAGATATAGGAGATGGTTGTACAGACGGATCTCGTTAGTCTAGATATAGAAGACGGTTGTACAGACGGATCTCGTTAGTCTAGGTATAGAAGACGGTTGTACAGACGGATCTCGTTAGTCTAGATATAGAAGACGGTTGTATAACGAGAGATCTCGTTAGTCTAGATATAGAAGATGGTTGTACAGACGGATCTCGTTAGTCTAGATATAGAAGACGGTTGTACAGACGGATCTCGTTAGTCTAGATATAGAAGACGGTTGTACAGACGGATCTCGTTAGTCTAGATATAGAAGACGGTTGTACAGACGGATCTCGTTAGTCTAGATATAGAAGACGGTTGTACAGACGGATCTCGTTAGTCTAGATATTGAAGACGTTTGTACAGACGGATCTCGTTAGTCTAGATACAGAAGACGGTTGTCCAACGACGGATCTCGTTAGTCTAGATATAGAAGACGGTTGTACAGACGGATCTCGTTAGTCTAGATATAGAAGACGGTTGTACAGACAGATCTCGTTAGTCTAGATATAGATGACGGTTGTATAACGAGAGATCTCGTTAGTCTAGATATAGAAGACGGTCGTATAACGAGAGATCTCGTTAGTCTAGATATAGGAGATGGTTGTACAGACGGATCTCGTTAGTCTAGATATAGAAGACGGTTGTACAGACGGATCTCGTTAGTCTAGATATAGAAGACGGTTGTACAGACGGATCTCGTTAGTCTAGACATTGAAGACGTTTGTCCAACGACGTATCTCGTTAGTCTAGATATAGAAGACGGTTGTACAGACGGATCTCGTTAGTCTAGATATAGAAGACGGTTGTACAGACGGATCTCGTTAGTCTAGATATTGAAGACGTTTGTACAACGACGGATCTCGTTAGTCTAGATATAGAAGACGGTTGTACAGACGGATCTCGTTAGTCTAGATATAGAAGACGGTTGTATAACGAGAGATCTCTTTAGTCTAGATATAAAAGATGGTTGTACAGACGGATCTCGTTAGTCTAGATATAGAAGACGGTTGTCCAACGACGTATCTCGTTAGTCTAGATATAGAAGACGGTTGTACAACGATAGATCTCGTTAGTCGAGATATAGAAGACGGTTGTACAACGACGGATCTCGTTAGTCTAGATATAGAAGACGGTTGTACAGACGGATCTCGTTAGTCTAGATATAGAAGACGGTTGCGCAACGAGAGATCTCGTTAGTCGAGATATAGAAGACGGTTGTACAACGACGGATCTCGTTAGTCTAGATATAGAAAACGGTTGTACAGACGGATCTCGTTAGTCTAGATATAGAAGACGGTTGTACAACGAGAGATCTCGTTAGTCGAGATATAGAAGATGGTTGTACAACGACGGATCTCGTTAGTCTAGATATAGAAGACGGTTGTACAGACGGATCTCGTTAGTCTAGATATTGAAGACGGTTGTACAGACGGATCTCGTTAGTCTAGATATAGAAGACGGTTGTACAGACAGATCTCGTTAGTCTAGATATAGATGACGGTTGTATAACGAGAGATCTCGTTAGTCTAGATATAGAAGACGGTCGTATAACGAGAGATCTCGTTAGTCTAGATATAGGAGATGGTTGTACAGACGGATCTCGTTAGTCTAGATATAGAAGACGGTTGTACAGACGGATCTCGTTAGTCTAGGTATAGAAGACGGTTGTACAGACGGATCTCGTTAGTCTAGATATAGAAGACGGTTGTATAACGAGAGATCTCGTTAGTCTAGATATAGAAGATGGTTGTACAGACGGATCTCGTTAGTCTAGATATAGAAGACGGTTGTACAGACGGATCTCGTTAGTCTAGATATAGAAGACGGTTGTACAGACGGATCTCGTTAGTCTAGACATTGAAGACGTTTGTCCAACGACGTATCTCGTTAGTCAAGATATAGAAGACGGTTGTACAGACGGATCTCGTTAGTCTAGATATAGAAGACGGTTGTACAGACGGATCTCGTTAGTCTAGATATTGAAGACGTTTGTACAACGACGGATCTCGTTAGTCTAGATATAGAAGACGGTTGTACAGACGGATCTCGTTAGTCTAGATATAGAAGACGGTTGTATAACGAGAGATCTCTTTAGTCTAGATATAAAAGATGGTTGTACAGACGGATCTCGTTAGTCTAGATATAGAAGACGGTTGTCCAACGACGTATCTCGTTAGTCTAGATATAGAAAACGGTTGTACAGACGGATCTCGTTAGTCTAGATATAGAAGACGGTTGTACAGACGGATCTCGTTAGTCTAGATATAGAAGACGGTTGTACAGACGGATCTCGTTAGTCTAGACATTGAAGACGTTTGTCCAACGACGTATCTCGTTAGTCTAGATATAGAAGACGGTTGTACAGACGGATCTCGTTAGTCTAGATATAGAAGACGGTTGTACAGACGGATCTCGTTAGTCTAGATATTGAAGACGGTTGTACAGACGGATCTCGTTAGTCTAGATATTGAAGACGTTTGTACAACGACGGATCTCGTTAGTCTAGATATAGAAGACGGTTGTACAGACGGATCTCGTTAGTCTAGATATAGAAGACGGTTGTATAACGAAAGATCTCGTTAGTCTAGATATAGAAGACGGTTGTACAGGCGGATCCCGTTAGTCTAGATATTGAAGACGGTTATACATCGAGAGATGTCGTTAGTCTAGATATAGAAGACGGTTGTACAGACGGATCTCGTTAGTCTAGATACAGAAGACGGTTGTACAACGACGGATCTCGTTAGCCTAGATATAGAAGACGGTTGTATAGACGGATCTCGTTAGCCTAGATATAGAAGACGGTTGTACAGACGGATCTCGTTAGTCTAGATATAGAAGACGGTTGTCCAACGACGGATCTCGTGAGTCTAGATATAGAAGACGGTTGTACAGACGGATCTCGTTAGTCTAGATATAGAAGACGGTTGTACAGACGGATCTCGTTAGTCTAGATATAGAAGACGGTTGTATAACGAGAGATCTCGTTAGTCTAGATATAGAAGATGGTTGTACAGACGGATCTCGTTAGTCTAGATATAGAAGACGGTTGTACAGACGGATCTCGTTAGTCTAGATATAGAAGACGGTTGTACAGACGGATCTCGTTAGTCTAGACATTGAAGACGTTTGTCCAACGACGTATCTCGTTAGTCAAGATATAGAAGACGGTTGTACAGACGGATCTCGTTAGTCTAGATATAGAAGACGGTTGTACAGACGGATCTCGTTAGTCTAGATATTGAAGACGTTTGTACAACGACGGATCTCGTTAGTCTAGATATAGAAGACGGTTGTACAGACGGATCTCGTTAGTCCAGATATAGAAGACGGTTGTACAGACGGATCTCGTTAGTCTAGATATAGAAGACGGTTGTATAACGAGAGATCTCGTTAGTCTAGATATAGAAGATGGTTGTACAGACGGATCTCGTTAGTCTAGATATAGAAGACGGTTGTATAACGAGAGATCTCGTTAGTCTAGATATAGAAGATGGTTGTACAGACGGATCTCGTTAGTCTAGATATAGAAGACGGTTGTACAGACGGATCTCGTGAGTCTAGATATAGAAGACGGTTGTATAGACGGATCTCGTTAGTCTAGATATAGAAGACGGTTGTACAGACGGATCTCGTGAATCTAGATATAGAAGACGGTTGTCCAACGACGTATCTCGTTAGTCTAGATATAGAAAACGGTTGTACAGACGGATCTCGTTAGACTAGATATAGAAGAGGGTTGTACAACGACGGATCTCGTTAGTCTAGATATAGAAGACGGTTGTACAGACGGATCTCGTTAGTCTAGATATAGAAGACGGTTGTACAGACGGATCTCGTTAGTCTAGATATAGAAGACAGTTGTACAGACGGATCTCGTTAGTCTAGATATTGAAGACGGTTGTACAACGACGGATCTCGGTAGTCTAGATATAGAAGACGGTTGCACAACGAGAGATCTCGTTAGTCTAGATATAGAAGACGGTTGTACAACGACGGATCTACGTAGTCTAGATATAGAAAACGGTTGTACAGACGGATCTCGTTAGTCTAGATATAGAAGACGGTTGTACAGACGGATCTCGTTAGTCTAGATATTGAAGACGTTTGTCCAACGACGTATCTCGTTAGTCTAGATATAGAAGGCGGTTGCACAACGAGAAATCTCGTTAGTCTAGATATAGAAGACGGTTGTACAACGACGGATCTCGGTAGTCTAGATATAGAAGACGATTGTACAGATGGATCTCGTTAGTCTAGATATAGAAGACGGTTGTACAGACGGATCTCGTTAGTCTAGATATAGAAGACGGTTGTACAACGACGGATCTCGTTAGTCTAGATATAGAAGACGATTGTACAACGACGGATCTCGTTAGTCTAGATATAGAAGACGGTTGTACAGACGGATCTCGTTAGTCTAGATATAGAAAACGGTTGTACAGACGGATCTCGTTAGTCTAGATATTGAAGACGTTTGTCCAACGACGTATCTCGCTAGTCTAGATGTAGAAGACGGTTGTACAACGACGGATCTCGTTAGCCTAGATATAGAAGACGGTTGTACAACGACGGATCTACGTAGTCTAGATATAGAAAACGGTTGTACAGACGGATCTCGTTAGTCTAGATATAGAAGACGGTTGTACAGACGGATCTCGTTAGTCTAGATATTGAAGACGTTTGTCCAACGACGTATCTCGTTAGTCTAGATATAGAAGGCGGTTGCACAACGAGAAATCTCGTTAGTCTAGATATAGAAGACGGTTGTACAACGACGGATCTCGGTAGTCTAGATATAGAAGACGATTGTACAGATGGATCTCGTTAGTCTAGATATAGAAGACGGTTGTACAGACGGATCTCGTTAGTCTAGATATAGAAGACGGTTGTACAACGACGGATCTCGTTAGTCTAGATATAGAAGACGATTGTACAACGACGGATCTCGTTAGTCTAGATATAGAAGACGGTTGTACAGACGGATCTCGTTAGTCTAGATATAGAAAACGGTTGTACAGACGGATCTCGTTAGTCTAGATATTGAAGACGTTTGTCCAACGACGTATCTCGCTAGTCTAGATGTAGAAGACGGTTGTACAACGACGGATCTCGTTAGCCTAGATATAGAAGACGGTTGTACAGACGGATCTCGTTAGCCTAGATATAGAAGACGGTTGTACAACGAGAGATCTCGTTAGTCGAGATATAGAAGACGGTTGTACAACGACGGATCTCGTTAGTCTAGATATAGAAGACGGTTGTACAGACGGATCTCGTTAGTCTAGATATAGAAGACGGTTGTACAACGACGGATATCGTTAGTCTAGACATAGAAGACGGTTGTACAACGACGGATCTCGTTAGTCTAGATATAGAAGACGGTTGTACAGACGGATCTCGTTAGTCTAGATATAGAAGACGGTTGCACAACGAGAGATCTCGTTAGTCTAGATATAGAAGACGGTTGTACAGCGACGGATCTCGTTAGTCTGGATATAGAAGACGGTTGTACAGACGGATCTCGTTAGTCTAGATATAGAAGACGGTTGTACAGACGGATCTCTTTAGTATAGATATAGAAGACGGTTGTACAACGACGGATCTCGTTAGTCTAGATATAGAAAACGGTTGTACAGACGTATCTCTCGTTAGTCTAGATATTGAAGACGTTTGTCCAACGACGTATCTCGTTAGTCTAGATATAGAAGACGCTTGTACAACGACGGATCTCGTTAGTCTAGATATAGAAAACGGTTGTACAACGACGGATCTCGTTAGTCTAGATATAGAAGACGGTTGTACAGACGGATCTCGTTAGTCTAGATATAGAAGACAGTTGTACAGACGGATCTCGTTAGTCTAGATATTGAAGACGGTTGTACAACGACGGATCTCGGTAGTCTAGATATAGAAGACGGTTGCACAACGAGAGATCTCGTTAGTCTAGATATAGAAGACGGTTGTACAACGACGGATCTACGTAGTCTAGATATAGAAAACGGTTGTACAGACGGATCTCGTTAGTCTAGATATAGAAGACGGTTGTACAGACGGATCTCGTTAGTCTAGATATTGAAGACGTTTGTCCAACGACGTATCTCGTTAGTCTAGATATAGAAGGCGGTTGCACAACGAGAGATCTCGTTAGTGTAGATATAGAAGACGGTTGTACAACGACGGATCTCGGTAGTCTAGATATAGAAAACGGTTGTACAGACGGATCTCGTTAGTCTAGATATTGAAGACGTTTGTCCAACGACGTATCTCGTTAGTCTAGATATAGAAGACGGTTGTACAACGACGGATCTCGTTAGTCTAGATATAGAAGACGGTTTTACAACGACGGATCTCGTTAGTCTAGATATAGAAGACGGTTGTCCAACGACGTATCTCGCTAGTCTAAATATAGAAGACGGTTGTACAACGACGGATTTCGTTAGTCTAGATATAGAAGACGGTTGTACAACGACGGATCTCGTTAGTCTAGATATAGAAGACGGTTGTACAGACGGATAACGTTAGTCTAGATATAGAAGACAGTTGTACAGACGGATCTCGTTGGTCTAGATATTGAAGACGTTTGTCCAACGACGTATCTCGTTAGTCTAGATATAGAAGACGGTTGTACAACGATAGATCTCGTTAGTCGAGATATAGAAGACGGTTGTACAACGACGGATCTCGTTAGTCTAGATATAGAAGACGGTTGTACAGACGGATCTCGTTAGTCTAGATATAGAAGACGGTTGCGCAACGAGAGATCTCGTTAGTCGAGATATAGAAGACGGTTGTACAACGACGGATCTCGTTAGTCTAGATATAGAAAACGGTTGTACAGACGGATCTCGTTAGTCTAGATATAGAAGACGGTTGTACAACGAGAGATCTCGTTAGTCGAGATATAGAAGATGGTTGTACAACGACGGATCTCGTTAGTCTAGATATAGAAGACGGTTGTACAGACGGATCACGTTAGTCTAGATATTGAAAACGTTTGTCCAACGACGGATCTCGTTAGTCTAGATATAGAAGACGGTTGTACAGACGGATCTCGTTAGTCGAGATATAGAAGACGGTTGTACAGACGGATCTCGTTAGTCTAGATATTGAAGACGGTTGTACAACGACGGATCTCGTTAGTCTAGATATTGAAGACGGTTGTACAGACGGATCTCGTTAGTCTAGATATAGAAGACGGTTGCACAACGAGAGATCTCGTTAGTCTAGATATAGAAGACGTTTGTACAACGACGGATCTCGGTAGTCTAGATATAGAAGACGGTTGTACAGACGGATCTCGTTAGACTAGATATAGAAGAGGGTTGTACAACGACGGATCTCGTTAGTCTAGATATAGAAGACGGTTGTATATCGAGAGATCTCGTTAGTCTAGATATAGAAGACGGTTGTACAGACGGATCTCGTTAGTCTAGATATAGAAGACGGTTGTACAGACGGATCTCGTTAGTCTAGATATAGAAGACGGTTGTACAGACAGATCTCGTTAGTCTAGATATAGATGACGGTTGTATAACGAGAGATCTCGTTAGTCTAGATATAGAAGACGGTCGTATAACGAGAGATCTCGTTAGTCTAGATATAGGAGATGGTTGTACAGACGGATCTCGTTAGTCTAGATATAGAAGACGGTTGTACAGACGGATCTCGTTAGTCTAGGTATAGAAGACGGTTGTACAGACGGATCTCGTTAGTCTAGATATTGAAGACGTTTGTCCAACGACGTATCTCGTTAGTCTAGATATAGAAGGCGGTTGCACAACGAGAGATCTCGTTAGTCTAGATATAGAAGACGGTTGTACAACGACGGATCTCGGTAGTCTAGATATAGAAAACGGTTGTACAGACGGATCTCGTTAGTCTAGATATTGAAGACGTTTGTCCAACGACGTATCTCGTTAGTCTAGATATAGAAGACGGTTGTACAGACGGATCTCGTTAGTCTAGATATAGAACACGGTTGTACAACGACGGATCTCGTTAGTCTAGATATAGAAGACGGTTGTACAACGACGGATCTCGTTAGTCTAGATACAGAAGACGGTTGTACAGACGGATCTCGTTAGTCTAGATATAGAAGACGGTTGCGCAACGAGAGATCTCGTTAGTCGAGATATAGAAGACGGTTGTACAATGACGGATCTCGTTAGTCTAGATATAGAAGACGGTTGTACAGACGGATCTCGTTAGTCTAGATATAGAAGACGGTTGTACAACGACGGATCTCGTTAGTCTAGATATAGAAGACGGTTGTACAGACGGATCTCGTTAGTCTAGATATAGAAAACGGTTGTACAGACGTATCTCTCGTTAGTCTAGATATTGAAGACGTTTGTCCAACGACGTATCTCGCTAGTCTAAATATAGAAGACGGTTGTACAACGACGGATTTCGTTAGTCTAGATATAGAAGACGGTTGTACAACGACGGATCTCGTTAGTCTAGATATAGAAGACGGTTGTACAGACGGATAACGTTAGTCTAGATATAGAAGACAGTTGTACAGACGGATCTCGTTGGTCTAGATATTGAAGACGTTTGTCCAACGACGTATCTCGTTAGTCTAGATATAGAAGACGGTTGTACAACGATAGATCTCGTTAGTCGAGATATAGAAGACGGTTGTACAACGACGGATCTCGTTAGTCTAGATATAGAAGACGGTTGTACAGACGGATCTCGTTAGTCTAGATATAGAAGACGGTTGCGCAACGAGAGATCTCGTTAGTCGAGATATAGAAGACGGTTGTACAACGACGGATCTCGTTAGTCTAGATATAGAAAACGGTTGTACAGACGGATCTCGTTAGTCTAGATATAGAAGACGGTTGTACAACGAGAGATCTCGTTAGTCGAGATATAGAAGATGGTTGTACAACGACGGATCTCGTTAGTCTAGATATAGAAGACGGTTGTACAGACGGATCACGTTAGTCTAGATATAGAAGACAGTTGTACAGACGGATCTCGTTGGTCTAGATATTGAAGACGTTTGTCCAACGACGTATCTCGTTAGTCTAGATATAGAAGACGGTTGTACAACGATAGATCTCGTTAGTCGAGATATAGAAGACGGTTGTACAACGACGGATCTCGTTAGTCTAGATATAGAAGACGGTTGTACAGACGGATCTCGTTAGTCTAGATATAGAAGACGGTTGCGCAACGAGAGATCTCGTTAGTCGAGATATAGAAGACGGTTGTACAACGACGGATCTCGTTAGTCTAGATATAGAAAACGGTTGTACAGACGGATCTCGTTAGTCTAGATATAGAAGACGGTTGTACAACGAGAGATCTCGTTAGTCGAGATATAGAAGATGGTTGTACAACGACGGATCTCGTTAGTCTAGATATAGAAGACGGTTGTACAGACGGATCACGTTAGTCTAGATATTGAAAACGTTTGTCCAACGACGGATCTCGTTAGTCTAGATATAGAAGACGGTTGTACAGACGGATCTGGTTAGTCGAGATATAGAAGACGGTTGTACAGACGGATCTCGTTAGTCTAGATATTGAAGACGGTTGTACAACGACGGATCTCGTTAGTCTAGATATTGAAGACGGTTGTACAGACGGATCTCGTTAGTCTAGATATAGAAGACGGTTGCACAACGAGAGATCTCGTTAGTCTAGATATAGAAGACGGTTGTACAACGACGGATCTCGGTAGTCTAGATATAGAAGACGGTTGTACAGACGGATCTTGTTAGACTAGATATAGAAGAGGGTTGTACAACGACGGATCTCGTTAGTCTAGATATAGAAGACGGTTGTATATCGAGAGATCTCGTTAGTCTAGATATAGAAGACGGTTGTACAGACGGATCTCGTTAGTCTAGATATAGAAGACGGTTGTACAGACGGATCTCGTTAGTCTAGATATAGAAGACGGTTGTACAGACAGATCTCGTTAGTCTAGATATAGATGACGGTTGTATAACGAGAGATCTCGTTAGTCTAGATATAGAAGACGGTCGTATAACGAGAGATCTCGTTAGTCTAGATATAGGAGATGGTTGTACAGACGGATCTCGTTAGTCTAGATATAGAAGACGGTTGTACAGACGGATCTCGTTAGTCTAGGTATAGAAGACGGTTGTACAGACGGATCTCGTTAGTCTAGATATAGAAGACGGTTGTATAACGAGAGATCTCGTTAGTCTAGATATAGAAGATGGTTGTACAGACGGATCTCGTTAGTCTAGATATAGAAGACGGTTGTACAGACGGATCTCGTTAGTCTAGATATAGAAGACGGTTGTACAGACGGATCTCGTTAGTCTAGACATTGAAGACGTTTGTCCAACGACGTATCTCGTTAGTCTAGATATAGAAGACGGTTGTACAGACGGATCTCGTTAGTCTAGATATAGAAGACGGTTGTACAGACGGATCTCGTTAGTCTAGATATTGAAGACGTTTGTACAACGACGGATCTCGTTAGTCTAGATATAGAAGACGGTTGTACAGACGGATCTCGTTAGTCTAGATATAGAAGACGGTTGTATAACGAGAGATCTCTTTAGTCTAGATATAAAAGATGGTTGTACAGACGGATCTCGTTAGTCTAGATATAGAAGACGGTTGTCCAACGACGTATCTCGTTAGTCTAGATATAGAAGACGGTTGTACAACGATAGATCTCGTTAGTCGAGATATAGAAGACGGTTGTACAACGACGGATCTCGTTAGTCTAGATATAGAAGACGGTTGTACAGACGGATCTCGTTAGTCTAGATATAGAAGACGGTTGCGCAACGAGAGATCTCGTTAGTCGAGATATAGAAGACGGTTGTACAACGACGGATCTCGTTAGTCTAGATATAGAAAACGGTTGTACAGACGGATCTCGTTAGTCTAGATATAGAAGACGGTTGTACAACGAGAGATCTCGTTAGTCGAGATATAGAAGATGGTTGTACAACGACGGATCTCGTTAGTCTAGATATAGAAGACGGTTGTACAGACGGATCTCGTTAGTCTAGATATTGAAGACGGTTGTACAACGACGGATCTCGTTAGTCTAGATATTGAAGACGGTTGTACAGACGGATCTCGTTAGTCTAGATATAGAAGACGGTTGCACAACGAGAGATCTCGTTAGTCTAGATATAGAAGACGGTTGTACAACGACGGATCTCGGTAGTCTAGATATAGAAGACGGTTGTACAGACGGATCTCGTTAGACTAGATATAGAAGAGGGTTGTACAACGACGGATCTCGTTAGTCTAGATATAGAAGACGGTTGTATATCGAGAGATCTCGTTAGTCTAGATATAGAAGACGGTTGTATAGACGGATCTCGTTAGCCTAGATATAGAAGACGGTTGTACAGACGGATCTCGTTAGTCTAGATATAGAAGACGGTTGTCCAACGACGGATCTCGTGAGTCTAGATATAGAAGACGGTTGTACAGACGGATCTCGTTAGTCTAGATATAGAAGACGGTTGTACAGACGGATCTCGTTAGTCTAGATATAGAAGACGGTTGTATAACGAGAGATCTCGTTAGTCTAGATATAGAAGATGGTTGTACAGACGGATCTCGTTAGTCTAGATATAGAAGACGGTTGTACAGACGGATCTCGTTAGTCTAGATATAGAAGACGGTTGTACAGACGGATCTCGTTAGTCTAGACATTGAAGACGTTTGTCCAACGACGTATCTCGTTAGTCAAGATATAGAAGACGGTTGTACAGACGGATCTCGTTAGTCTAGATATTGAAGACGGTTGTACAGACGGATCTCGTTAGTCTAGATATAGAAGACGGTTGTACAGACAGATCTCGTTAGTCTAGATATAGATGACGGTTGTATAACGAGAGATCTCGTTAGTCTAGATATAGAAGACGGTCGTATAACGAGAGATCTCGTTAGTCTAGATATAGGAGATGGTTGTACAGACGGATCTCGTTAGTCTAGATATAGAAGACGGTTGTACAGACGGATCTCGTTAGTCTAGGTATAGAAGACGGTTGTACAGACGGATCTCGTTAGTCTAGATATAGAAGACGGTTGTATAACGAGAGATCTCGTTAGTCTAGATATAGAAGATGGTTGTACAGACGGATCTCGTTAGTCTAGATATAGAAGACGGTTGTACAGACGGATCTCGTTAGTCTAGACATTGAAGACGTTTGTCCAACGACGTATCTCGTTAGTCAAGATATAGAAGACGGTTGTACAGACGGATCTCGTTAGTCTAGATATAGAAGACGGTTGTCCAACGACGTATCTCGTTAGTCTAGATATAGAAAACGGTTGTACAGACGGATCTCGTTAGTCTAGATATAGAAGACGGTTGTACAGACGGATCTCGTTAGTCTAGATATAGAAGACGGTTGTACAGACGGATCTCGTTAGTCTAGACATTGAAGACGTTTGTCCAACGACGTATCTCGTTAGTCTAGATATAGAAGACGGTTGTACAGACGGATCTCGTTAGTCTAGATATAGAAGACGGTTGTACAGACGGATCTCGTTAGTCTAGATATTGAAGACGGTTGTACAGACGGATCTCGTTAGTCTAGATATTGAAGACGTTTGTACAACGACGGATCTCGTTAGTCTAGATATAGAAGACGGTTGTACAGACGGATCTCGTTAGTCTAGATATAGAAGACGGTTGTATAACGAAAGATCTCGTTAGTCTAGATATAGAAGACGGTTGTACAGGCGGATCCCGTTAGTCTAGATATTGAAGACGGTTATACATCGAGAGATGTCGTTAGTCTAGATATAGAAGACGGTTGTACAGACGGATCTCGTTAGTCTAGATACAGAAGACGGTTGTACAACGACGGATCTCGTTAGCCTAGATATAGAAGACGGTTGTATAGACGGATCTCGTTAGCCTAGATATAGAAGACGGTTGTACAGACGGATCTCGTTAGTCTAGATATAGAAGACGGTTGTCCAACGACGGATCTCGTGAGTCTAGATATAGAAGACGGTTGTACAGACGGATCTCGTTAGTCTAGATATAGAAGACGGTTGTACAGACGGATCTCGTTAGTCTAGATATAGAAGACGGTTGTATAACGAGAGATCTCGTTAGTCTAGATATAGAAGATGGTTGTACAGACGGATCTCGTTAGTCTAGATATAGAAGACGGTTGTACAGACGGATCTCGTTAGTCTAGATATAGAAGACGGTTGTACAGACGGATCTCGTTAGTCTAGACATTGAAGACGTTTGTCCAACGACGTATCTCGTTAGTCAAGATATAGAAGACGGTTGTACAGACGGATCTCGTTAGTCTAGATATAGAAGACGGTTGTACAGACGGATCTCGTTAGTCTAGATATTGAAGACGTTTGTACAACGACGGATCTCGTTAGTCTAGATATAGAAGACGGTTGTACAGACGGATCTCGTTAGTCTAGATATAGAAGACGGTTGTATAACGAGAGATCTCTTTAGTCTAGATATAAAAGATGGTTGTACAGACGGATCTCGTTAGTCTAGATATAGAAGACGGTTGTCCAACGACGTATCTCGTTAGTCTAGATATAGAAAACGGTTGTACAGACGGATCTCGTTAGTCTAGATATAGAAGACGGTTGTACAGACGGATCTCGTTAGTCTAGATATAGAAGACGGTTGTACAGACGGATCTCGTTAGTCTAGACATTGAAGACGTTTGTACAGACGGATCTCGTTAGTCTAGATACAGAAGACGGTTGTCCAACGACGTATCTCGTTAGTCTAGATATAGAAAACGGTTGTACAGACGGATCTCGATAGACTAGATATTGAAGACGTTTGTCCAACGACGTATCTCGTTAGTCTAGATATAGAAGACGGTTGTACAGACGGATCTCGTTAGTCTAGATATAGAAGACGGTTGTACAGACGGATCTCGTTAGTCTAGATATAGAAGACGGTTGTACAGACGGATCCCGTTAGTCTAGATATTGAAGACGGTTATACATCGAGAGATGTCGTTAGTCTAGATATAGAAGACGGTTGTACAGACGGATCTCGTTAGTCTAGATACAGAAGACGGTTGTACAACGACGGATCTCGTTAGCCTAGATATAGAAGACGGTTGTATAGACGGATCTCGTTAGCCTAGATATAGAAGACGGTTGTACAGACGGATCTCGATAGACTAGATATTGAAAACGTTTGTCCAACGACGTATCTCGTTAGTCTAGATATAGAAGACGGTTGTACAGACGGATCTCGTTAGCCTAGATATAGAAGACGGTTGTACAGACGGATCTCGTTAGTCTAGATATAGAAGACGGTTGTACAGACGGATCTCGTGAGTCTAGATATACAAGACGGTTGTATAGACGGATCTCGTTAGTCTAGATATAGAAGACGGTTGTACAGACGGATCTCGTGAGTCTAGATATAGAAGACGGTTGTCCAACGACGTATCTCGTTAGTCTAGATATAGAAAACGGTTGTACAGACGGATCTCGTTAGACTAGATATAGAAGAGGGTTGTACAACGACGGATCTCGTTAGTCTAGATATAGAAGACGGTTGTACAGACGGATCTCGTTAGTCTAGATATTGAAGACGTTTGTCCAACGACGTACCTCGTTAGTCTAGATATAGAAGACGGTTGTACAACGACGGATCTCGTTAGTCTAGATATAGAAGACGGTTGTACAGACGGATCTCGTTAGTCTAGATATAGAAGACGGTTGTACAGACGGATCTCGTTAGTCTAGATATTGAAGACGTTTGTCCAACGACGTACCTCGTTAGTCTAGATATAGAAGACGGTTGTACAGACGGATCTCGTTAGTCTAGATATTGAAGACGTTTGTACAGACGGATCTCGTTAGTCTAGATACAGAAGACGGTTGTCCAACGACGTATCTCGTTAGTCTAGATATAGAAAACGGTTGTACAGACGGATCTCGATAGACTAGATATTGAAGACGTTTGTCCAACGACGTATCTCGTTAGTCTAGATATAGAAGACGGTTGTACAGACGGATCTCGTTAGTCTAGATATAGAAGACGGTTGTACAGACGGATCTCGTTAGTCTAGATATAGAAGACGGTTGTACAGACGGATCTCGTTAGTCTAGATATTGAAGACGTTTGTACAGACGGATCTCGTTAGTCTAGATACAGAAGACGGTTGTCCAACGACGGATCTCGTTAGTCTAGATATAGAAGACGGTTGTACAGACGGATCTCGTTAGTCTAGATATAGAAGACGGTTGTACAGACAGATCTCGTTAGTCTAGATATAGATGACGGTTGTATAACGAGAGATCTCGTTAGTCTAGATATAGAAGACGGTCGTATAACGAGAGATCTCGTTAGTCTAGATATAGGAGATGGTTGTACAGACGGATCTCGTTAGTCTAGATATAGAAGACGGTTGTACAGACGGATCTCGTTAGTCTAGATATAGAAGACGGTTGTACAGACGGATCTCGTTAGTCTAGACATTGAAGACGTTTGTCCAACGACGTATCTCGTTAGTCTAGATATAGAAGACGGTTGTACAGACGGATCTCGTTAGTCTAGATATAGAAGACGGTTGTACAGACGGATCTCGTTAGTCTAGATATTGAAGACGTTTGTACAACGACGGATCTCGTTAGTCTAGATATAGAAGACGGTTGTACAGACGGATCTCGTTAGTCTAGATATAGAAGACGGTTGTATAACGAGAGATCTCTTTAGTCTAGATATAAAAGATGGTTGTACAGACGGATCTCGTTAGTCTAGATATAGAAGACGGTTGTCCAACGACGTATCTCGTTAGTCTAGATATAGAAGACGGTTGTACAACGATAGATCTCGTTAGTCGAGATATAGAAGACGGTTGTACAACGACGGATCTCGTTAGTCTAGATATAGAAGACGGTTGTACAGACGGATCTCGTTAGTCTAGATATAGAAGACGGTTGCGCAACGAGAGATCTCGTTAGTCGAGATATAGAAGACGGTTGTACAACGACGGATCTCGTTAGTCTAGATATAGAAAACGGTTGTACAGACGGATCTCGTTAGTCTAGATATAGAAGACGGTTGTACAACGAGAGATCTCGTTAGTCGAGATATAGAAGATGGTTGTACAACGACGGATCTCGTTAGTCTAGATATAGAAGACGGTTGTACAGACGGATCTCGTTAGTCTAGATATTGAAGACGGTTGTACAGACGGATCTCGTTAGTCTAGATATAGAAGACGGTTGTACAGACAGATCTCGTTAGTCTAGATATAGATGACGGTTGTATAACGAGAGATCTCGTTAGTCTAGATATAGAAGACGGTCGTATAACGAGAGATCTCGTTAGTCTAGATATAGGAGACGGTTGTACAGACGGATCTCGTTAGTCTAGATATAGAAGACGGTTGTACAGACGGATCTCGTTAGTCTAGATATTGAAGACGTTTGTACAACGACGGATCTCGTTAGTCTAGATATAGAAGACGGTTGTACAGACGGATCTCGTTAGTCTAGATATAGAAGACGGTTGTATAACGAGAGATCTCTTTAGTCTAGATATAAAAGATGGTTGTACAGACGGATCTCGTTAGTCTAGATATAGAAGACGGTTGTCCAACGACGTATCTCGTTAGTCTAGATATAGAAAACGGTTGTACAGACGGATCTCGTTAGTCTAGATATAGAAGACGGTTGTACAGACGGATCTCGTTAGTCTAGATATAGAAGACGGTTGTACAGACGGATCTCGTTAGTCTAGACATTGAAGACGTTTGTCCAACGACGTATCTCGTTAGTCTAGATATAGAAGACGGTTGTACAGACGGATCTCGTTAGTCTAGATATAGAAGACGGTTGTACAGACGGATCTCGTTAGTCTAGATATTGAAGACGGTTGTACAGACGGATCTCGTTAGTCTAGATATTGAAGACGTTTGTACAACGACGGATTCTCGTTAGTCTAGATATAGAAGACGGTTGTACAGACGGATCTCGTTAGTCTAGATATAGAAGACGGTTGTATAACGAAAGATCTCGTTAGTCTAGATATAGAAGACGGTTGTACAGGCGGATCCCGTTAGTCTAGATATTGAAGACGGTTATACATCGAGAGATGTCGTTAGTCTAGATATAGAAGACGGTTGTACAGACGGATCTCGTTAGTCTAGATACAGAAGACGGTTGTACAACGACGGATCTCGTTAGCCTAGATATAGAAGACGGTTGTATAGACGGATCTCGTTAGCCTAGATATAGAAGACGGTTGTACAGACGGATCTCGTTAGTCTAGATATAGAAGACGGTTGTCCAACGACGGATCTCGTGAGTCTAGATATAGAAGACGGTTGTACAGACGGATCTCGTTAGTCTAGATATAGAAGACGGTTGTACAGACGGATCTCGTTAGTCTAGATATTGAAGACGTTTGTCCAACGACGTACCTCGTTAGTCTAGATATAGAAGACGGTTGTACAACGACGGATCTCGTTAGTCTAGATATAGAAGACGGTTGTACAGACGGATCTCGTTAGTCTAGATATAGAAGACGGTTGTACAGACGGATCTCGTTAGTCTAGATATTGAAGACGTTTGTCCAACGACGTACCTCGTTAGTCTAGATATAGAAGACGGTTGTACAGACGGATCTCGTTAGTCTAGATATTGAAGACGTTTGTACAGACGGATCTCGTTAGTCTAGATACAGAAGACGGTTGTCCAACGACGTATCTCGTTAGTCTAGATATAGAAAACGGTTGTACAGACGGATCTCGATAGAGTAGATATTGAAGACGTTTGTCCAACGACGTATCTCGTTAGTCTAGATATAGAAGACGGTTGTACAGACGGATCTCGTTAGTCTAGATATAGAAGACGGTTGTACAGACGGATCTCGTTAGTCTAGATATAGAAGACGGTTGTACAGACGGATCCCGTTAGTCTAGATATTGAAGACGGTTATACATCGAGAGATGTCGTTAGTCTAGATATAGAAGACGGTTGTACAGACGGATCTCGTTAGTCTAGATACAGAAGACGGTTGTACAACGACGGATCTCGTTAGTCTAGATATAGAAGACGGTTGTACAGACGGATCTCGTTAGTCTAGATATTGAAGACGTTTGTCCAACGACGTACCTCGTTAGTCTAGATATAGAAGACGGTTGTACAGACGGATCTCGTTAGTCTAGATATTGAAGACGTTTGTCCAACGACGTACCTCGTTAGTCTAGATATAGAAGACGGTTGTACAGACGGATCTCGTTAGTCTAGATATTGAAGACGTTTGTACAGACGGATCTCGTTAGTCTAGATACAGAAGACGGTTGTCCAACGACGTATCTCGTTAGTCTAGATATAGAAAACGGTTGTACAGACGGATCTCGATAGACTAGATATTGAAGACGTTTGTCCAACGACGTATCTCGTTAGTCTAGATATAGAGGACGGTTGTACAGACGGATCTCGTTAGTCTAGATATAGAAGACGGTTGTACAGACGGATCTCGTTAGTCTAGATATAGAAGACGGTTGTACAGACGGATCTCGTTAGTCTAGATATTGAAGACGTTTGTACAGACGGATCTCGTTAGTCTAGATACAGAAGACGGTTGTACAGACGGATCTCGTTAGTCTAGATATAGAAGACGGTTGTACAGACGGATCTCGTTAGTCTAGATATTGAAGACGTTTGTCCAACGACGTACCTCGTTAGTCTAGATATAGAAGACGGTTGTACAGACGGATCTCGTTAGTCTAGATATAGAAGACGGTTGTACAACGACGGATCTCGTTAGTCTAGATATAGAAGACGGTTGTACAGACGGATCTCGTTAGTCTAGATATAGAAGACGGTTGTACAGACGGATCTCGTTAGTCTAGATATTGAAGACGTTTGTCCAACGACGTACCTCGTTAGTCTAGATATAGAAGACGGTTGTACAGACGGATCTCGTTAGTCTAGATATAGAAGACGGTTGTACAGACGGATCTCGTTAGTCTAGATATAGAAGACGGTTGTACAGACGGATCTCGTTAGTCTAGATATTGAAGACGGTTGTACAGACGGATCTCGTTAGCCTAGATATAGAAGACGGTTGTACAGACGGATCTCGTTAGTCTAGATATAGAAGACGGTTGTACAGACGGATCTCGTGAGTCTAGATATACAAGACGGTTGTATAGACGGATCTCGTTAGTCTAGATATAGAAGACGGTTGTACAGACGGATCTCGTGAGTCTAGATATAGAAGACGGTTGTCCAACGACGTATCTCGTTAGTCTAGATATAGAAAACGGTTGTACAGACGGATCTCGTTAGACTAGATATAGAAGAGGGTTGTACAACGACGGATCTCGTTAGTCTAGATATAGAAGACGGTTGTACAGACGGATCTCGTTAGTCTAGATATTGAAGACGTTTGTCCAACGACGTACCTCGTTAGTCTAGATATAGAAGACGGTTGTACAACGACGGATCTCGTTAGTCTAGATATAGAAGACGGTTGTACAGACGGATCTCGTTAGTCTAGATATAGAAGACGGTTGTACAGACGGATCTCGTTAGTCTAGATATTGAAGACGTTTGTCCAACGACGTACCTCGTTAGTCTAGATATAGAAGACGGTTGTACAGACGGATCTCGTTAGTCTAGATATTGAAGACGTTTGTACAGACGGATCTCGTTAGTCTAGATACAGAAGACGGTTGTCCAACGACGTATCTCGTTAGTCTAGATACAGAAGACGTTTGTCCAACGACGTATCTCGTTAGTCTAGATATAGAAGACGGTTGTACAGACGGATCTCGTTAGTCTAGATATAGAAGACGGTTGTACAGACGGATCTCGTTAGTCTAGATATTGAAGACGGTTGTACAGACGGATCTCGTTAGTCTAGATATTGAAGACGTTTGTACAACGACGGATCTCGTTAGTCTAGATATAGAAGACGGTTGTACAGACGGATCTCGTTAGTCTAGATATAGAAGACGGTTGTATAACGAAAGATCTCGTTAGTCTAGATATAGAAGACGGTTGTACAGGCGGATCCCGTTAGTCTAGATATTGAAGACGGTTATACACCGAGAGATGTCGTTAGTCTAGATATAGAAGACGGTTGTACAGACGGATCTCGTTAGCCTAGATATAGAAGACGGTTGTATAGACGGATCTCGTTAGCCTAGATATAGAAGACGGTTGTACAGACGGATCTCGATAGACTAGATATTGAAAACGTTTGTCCAACGACGTATCTCGTTAGTCTAGATATAGAAGACGGTTGTACAGACGGATCTCGTTAGCCTAGATATAGAAGACGGTTGTACAGACGGATCTCGTTAGTCTAGATATAGAAGACGGTTGTACAGACGGATCTCGTGAGTCTAGATATAGAAGACGGTTTTATAGACGGATCTCGTTAGTCTAGATATAGAAGACGGTTGTACAGACGGATCTCGTGAGTCTAGATATAGAAGACGGTTGTCCAACGACGTATCTCGTTAGTCTAGATATAGAAAACGGTTGTACAGACGGATCTCGTTAGACTAGATATAGAAGGGGGTTGTACAACGACGGATCTCGTTAGTCTAGATATAGAAGACGGTTGTACAGACGGATCTCGATAGTCTAGATATTGAAGACGTTTGTCCAACGACGTACCTCGTTAGTCTAGATATAGAAGACGGTTGTACAACGACGGATCTCGTTAGTCTAGATATAGAAGACGGTTGTACAGACGGATCTCGTTAGTCTAGATATAGAAGACGGTTGTACAGACGGATCTCGTTAGTCTAGATATTGAAGACGTTTGTCCAACGACGTACCTCGATAGTCTAGATATAGAAGACGGTTGTACAGACGGATCTCGTTAGTCTAGATATTGAAGACGTTTGTCCAACGACGTACCTCGTTAGTCTAGATATAGAAGACGGTTGTACAGACGGATCTCGTTAGTCTAGATATTGAAGACGTTTGTACAGACGGATCTCGTTAGTCTAGATACAGAAGACGGTTGTCCAACGACGTATCTCGTTAGTCTAGATATAGAAAACGGTTGTACAGACGGATCTCGATAGACTAGATATTGAAGACGTTTGTCCAACGACGTATCTCGTTAGTCTAGATATAGAGGACGGTTGTACAGACGGATCTCGTTAGTCTAGATATAGAAGACGGTTGTACAGACGGATCTCGTTAGTCTAGATATAGAAGACGGTTGTACAGACGGATCTCGTTAGTCTAGATATTGAAGACGTTTGTACAGACGGATCTCGTTAGTCTAGATACAGAAGACGGTTGTCCAACGACGTATCTCGTTAGTCTAGATATAGAAAACGGTTGTACAGACGGATCTCGATAGACTAGATATTGAAGACTTTGTCCAACGACGTATCTCGTTAGTCTAGATATAGAAGACGGTTGTACAGACGGATCTCGTTAGTCTAGATATAGAAGACGGTTGTACAGACGGATCTCGTTAGTCTAGATATAGAAGACGGTTGTACAGACGGATCTCGTTAGTCTAGATATTGAAGACGTTTGTACAGACGGATCTCGTTAGTCTAGATACAGAAGACGGTTGTCCAACGACGGATCTCGTTAGTCTAGATATAGAAGACGGTTGTACAGACGGATCTCGTTAGTCTAGATATAGAAGACGGTTGTACAGACAGATCTCGTTAGTCTAGATATAGATGACGGTTGTATAACGAGAGATCTCGTTAGTCTAGATATAGAAGACGGTCGTATAACGAGAGACCTCGTTAGTCTAGATATAGGAGATGGTTGTACAGACGGATCTCGTTAGTCTAGATATAGAAGACGGTTGTACAGACGGATCTCGTTAGTCTAGATATAGAAGACGGTTGTACAGACGGATCTCGTTAGTCTAGACATTGAAGACGTTTGTCCAACGACGTATCTCGTTAGTCTAGATATAGAAGACGGTTGTACAGACGGATCTCGTTAGTCTAGATATAGAAGACGGTTGTACAGACGGATCTCGTTAGTCTAGATATTGAAGACGTTTGTACAACGACGGATCTCGTTAGTCTAGATATAGAAGACGGTTGTACAGACGGATCTCGTTAGTCTAGATATAGAAGACGGTTGTATAACGAGAGATCTCTTTAGTCTAGATATAAAAGATGGTTGTACAGACGGATCTCGTTAGTCTAGATATAGAAGACGGTTGTCCAACGACGTATCTCGTTAGTCTAGATATAGAAGACGGTTGTACAACGATAGATCTCGTTAGTCGAGATATAGAAGACGGTTGTACAACGACGGATCTCGTTAGTCTAGATATAGAAGACGGTTGTACAGACGGATCTCGTTAGTCTAGATATAGAAGACGGTTGCGCAACGAGAGATCTCGTTAGTCGAGATATAGAAGACGGTTGTACAACGACGGATCTCGTTAGTCTAGATATAGAAAACGGTTGTACAGACGGATCTCGTTAGTCTAGATATAGAAGACGGTTGTACAACGAGAGATCTCGTTAGTCGAGATATAGAAGATGGTTGTACAACGACGGATCTCGTTAGTCTAGATATAGAAGACGGTTGTACAGACGGATCTCGTTAGTCTAGATATTGAAGACGGTTGTACAACGACGGATCTCGTTAGTCTAGATATTGAAGACGGTTGTACAGACGGATCTCGTTAGTCTAGATATAGAAGACGGTTGCACAACGAGAGATCTCGTTAGTCTAGATATAGAAGACGGTTGTACAACGACGGATCTCGGTAGTCTAGATATAGAAGACGGTTGTACAGACGGATCTCGTTAGACTAGATATAGAAGAGGGTTGTACAACGACGGATCTCGTTAGTCTAGATATAGAAGACGGTTGTATATCGAGAGATCTCGTTAGTCTAGATATAGAAGACGGTTGTACAGACGGATCTCGTTAGTCTAGATATAGAAGACGGTTGTACAGACGGATCTCGTTAGTCTAGATATAGAAGACGGTTGTACAGACAGATCTCGTTAGTCTAGATATAGATGACGGTTGTATAACGAGAGATCTCGTTAGTCTAGATATAGAAGACGGTCGTATAACGAGAGATCTCGTTAGTCTAGATATAGGAGATGGTTGTACAGACGGATCTCGTTAGTCTAGATATAGAAGACGGTTGTACAGACGGATCTCGTTAGTCTAGGTATAGAAGACGGTTGTACAGACGGATCTCGTTAGTCTAGATATAGAAGACGGTTGTATAACGAGAGATCTCGTTAGTCTAGATATAGAAGATGGTTGTACAGACGGATCTCGTTAGTCTAGATATAGAAGACGGTTGTACAGACGGATCTCGTTAGTCTAGATATAGAAGACGGTTGTACAGACGGATCTCGTTAGTCTAGACATTGAAGACGTTTGTCCAACGACGTATCTCGTTAGTCTAGATATAGAAGACGGTTGTACAGACGGATCTCGTTAGTCTAGATATAGAAGACGGTTGTACAGACGGATCTCGTTAGTCTAGATATTGAAGACGTTTGTACAACGACGGATCTCGTTAGTCTAGATATAGAAGACGGTTGTACAGACGGATCTCGTTAGTCTAGATATAGAAGACGGTTGTATAACGAGAGATCTCTTTAGTCTAGATATAAAAGATGGTTGTACAGACGAATCTCGTTAGTCTAGATATAGAAGACGGTTGTCCAACGACGTATCTCGTTAGTCTAGATATAGAAAACGGTTGTACAGACGGATCTCGTTAGTCTAGATATAGAAGACGGTTGTACAGACGGATCTCGTTAGTCTAGATATAGAAGACGGTTGTACAGACGGATCTCGTTAGTCTAGACATTGAAGACGTTTGTCCAACGACGTATCTCGTTAGTCTAGATATAGAAGACGGTTGTACAGACGGATCTCGTTAGTCTAGATATAGAAGACGGTTGTACAGACGGATCTCGTTAGTCTAGATATTGAAGACGGTTGTACAGACGGATCTCGTTAGTCTAGATATTGAAGACGTTTGTACAACGACGGATCTCGTTAGTCTAGATATAGAAGACGGTTGTACAGACGGATCTCGTTAGTCTAGATATAGAAGACGGTTGTATAACGAAAGATCTCGTTAGTCTAGATATAGAAGACGGTTGTACAGGCGGATCCCGTTAGTCTAGATATTGAAGACGGTTATACATCGAGAGATGTCGTTAGTCTAGATATAGAAGACGGTTGTACAGACGGATCTCGTTAGTCTAGATACAGAAGACGGTTGTACAACGACGGATCTCGTTAGCCTAGATATAGAAGACGGTTGTATAGACGGATCTCGTTAGCCTAGATATAGAAGACGGTTGTACAGACGGATCTCGTTAGTCTAGATATAGAAGACGGTTGTCCAACGACGGATCTCGTGAGTCTAGATATAGAAGACGGTTGTACAGACGGATCTCGTTAGTCTAGATATAGAAGACGGTTGTACAGACGGATCTCGTTAGTCTAGATATTGAAGACGTTTGTCCAACGACGTACCTCGTTAGTCTAGATATAGAAGACGGTTGTACAACGACGGATCTCGTTAGTCTAGATATAGAAGACGGTTGTACAGACGGATCTCGTTAGTCTAGATATAGAAGACGGTTGTACAGACGGATCTCGTTAGTCTAGATATTGAAGACGTTTGTCCAACGACGTACCTCGTTAGTCTAGATATAGAAGACGGTTGTACAGACGGATCTCGTTAGTCTAGATATTGAAGACGGTTGTACAGACGGATCTCGTTAGTCTAGATATAGAAGACGGTTGTACAGACGGATCTCGTTAGTCTAGATATTGAAGACGTTTGTACAACGACGGATCTCGTTAGTCTAGATATAGAAGACGGTTGTACAGACGGATCTCGTTAGTCTAGATATAGAAGACGGTTGTATAACGAGAGATCTCTTTAGTCTAGATATAAAAGATGGTTGTACAGACGAATCTCGTTAGTCTAGATATAGAAGACGGTTGTCCAACGACGTATCTCGTTAGTCTAGATATAGAAAACGGTTGTACAGACGGATCTCGTTAGTCTAGATATAGAAGACGGTTGTACAGACGGATCTCGTTAGTCTAGATATAGAAGACGGTTGTACAGACGGATCTCGTTAGTCTAGACATTGAAGACGTTTGTCCAACGACGTATCTCGTTAGTCTAGATATAGAAGACGGTTGTACAGACGGATCTCGTTAGTCTAGATATAGAAGACGGTTGTACAGACGGATCTCGTTAGTCTAGATATTGAAGACGGTTGTACAGACGGATCTCGTTAGTCTAGATATTGAAGACGTTTGTACAACGACGGATCTCGTTAGTCTAGATATAGAAGACGGTTGTACAGACGGATCTCGTTAGTCTAGATATAGAAGACGTTTGTCCAACGACGTATCTCGTTAGTCTAGATATAGAAGACGGTTGTACAGACGGATCTCGTTAGTCTAGATATAGAAGACGGTTGTACAGACGGATCTCGTTAGTCTAGATATTGAAGACGGTTGTACAGACGGATCTCGTTAGTCTAGATATTGAAGACGTTTGTACAACGACGGATCTCGTTAGTCTAGATATAGAAGACGGTTGTACAGACGGATCTCGTTAGTCTAGATATAGAAGACGGTTGTATAACGAAAGATCTCGTTAGTCTAGATATAGAAGACGGTTGTACAGGCGGATCCCGTTAGTCTAGATATTGAAGACGGTTATACATCGAGAGATGTCGTTAGTCTAGATATAGAAGACGGTTGTACAGACGGATCTCGTTAGTCTAGATACAGAAGACGGTTGTACAACGACGGATCTCGTTAGCCTAGATATAGAAGACGGTTGTATAGACGGATCTCGTTAGCCTAGATATAGAAGACGGTTGTACAGACGGATCTCGTTAGTCTAGATATAGAAGACGGTTGTCCAACGACGGATCTCGTGAGTCTAGATATAGAAGACGGTTGTACAGACGGATCTCGTTAGTCTAGATATAGAAGACGGTTGTACAGACGGATCTCGTTAGTCTAGATATTGAAGACGTTTGTCCAACGACGTACCTCGTTAGTCTAGATATAGAAGACGGTTGTACAACGACGGATCTCGTTAGTCTAGATATAGAAGACGGTTGTACAGACGGATCTCGTTAGTCTAGATATAGAAGACGGTTGTACAGACGGATCTCGTTAGTCTAGATATTGAAGACGTTTGTCCAACGACGTACCTCGTTAGTCTAGATATAGAAGACGGTTGTACAGACGGATCTCGTTAGTCTAGATATTGAAGACGTTTGTACAGACGGATCTCGTTAGTCTAGATACAGAAGACGGTTGTCCAACGACGTATCTCGTTAGTCTAGATATAGAAAACGGTTGTACAGACGGATCTCGATAGACTAGATATTGAAGACGTTTGTCCAACGACGTATCTCGTTAGTCTAGATATAGAAGACGGTTGTACAGACGGATCTCGTTAGTCTAGATATAGAAGACGGTTGTACAGACGGATCTCGTTAGTCTAGATATAGAAGACGGTTGTATAACGAAAGATCTCGTTAGTCTAGATATAGAAGACGGTTGTACAGGCGGATCCCGTTAGTCTAGATATTGAAGACGGTTATACATCGAGAGATGTCGTTAGTCTAGATATAGAAGACGGTTGTACAGACGGATCTCGTTAGTCTAGATACAGAAGACGGTTGTACAACGACGGATCTCGTTAGCCTAGATATAGAAGACGGTTGTATAGACGGATCTCGTTAGCCTAGATATAGAAGACGGTTGTACAGACGGATCTCGATAGACTAGATATTGAAAACGTTTGTCCAACGACGTATCTCGTTAGTCTAGATATAGAAGACGGTTGTACAGACGGATCTCGTTAGCCTAGATATAGAAGACGGTTGTACAGACGGATCTCGTTAGTCTAGATATAGAAGACGGTTGTACAGACGGATCTCGTGAGTCTAGATATACAAGACGGTTGTATAGACGGATCTCGTTAGTCTAGATATAGAAGACGGTTGTACAGACGGATCTCGTGAGTCTAGATATAGAAGACGGTTGTCCAACGACGTATCTCGTTAGTCTAGATATAGAAGACGGTTGTACAACGACGGATCTCGTTAGTCTAGATATAGAAGACGGTTGTACAGACGGATCTCGTTAGTCTAGATATAGAAGACGGTTGTACAGACGGATCTCGTTAGTCTAGATATTGAAGACGTTTGTCCAACGACGTACCTCGTTAGTCTAGATATAGAAGACGGTTGTACAGACGGATCTCGTTAGTCTAGATATTGAAGACGTTTGTACAGACGGATCTCGTTAGTCTAGATACAGAAGACGGTTGTCCAACGACGTATCTCGTTAGTCTAGATATAGAAAACGGTTGTACAGACGGATCTCGATAGACTAGATATTGAAGACGTTTGTCCAACGACGTATCTCGTTAGTCTAGATATAGAAGACGGTTGTACAGACGGATCTCGTTAGTCTAGATATAGAAGACGGTTGTACAGACGGATCTCGTTAGTCTAGATATAGAAGACGGTTGTACAGACGGATCTCGTTAGTCTAGATATAGAAGACGGTTGTACAGACGGATCTCGTTAGTCTAGATATTGAAGACGTTTGTACAACGACGGATCTCGTTAGTCTAGATATAGAAGACGGTTGTACAGACGGATCTCGTTAGTCTAGATATAGAAGACGGTTGTATAACGAGAGATCTCTTTAGTCTAGATATAAAAGATGGTTGTACAGACGAATCTCGTTAGTCTAGATATAGAAGACGGTTGTCCAACGACGTATCTCGTTAGTCTAGATATAGAAAACGGTTGTACAGACGGATCTCGTTAGTCTAGATATAGAAGACGGTTGTACAGACGGATCTCGTTAGTCTAGATATAGAAGACGGTTGTACAGACGGATCTCGTTAGTCTAGACATTGAAGACGTTTGTCCAACGACGTATCTCGTTAGTCTAGATATAGAAGACGGTTGTACAGACGGATCTCGTTAGTCTAGATATAGAAGACGGTTGTACAGACGGATCTCGTTAGTCTAGATATTGAAGACGGTTGTACAGACGGATCTCGTTAGTCTAGATATTGAAGACGTTTGTACAACGACGGATCTCGTTAGTCTAGATATAGAAGACGGTTGTACAGACGGATCTCGTTAGTCTAGATATAGAAGACGGTTGTATAACGAAAGATCTCGTTAGTCTAGATATAGAAGACGGTTGTACAGGCGGATCCCGTTAGTCTAGATATTGAAGACGGTTATACATCGAGAGATGTCGTTAGTCTAGATATAGAAGACGGTTGTACAGACGGATCTCGTTAGTCTAGATACAGAAGACGGTTGTACAACGACGGATCTCGTTAGCCTAGATATAGAAGACGGTTGTATAGACGGATCTCGTTAGCCTAGATATAGAAGACGGTTGTACAGACGGATCTCGTTAGTCTAGATATAGAAGACGGTTGTCCAACGACGGATCTCGTGAGTCTAGATATAGAAGACGGTTGTACAGACGGATCTCGTTAGTCTAGATATAGAAGACGGTTGTACAGACGGATCTCGTTAGTCTAGATATTGAAGACGTTTGTCCAACGACGTACCTCGTTAGTCTAGATATAGAAGACGGTTGTACAACGACGGATCTCGTTAGTCTAGATATAGAAGACGGTTGTACAGACGGATCTCGTTAGTCTAGATATAGAAGACGGTTGTACAGACGGATCTCGTTAGTCTAGATATTGAAGACGTTTGTCCAACGACGTACCTCGTTAGTCTAGATATAGAAGACGGTTGTACAGACGGATCTCGTTAGTCTAGATATTGAAGACGTTTGTACAGACGGATCTCGTTAGTCTAGATACAGAAGACGGTTGTCCAACGACGTATCTCGTTAGTCTAGATATAGAAAACGGTTGTACAGACGGATCTCGATAGACTAGATATTGAAGACGTTTGTCCAACGACGTATCTCGTTAGTCTAGATATAGAAGACGGTTGTACAGACGGATCTCGTTAGTCTAGATATAGAAGACGGTTGTACAGACGGATCTCGTTAGTCTAGATATAGAAGACGGTTGTACAGACGGATCCCGTTAGTCTAGATATTGAAGACGGTTATACATCGAGAGATGTCGTTAGTCTAGATATAGAAGACGGTTGTACAGACGGATCTCGTTAGTCTAGATACAGAAGACGGTTGTACAACGACGGATCTCGTTAGCCTAGATATAGAAGACGGTTGTATAGACGGATCTCGTTAGCCTAGATATAGAAGACGGTTGTACAGACGGATCTCGATAGACTAGATATTGAAAACGTTTGTCCAACGACGTATCTCGTTAGTCTAGATATAGAAGACGGTTGTACAGACGGATCTCGTTAGCCTAGATATAGAAGACGGTTGTACAGACGGATCTCGTTAGTCTAGATATAGAAGACGGTTGTACAGACGGATCTCGTGAGTCTAGATATACAAGACGGTTGTATAGACGGATCTCGTTAGTCTAGATATAGAAGACGGTTGTACAGACGGATCTCGTGAGTCTAGATATAGAAGACGGTTGTCCAACGACGTATCTCGTTAGTCTAGATATAGAAAACGGTTGTACAGACGGATCTCGTTAGACTAGATATAGAAGAGGGTTGTACAACGACGGATCTCGTTAGTCTAGATATAGAAGACGGTTGTACAGACGGATCTCGTTAGTCTAGATATAGAAGACGGTTGTACAGACGGATCTCGTTAGTCTAGATATTGAAGACGTTTGTCCAACGACGTACCTCGTTAGTCTAGATATAGAAGACGGTTGTACAGACGGATCTCGTTAGTCTAGATATTGAAGACGTTTGTACAGACGGATCTCGTTAGTCTAGATACAGAAGACGGTTGTCCAACGACGTATCTCGTTAGTCTAGATATAGAAAACGGTTGTACAGACGGATCTCGATAGACTAGATATTGAAGACGTTTGTCCAACGACGTATCTCGTTAGTCTAGATATAGAAGACGGTTGTACAGACGGATCTCGTTAGTCTAGATATAGAAGACGGTTGTACAGACGGATCTCGTTAGTCTAGATATAGAAGACGGTTGTACAGACGGATCTCGTTAGTCTAGATATAGAAGACGGTTGTACAGACGGATCTCGTTAGTCTAGATATTGAAGACGTTTGTACAACGACGGATCTCGTTAGTCTAGATATAGAAGACGGTTGTACAGACGGATCTCGTTAGTCTAGATATAGAAGACGGTTGTATAACGAGAGATCTCTTTAGTCTAGATATAAAAGATGGTTGTACAGACGAATCTCGTTAGTCTAGATATAGAAGACGGTTGTCCAACGACGTATCTCGTTAGTCTAGATATAGAAAACGGTTGTACAGACGGATCTCGTTAGTCTAGATATAGAAGACGGTTGTACAGACGGATCTCGTTAGTCTAGATATAGAAGACGGTTGTACAGACGGATCTCGTTAGTCTAGACATTGAAGACGTTTGTCCAACGACGTATCTCGTTAGTCTAGATATAGAAGACGGTTGTACAGACGGATCTCGTTAGTCTAGATATAGAAGACGGTTGTACAGACGGATCTCGTTAGTCTAGATATTGAAGACGGTTGTACAGACGGATCTCGTTAGTCTAGATATTGAAGACGTTTGTACAACGACGGATCTCGTTAGTCTAGATATAGAAGACGGTTGTACAGACGGATCTCGTTAGTCTAGATATAGAAGACGGTTGTATAACGAAAGATCTCGTTAGTCTAGATATAGAAGACGGTTGTACAGGCGGATCCCGTTAGTCTAGATATTGAAGACGGTTATACATCGAGAGATGTCGTTAGTCTAGATATAGAAGACGGTTGTACAGACGGATCTCGTTAGTCTAGATACAGAAGACGGTTGTACAACGACGGATCTCGTTAGCCTAGATATAGAAGACGGTTGTATAGACGGATCTCGTTAGCCTAGATATAGAAGACGGTTGTACAGACGGATCTCGTTAGTCTAGATATAGAAGACGGTTGTCCAACGACGGATCTCGTGAGTCTAGATATAGAAGACGGTTGTACAGACGGATCTCGTTAGTCTAGATATAGAAGACGGTTGTACAGACGGATCTCGTTAGTCTAGATATTGAAGACGTTTGTCCAACGACGTACCTCGTTAGTCTAGATATAGAAGATGGTTGTACAACGACGGATCTCGTTAGTCTAGATATAGAAGACGGTTGTACAGACGGATCTCGTTAGTCTAGATATAGAAGACGGTTGTACAGACGGATCTCGTTAGTCTAGATATTGAAGACGTTTGTCCAACGACGTACCTCGTTAGTCTAGATATAGAAGACGGTTGTACAGACGGATCTCGTTAGTCTAGATATTGAAGACGTTTGTACAGACGGATCTCGTTAGTCTAGATACAGAAGACGGTTGTCCAACGACGTATCTCGTTAGTCTAGATATAGAAAACGGTTGTACAGACGGATCTCGATAGACTAGATATTGAAGACGTTTGTCCAACGACGTATCTCGTTAGTCTAGATATAGAAGACGGTTGTACAGACGGATCTCGTTAGTCTAGATATAGAAGACGGTTGTACAGACGGATCTCGTTAGTCTAGATATAGAAGACGGTTGTACAGACGGATCCCGTTAGTCTAGATATTGAAGACGGTTATACATCGAGAGATGTCGTTAGTCTAGATATAGAAGACGGTTGTACAGACGGATCTCGTTAGTCTAGATACAGAAGACGGTTGTACAACGACGGATCTCGTTAGCCTAGATATAGAAGACGGTTGTATAGACGGATCTCGTTAGCCTAGATATAGAAGACGGTTGTACAGACGGATCTCGATAGACTAGATATTGAAAACGTTTGTCCAACGACGTATCTCGTTAGTCTAGATATAGAAGACGGTTGTACAGACGGATCTCGTTAGCCTAGATATAGAAGACGGTTGTACAGACGGATCTCGTTAGTCTAGATATAGAAGACGGTTGTACAGACGGATCTCGTGAGTCTAGATATACAAGACGGTTGTATAGACGGATCTCGTTAGTCTAGATATAGAAGACGGTTGTACAGACGGATCTCGTGAGTCTAGATATAGAAGACGGTTGTCCAACGACGTATCTCGTTAGTCTAGATATAGAAAACGGTTGTACAGACGGATCTCGTTAGACTAGATATAGAAGAGGGTTGTACAACGACGGATCTCGTTAGTCTAGATATAGAAGACGGTTGTACAGACGGATCTCGTTAGTCTAGATATTGAAGACGTTTGTCCAACGACGTACCTCGTTAGTCTAGATATAGAAGACGGTTGTACAACGACGGATCTCGTTAGTCTAGATATAGAAGACGGTTGTACAGACGGATCTCGTTAGTCTAGATATAGAAGACGGTTGTACAGACGGATCTCGTTAGTCTAGATATTGAAGACGTTTGTCCAACGACGTACCTCGTTAGTCTAGATATAGAAGACGGTTGTACAGACGGATCTCGTTAGTCTAGATATTGAAGACGTTTGTACAGACGGATCTCGTTAGTCTAGATACAGAAGACGGTTGTCCAACGACGTATCTCGTTAGTCTAGATATAGAAAACGGTTGTACAGACGGATCTCGATAGACTAGATATTGAAGACGTTTGTCCAACGACGTATCTCGTTAGTCTAGATATAGAAGACGGTTGTACAGACGGATCTCGTTAGTCTAGATATAGAAGACGGTTGTACAGACGGATCTCGTTAGTCTAGATATAGAAGACGGTTGTACAGACGGATCTCGTTAGTCTAGATATAGAAGACGGTTGTATAACGAGAGATCTCGTTAGTCTAGATATAGAAGACGGTTGTACAGGCGGATCCCGTTAGTCTAGATATTGAAGACGGTTATACATCGAGAGATGTCGTTAGTCTAGATATAGAAGACGGTTGTACAGACGGATCTCGTTAGTCTAGATACAGAAGGCGGTTGTACAATGACGGATCTCGTTAGCCTAGATATAGAAGACGGTTGTATAGACGGATCTCGTTAGCCTAGATATAGAAGACGGTTGTACAGACGGATCTCGATAGACTAGATATTGAAAACGTTTGTCCAACGACGTATCTCGTTAGTCTAGATATACAAGACGGTTGTACAGACGGATCTCGTTAGCCTAGATATAGAAGACGGTTGTACAGACGGATCTCGTTAGTCTAGATATAGAAGACGGTTGTACAGACGGATCTCGTGAGTCTAGATATAGAAGACGGTTGTATAGACGGATCTCGTTAGTCTAGATATAGAAGACGGTTGTACAGACGGATCTCGTGAGTCTAGATATAGAAGACGGTTGTCCAACGACGTATCTCGTTAGTCTACATATAGAAAACGGTTGTACAGACGGATCTCGTTAGACTAGATATAGAAGGGGGTTGTACAACGACGGATCTCGTTAGTCTAGATATAGAAGACGGTTGTACAGACGGATCTCGTTAGTCTAGATATTGAAGACGTTTGTCCAACGACGTACCTCGTTAGTCTAGATATAGAAGACGGTTGTACAACGACGGATCTCGTTAGTCTAGATATAGAAGACGGTTGTACAGACGGATCTCGTTAGTCTAGATATAGAAGACGGTTGTACAGACGGATCTCGTTAGTCTAGATATTGAAGACGTTTGTCCAACGACGTACCTCGTTAGTCTAGATATAGAAGACGGTTGTACAGACGGATCTCGTTAGTCTAGATATTGAAGACGTTTGTACAGACAGATCTCGTTAGTCTAGATACAGAAGACGGTTGTCCAACGACGTATCTCGTTAGTCTAGATATAGAAAACGGTTGTACAGACGGATCTCGATAGACTAGATATTGAAGACGTTTGTACAGACGGATCTCGTTAGTCTAGATATAGAAGACGGTTGTACAGACGGATCTCGTTAGTCTAGATATTGAAGACGTTTGTACAGACGGATCTCGTTAGTCTAGATACAGAAGACGTTTGTCCAACGACGTACCTCGTTAGTCTAGATATAGAAGACGGTTGTACAACGACGGATCTCGTTAGTCTAGATATAGAAGACGGTTGTATAGACGGATCTCGTTAGCCTAGATATAGAAGACGGTTGTACAGACGGATCTCGATAGACTAGATATTGAAAACGTTTGTCCAACGACGGATCTCGTTAGTCTAGATATAGAAGACGGTTGTACAGACGGATCTCGTTAGTCTAGATATAGAAGACGGTTGTACAGACGGATCTCGTTAGTCTAGATATAGAAGACGGTTGTACAGACGGATCTCGTTAGTCTAGATATTGAAGACGTTTGTACAGACGGATCTCGTTAGTCTAGATACAGAAGACGGTTGTCCAACGACGGATCTCGTTAGTCTAGATATAGAAGACGGTTGTACAGACGGATCTCGTTAGTCTAGATATAGAAGACGGTTGTACAGACAGATCTCGTTAGTCTAGATATAGATGACGGTTGTATAACGAGAGATCTCGTTAGTCTAGATATAGAAGACGGTCGTATAACGAGAGATCTCGTTAGTCTAGATATAGGAGATGGTTGTACAGACGGATCTCGTTAGTCTAGATATAGAAGACGGTTGTACAGACGGATCTCGTTAGTCTAGGTATAGAAGACGGTTGTACAGACGGATCTCGTTAGTCTAGATATAGAAGACGGTTGTATAACGAGAGATCTCGTTAGTCTAGATATAGAAGATGGTTGTACAGACGGATCTCGTTAGTCTAGATATAGAAGACGGTTGTACAGACGGATCTCGTTAGTCTAGATATAGAAGACGGTTGTACAGACGGATCTCGTTAGTCTAGACATTGAAGACGTTTGTCCAACGACGTATCTCGTTAGTCTAGATATAGAAGACGGTTGTACAGACGGATCTCGTTAGTCTAGATATAGAAGACGGTTGTACAGACGGATCTCGTTAGTCTAGATATTGAAGACGTTTGTACAACGACGGATCTCGTTAGTCTAGATATAGAAGACGGTTGTACAGACGGATCTCGTTAGTCTAGATATAGAAGACGGTTGTATAACGAGAGATCTCTTTAGTCTAGATATAAAAGATGGTTGTACAGACGGATCTCGTTAGTCTAGATATAGAAGACGGTTGTCCAACGACGTATCTCGTTAGTCTAGATATAGAAGACGGTTGTACAACGATAGATCTCGTTAGTCGAGATATAGAAGACGGTTGTACAACGACGGATCTCGTTAGTCTAGATATAGAAGACGGTTGTACAGACGGATCTCGTTAGTCTAGATATAGAAGACGGTTGCGCAACGAGAGATCTCGTTAGTCGAGATATAGAAGACGGTTGTACAACGACGGATCTCGTTAGTCTAGATATAGAAAACGGTTGTACAGACGGATCTCGTTAGTCTAGATATAGAAGACGGTTGTACAACGAGAGTTCTCGTTAGTCGAGATATAGAAGATGGTTGTACAACGACGGATCTCGTTAGTCTAGATATAGAAGACGGTTGTACAGACGGATCTCGTTAGTCTAGATATTGAAGACGGTTGTACAACGACGGATCTCGTTAGTCTAGATATTGAAGACGGTTGTACAGACGGATCTCGTTAGTCTAGATATAGAAGACGGTTGCACAACGAGAGATCTCGTTAGTCTAGATATAGAAGACGGTTGTACAACGACGGATCTCGGTAGTCTAGATATAGAAGACGGTTGTACAGACGGATCTCGTTAGACTAGTTATAGAAGAGGGTTGTACAACGACGGATCTCGTTAGTCTAGATATAGAAGACGGTTGTATATCGAGAGATCTCGTTAGTCTAGATATAGAAGACGGTTGTACAGACGGATCTCGTTAGTCTAGATATAGAAGACGGTTGTACAGACGGATCTCGTTAGTCTAGATATAGAAGACGGTTGTACAGACAGATCTCGTTAGTCTAGATATAGATGACGGTTGTATAACGAGAGATCTCGTTAGTCTAGATATAGAAGACGGTCGTATAACGAGAGATCTCGTTAGTCTAGATATAGGAGATGGTTGTACAGACGGATCTCGTTAGTCTAGATATAGAAGACGGTTGTACAGACGGATCTCGTTAGTCTAGGTATAGAAGACGGTTGTACAGACGGATCTCGTTAGTCTAGATATAGAAGACGGTTGTATAACGAGAGATCTCGTTAGTCTAGATATAGAAGATGGTTGTACAGACGGATCTCGTTAGTCTAGATATAGAAGACGGTTGTACAGACGGATCTCGTTAGTCTAGATATAGAAGACGGTTGTACAGACGGATCTCGTTAGTCTAGACATTGAAGACGTTTGTCCAACGACGTATCTCGTTAGTCTAGATATAGAAGACGGTTGTACAGACGGATCTCGTTAGTCTAGATATAGAAGACGGTTGTACAGACGGATCTCGTTAGTCTAGATATTGAAGACGTTTGTACAACGACGGATCTCGTTAGTCTAGATATAGAAGACGGTTGTACAGACGGATCTCGTTAGTCTAGATATAGAAGACGGTTGTATAACGAGAGATCTCTTTAGTCTAGATATAAAAGATGGTTGTACAGACGGATCTCGTTAGTCTAGATATAGAAGACGGTTGTCCAACGACGTATCTCGTTAGTCTAGATATAGAAAACGGTTGTACAGACGGATCTCGTTAGTCTAGATATAGAAGACGGTTGTACAGACGGATCTCGTTAGTCTAGATATAGAAGACGGTTGTACAGACGGATCTCGTTAGTCTAGACATTGAAGACGTTTGTCCAACGACGTATCTCGTTAGTCTAGATATAGAAGACGGTTGTACAGACGGATCTCGTTAGTCTAGATATAGAAGACGGTTGTACAGACGGATCTCGTTAGTCTAGATATTGAAGACGGTTGTACAGACGGATCTCGTTAGTCTAGATATTGAAGACGTTTGTACAACGACGGATCTCGTTAGTCTAGATATAGAAGACGGTTGTACAGACGGATCTCGTTAGTCTAGATATAGAAGACGGTTGTATAACGAAAGATCTCGTTAGTCTAGATATAGAAGACGGTTGTACAGGCGGATCCCGTTAGTCTAGATATTGAAGACGGTTATACATCGAGAGATGTCGTTAGTCTAGATATAGAAGACGGTTGTACAGACGGATCTCGTTAGTCTAGATACAGAAGACGGTTGTACAACGACGGATCTCGTTAGCCTAGATATAGAAGACGGTTGTATAGACGGATCTCGTTAGCCTAGATATAGAAGACGGTTGTACAGACGGATCTCGTTAGTCTAGATATAGAAGACGGTTGTCCAACGACGGATCTCGTGAGTCTAGATATAGAAGACGGTTGTACAGACGGATCTCGTTAGTCTAGATATAGAAGACGGTTGTACAGACGGATCTCGTTAGTCTAGATATTGAAGACGTTTGTCCAACGACGTACCTCGTTAGTCTAGATATAGAAGACGGTTGTACAACGACGGATCTCGTTAGTCTAGATATAGAAGACGGTTGTACAGACGGATCTCGTTAGTCTAGATATAGAAGACGGTTGTACAGACGGATCTCGTTAGTCTAGATATTGAAGACGATTGTCCAACGACGTACCTCGTTAGTCTAGATATAGAAGACGGTTGTACAGACGGATCTCGTTAGTCTAGATATTGAAGACGTTTGTACAGACGGATCTCGTTAGTCTAGATACAGAAGACGGTTGTCCAACGACGTATCTCGTTAGTCTAGATATAGAAAACGGTTGTACAGACGGATCTCGATAGACTAGATATTGAAGACGTTTGTCCAACGACGTATCTCGTTAGTCTAGATATAGAAGACGGTTGTACAGACGGATCTCGTTAGTCTAGATATAGAAGACGGTTGTACAGACGGATCTCGTTAGTCTAGATATAGAAGACGGTTGTACAGACGGATCCCGTTAGTCTAGATATTGAAGACGGTTATACATCGAGAGATGTCGTTAGTCTAGATATAGAAGACGGTTGTACAGACGGATCTCGTTAGTCTAGATACAGAAGACGGTTGTACAACGACGGATCTCGTTAGCCTAGATATAGAAGACGGTTGTATAGACGGATCTCGTTAGCCTAGATATAGAAGACGGTTGTACAGACGGATCTCGATAGACTAGATATTGAAAACGTTTGTCCAACGACGTATCTCGTTAGTCTAGATATAGAAGACGGTTGTACAGACGGATCTCGTTAGCCTAGATATAGAAGACGGTTGTACAGACGGATCTCGTTAGTCTAGATATAGAAGACGGTTGTACAGACGGATCTCGTGAGTCTAGATATACAAGACGGTTGTATAGACGGATCTCGTTAGTCTAGATATAGAAGACGGTTGTACAGACGGATCTCGTGAGTCTAGATATAGAAGACGGTTGTCCAACGACGTATCTCGTTAGTCTAGATATAGAAAATGGTTGTACAGACGGATCTCGTTAGACTAGATATAGAAGAGGGTTGTACAACGACGGATCTCGTTAGTCTAGATATAGAAGACGGTTGTACAGACGGATCTCGTTAGTCTAGATATTGAAGACGTTTGTCCAACGACGTACCTCGTTAGTCTAGATATAGAAGACGGTTGTACAACGACGGATCTCGTTAGTCTAGATATAGAAGACGGTTGTACAGACGGATCTCGTTAGTCTAGATATAGAAGACGGTTGTACAGACGGATCTCGTTAGTCTAGATATTGAAGACGTTTGTCCAACGACGTACCTCGTTAGTCTAGATATAGAAGACGGTTGTACAGACGGATCTCGTTAGTCTAGATATTGAAGACGTTTGTACAGACGGATCTCGTTAGTCTAGATACAGAAGACGGTTGTCCAACGACGTATCTCGTTAGTCTAGATATAGAAAACGGTTGTACAGACGGATCTCGATAGACTAGATATTGAAGACGTTTGTCCAACGACGTATCTCGTTAGTCTAGATATAGAAGACGGTTGTACAGACGGATCTCGTTAGTCTAGATATAGAAGACGGTTGTACAGACGGATCTCGTTAGTCTAGATATAGAAGACGGTTGTACAGACGGATCTCGTTAGTCTAGATATAGAAGACGGTTGTACAGACGGATCTCGTTAGTCTAGATATAGAAGACGGTTGTATAACGAGAGATCTCGTTAGTCTAGATATAGAAGACGGTTGTACAGGCGGATCCCGTTAGACTAGATATAGAAGGGGGTTGTACAACGACGGATCTCGTTAGTCTAGATATAGAAGACGGTTGTACAGACGGATCTCGTTAGTCTAGATATAGAAGACGGTTGTACAGACGGATCTCGTTAGTCTAGATATAGAAGACGGTTGTATAACGAGAGATCTCGTTAGTCTAGATATAGAAGATGGTTGTACGGACGGATCTCGTTAGTCTAGATATAGAAGACGGTTGTATAACGAGAGATCTCGTTAGTCTAGCTATAGAAGATGGTTGTACAGACGGATCTCGTTAGTCTAGATATAGAAGACGGTTGTACAGACGGATCTCGTTAGTCTAGATATAGAAGACGGTTGTACAACGACGTATCTCGTTAGTCTAGATATAGAAGACGGTTGTACAGACGGATCTCGTTAGTCTAGATATAGAAGACGGTTGTACAGACGGATCTCTTGAGTCTAGATATAGAAGACGGTTGTACAGACGGATCTCGTTAGTCTAGATATTGAAGACGTTTGTCCAACGACGTACCTCGTTAGTCTAGATATAGAAGACGGTTGTACAGACGGATCTCGATAGACTAGATATTGAAGACGTTTGTCCAACGACGTATCTCGTTAGTCTAGATATAGAAGACGGTTGTACAGACGGATCTCGTTAGTCTAGATATAGAAGACGGTTGTACAGACGGATCTCTTGAGTCTAGATATAGAAGACGGTTGTACAGACGGATCTCGTTAGTCTAGATACAGAAGACGGTTGTACAATGACGGATCTCGTTAGCCTAGATATAGAAGACGGTTGTATAGACGAATCTCGTTAGCCTAGATATAGAAGACGGTTGTACAGACGGATCTCGATAGACTAGATATTGAAAACGTTTGTCCAACGACGTATCTCGTTAGTCTACATATAGAAGACGGTTGTACAGACGGATCTCGTTAGCCTAGATATAGAAGACGGTTGTACAGACGGATCTCGTTAGTCTAGATATAGAAGACGGTTGTACAGACGGATCTCGTGAGTCTAGATATAGAAGACGGTTCTATAGACGGATCTCGTTAGTCTAGATATAGAAGACGGTTGTACAGACGGATCTCGTGAGTCTAGATATAGAAGACGGTTGTCCAACGACGTATCTCGTTAGTCTAGATATAGAAAACGGTTGTACAGACGGATCTCGTTAGACTAGATATAGAAGGGGGTTGTACAACGACGGATCTCGTTAGTCTAGATATAGAAGACGGTTGTACAGACGGATCTCGTTAGTCTAGATATAGAAGACGGTTGTACAGACGGATCTCGTTAGTCTAGATATAGAAGACGGTTGTATAACGAGAGATCTCGTTAGTCTAGATATAGAAGATGGTTGTACAGACGGATCTCGTTAGTCTAGATATAGAAGACGGTTGTATAACGAGAGATCTCGTTAGTCTAGCTATAGAAGATGGTTGTACAGACGGATCTCGTTAGTCTAGATATAGAAGACGGTTGTACAGACGGATCTCGTTAGTCTAGATATAGAAGACGGTTGTACAACGACGGATCTCGTTAGTCTAGATATAGAAGACGGTTGTACAGACGGATCTCGTTAGTCTAGATATAGAAGACGGTTGTACAGACGGATCTCGTTAGTCTAGATATTGAAGACGTTTGTCCAACGACGTACCTCGTTAGTCTAGATATAGAAAACGGTTGTACAGACGGATCTCGTTAGTCTAGATATAGAAGACGGTTGTATAACGAGAGATCTCGTTAGTCTAGATATAGAAGATGGTTGTACAGACGGATCTCGTTAGTCTAGATATAGAAGACGGTTGTATAACGAGAGATCTCGTTAGTCTAGATATAGAAGATGGTTGTACAGACGGATCTCGTTAGTCTAGATATAGAAGACGGTTGTACAGACGGCTCTCGTTAGACTAGATATTGAAGACGTTTGTCCAACGACGTATCTCGTTAGTCTAGATATAGAAGACGGTTGTACAGACGGATCTCGTTAGTCTAGATATAGAAGACGGTTGTACAGACGGATCTCGTTAGTCTAGATATAGAAGACGGTTGTACAGACGGATCTCGTTAGTCTAGATATAGAAGACGGATGTACAGACGGATCTCGTTAGTCTAGATATTGAAGACGTTTGTCCAACGACGTACCTCGTTAGTCTAGACATAGAAAACGGTTGTACAGACGGATCTCGTTAGTCTAGATATAGAAGACGGTTGTACAACGACGGATCTCGTTAGTCTAGATATAGAAGACGGTTGTACAGACGGATCTCGTTTTCGGATTTTTTTTTCTCAGTAGTACGACTCGACACTTTGGTTATTACTAATTTTCTCGAGAACGGTTTCGAATTTTTGAAAGGTCGGAACGGTACAACGCGGTACAAACCTAGTACAAACTGGTACAACCGCGAGTTTTCAATTTTTCGGATTTTTTTTTTCTCAGTAGTACGACTCGACACTTTGGTTATTACTAATTTTCTCGAGAACGGTTTCGAATTTTTGAAAGCTCTGAACCGTACAACGCGGTACAAACCTAGTACAAACTGGTACAACCGCGAGTTTTGTCCGTGAGTTGATAGTGACAGCTGATTTCGACTCTTCTTTTAGACATTCATTTCATGCACTGGTGACGCGAGCAGTGATGCCTCCGACCCCTTCACGCCTGGCTCCAGCGACTGTCTGGCCTACACATAAGGGATCTGCACCTTGCCGATGCGGAGTTCCACTCGCCGTCCCAGGTTGACCTTCTACTTGGCGCTGATGTTTGCTGCGCACTGTTCGGAGAGAAGCGCCAAGGTCCAGCTGGTACTCCTGCTGCAACGCACACCCCATTCGGATGGGTACTTTTCGGCCCGGTTACTCATTCAGCTGACACTGCCAGTCCTGCATCGCGCCGTGTGTTCCACACGCGGATCCAGGATCCCTTATCCGTTGAGCTTCAACGTTTCTGGGAGCTGGAGGAGATTTCGGAGCCCACGCCCGTGGGCCCTGAGGATGACTGGTGTGAGGAGAACTTCGTGGCCACACATCAGCGGGACAAGACAGGGCGATACATCGTTCGTCTACCCTTCAATCGGAACTCTCCGACCACACTCGGCTCATCCAGGCCAGCCGCGCTGAGGACGCTGCACTGAGCAGCAATGAGTCTGAGCATTACTGAGCAGTAATGAACGACGGCAGCAGAAGGACCCTCAGTTACGTAGCAGCTATGTGGACTTCATGAAGGAGTATCAACAGCTTGGACATATGGAGTCCATACAAGAAGGCTCAACAACTCCCCTTGCGCTTTACTACCTTCCCCATCACGCAGTGTGGAAAGGCGAGGGGGAGAATACCAAAATTCGTGTCGTTTTTAACGCTTCTTGTATTACCTCTTCAGGAGTTTCCTTGAACGACTCGCTGTTGCCAGGTCCAAAGCTGCAGACCACCCTGTGGAGCGTGTTAACGAAGTGGCGGCTTTTCCAATTTGCCTTCTCAGTAGTAAGGCTATGAGAGTTCTAACTCAGGTCCTCTGAGGGGAGCGCGGGGGCGGGGGGAAGTGAGGGCGCGCGGGGGAGCGCGGCGCAGGGAAACATGGACGCGGGGCCTGCGGGGAGTGGAAGGACGGTTGCGCGCGCACGAGCCGCGGAGTGGGGGAAGCCGCGATCGTGGAGGGGATCACTCCGGGCCGAGCCGCCGCGGAGACCTCTCCAGACCGGACCCACCGTCGGAAATTTTTCAGAGGCGGAATGACCCCCAAAAAATCTCTTTCAGACCTTGGACCACCCCAAAAAATTTTTTATACCTAACCGAGGGAGGGGACGACCCCCCAAATAATTTTCCAAACCATTATGCGATGGAATTGTTTAATACATTATCCAAAATTGTTTCGGACAATGTCGGGAAAGATCGGTGTTTTCACACCGCGTCTTCGGGGAGGGAAAGAGACAGAGCATTACTGTAAAGCTAAAATTTTGGAAGAGGGAAAGAGACAACACTACATAGTGGTACAACCGCTTTCGTTCCAAATCTATCAAGTTTTTTTAAGCATTCAGATTTAGCGTCGCAGCGTCTCGCGCGATCGCATGTAACTTGAATCCTCTACAGCGGCCATGCAAGGTGACATCATTTTCGCACCATGCAGAACGCTCCAGCGAAATAGAATTATGTGGCGTCAGCAGAAACGCCGTATCTTAAAATTAGGTGGCGAGGAGGAAGACGGGTGAATGAAATCGACAAATAATGTTTTTAAGCAATTTTATTTTAAAATTAAGAGAATAGAATTTTAACATTTTTTCCTACGAGCATGAGCTAGAATATCGTTGATGGCACATGCTACCAGTTCGCAATCTACATGATACTCCTCGTCGAAGTGTTCGCTATCGCATATGATTTTAGCAGCACGCCGCGCATCTAATGTTTCGCAGGCAATACCGCTTTGCTGTAGCACTTTAACAAAAGTTTCAAATTTTACTCTCACATCTTCCGCAGTTTGATACATCCGTGGATACATATATTCTATACATGGCTGAAGATTTAATAAAAATGATATTGTGTCCAGTGTGTAATATAACGTGTCATCACATTGTGTGATCTTTACAATTGGTGTATCAAAGATCCGAAAAAAGTCAACCGTTAATTCATCAATCCGCATCGAAGGTGATCCAGGTAATCGTGCACGTTCTTCTATGGTTTCACAGTTGTCGAATAGCAAACCCCATGTATGCCATGATAATATGAGATGATTTCCATGATTGTCGCCGAGAAGCACTTCTACATTGACTGTAGGTCCTACGTCGATTCCAATTTCCAAATATTTGCTACCCATGGATGTTAATGCGTATCTTCTAACCATGATACGCGATCTTTGACGCGGACTAAGAGAACAATCGAAGCTATGAAATTGCCCGCTCGTATTAGGAATAAACATAAAAATTTTGAGAAGATGTGAAAAGTATGCGTTACCAATCATTATATATATTCTCCCCACATGGAGCTACACCATCATCTCGCACAATCGGAACGAAATAATCCCCACACCATGCGAGTATTTCATCAATGGCGCTGTACATTTTGTTTCAGAGCACTATTTGTTCCGTCGAAACTCGCTGAGGCTACTGGGCGATTGATTGAATAGCGTCCGGGAACTGGTTTAAATAGAGCTACAATTGCTCCCCCCACTACCGCATTTTATTCTAAGCCCAACAATTTTTTTTTCAAAATGATTTTCAATCTTAGCGTCGCAGCGTCTCGCGCGATCGCATGTAATTTGACTCCTCTGGAGGAGCCGTGCAAGGTGACATCATTTAACGGCGTGAAGAACGAAACATGTAGAAACGCGGAATCTTAAAATTAGGTGGTGAGGAGGAAGACGAGTAAATGAAATCGAGACAGAATATGTGTTTAAGAAATTTATTTAAAATTAAAAGGATATAATTTTAACATTTTTTCCTACGAGCATCAGCTAGAATATCGTTGATGGCGCATGCTACCAGTTCGCAATCTACATAATAATCCTCACAGTAATGTTCGCTTTCACGTATGATTTTAACAGCACGACGCGCATCTAATGTTTCGCAGGCAATACCGCTTTGCTGTAGCACTTTAACAAAAGTTTCAAATTTCGTCTGCACATCTCTTACATTTTGATAAAGCCGCAGATACACATAGTCTAAACATGGTTCAAGATTTAATAAAAATGTTACCGTATCCGGTTTGAAATACAGCGGCTTATTATGTAGTGTCATCCTTACAATCGGAGAGTTATAGATTTCACAAAAATCCACCATTAATTGGCCCATTTGCATCGAAGGTGATTCAGGTAATCGTGCACGTTCTTCAATGGTCGTACGACTGCCGCATAGCGAACCCCATGTACCCCATGGTAACGTGAGAAACATCCCACGATTGTCGCCGAGAACCATTTCTACATCAATCGTAGGTCGTACTCTGATCCCAATTTCCAAGTATTTGCTGCCCGTGGATGTTAATGCGTATCTTCTGACCATGATACGTGATGTTCGGTGCGGGCTAAGAGAACGATCAAAGCTATGAAATTGCTCGCGCGTATTAGGAATAAACATAAAAATTTTAAGATGTGAAAATTAACCCTTACCAAACAACTGTATCCTCCCCGCATTGAGCCACGCCATCATCTCGCACGATCGGAACGTAATAATTCATGCGTTCAACGTTTCCTTCGGCACCGGTACTGCCCATTTTGCTTTCAGAGCACAATTTGTTCCGTTGAAAGGCACTGAGACTATTGAGCGATTGATTGAATGACATCCGAGAGATTGGCTTAAATAGAGGTGCAATTGCTTCTCCCCACCACCACATTTTATTTTAAAGCTACCAATTTTTCCATAATGTGTTTCAATCTTAACGTCGCAGCATGTAACTTGAGTCCCATCCTCAAGGATAAAAGTCTCGACACGTGCCGAACGTAATATAATATTTCTGGGAACGTCGAATCTTAGAATTATGCAGAATCAGCAGAAACTATGTCGGATGATCATGCCCGCTAATTCCTCATACGCGTGAATCGTAGAAAGAATTATGCTGTATCAGCAGAAACTAATGCATTTGGGGAGGAGGTACGCCAAAAAGAATGAATTATACAGTATCAGCAGAAACTAATACATTCGAGGGAGGGGGTGCGCCAAAAGAGTTAGACAGAGATATCAAATCATGATGAGGATATAAATATATGCTCTAAACTGTAGAAAGCCTTAAATCGTTGCAACGTATTGCGTGGAAAAGTCACATTACATTTTCGTTCCATTTACGATCATGGAAAAATTCGCGCAAGTAGAACGCCAATTGTTGGATCAATCCATGCGATTGATTTCTCGGGAAGAGTACCTCGCGTGGGAAGAACGGTGCAACGAGTGCATCGAATCGTTGGAAGAACAAAGTCGCGTGAAACGCCCACGATTATCGATCGGTGTTCAACAATCGCTGATTGCTCGAATCGCGAGGCTCGAAGGACTGAAACATTCGTTGCGCGGACGTTTCGTGCGCGAAGGTGCCGGTCATTCGAGTACGGGACTTTTGTGGCGCGAAATAGACACTGCGTTCGATAGCCGCGTATTAACTGGTGCAGTGCTAAATTTGAACTACATCGAGCCGCGCAACTTCCTCCAAGATGCAGGGACCATCGTGCTGGAGCATGTGCGGGACGCTTTGAGGAAACATCGAAACCTCAAAGTGAACACTGTGTTCAACGGCGAATTTGTGGCGGGTGACAAGCATGCTTGTAAAAGCATCAACACCCGAAACTGCGAACTCTTCCACACATCCGATCTGCAGGAGTGGTACCAACGATGCGTCATCGAACCCACCCTGGCATCGCTGGAAGAGTTCCAGGAACGCGACAGTGGATGGGCATTGACGAGAATCCTCAACCTGACCGTCAATGTCAACAAGTACAATCCGCTGCGCGCGGGATGTTACGTCAAGTTGCCGCGAGTATTGTCTTTGAGGAAAGCCACAATTAGCGTGCAATCCCAGGACAATGCGTGTTTCGCGTGGGCAGTGGTCGCCGCTCTCTATCCTGCGGAAAGAAATGCCGATCGCCCAAGTTCGTACCCGCCTTATGCTTCCGTGCTAAATCTCCAGGGCATTGAGTTCCCAATGTCCCTGGAGCAAATAGGGAAGTTTGAGCGGCAGAACAGCGTCTCCGTCAACGTATACACCTTCGACGAGGAGAAAGGGTCGACGGTCTTTCCGCTGCGCCTCACCAGCCAAAAGAGGGATCAGCACGTCAACTTGCTCTACACGCCGAATCAAGAGCACGGTGATGTAGGGCACTTTGTGCTAATCAAGAACTTATCCCGACTGGTGGGCATGCAGCTGAGCAGGCACAATGGGAAAAAATTCATCTGTGATCGGTACGTATAGAATACTTGTGAAATATTGAAATGTCTCGCGAAAAAATTAAATAAACAAATTTTGTGTTTACAGGTGTATGCATTACTTCGGATCTGCCGAGAAGCTGGAGAACCATTCGCTCGACTGTGGGCAGATGAACAACTGCGCCATCCTGCTGCCCAGCGAAGGAAAAAATTTCCTCAGCTTCGAGAACCACTGCAGGAAGGAGCGGCTCCCCTTCGTGGTGTACGCAGATCTCGAGTGCGTTATTGAAAAAACCGAGGACAATCGAGTGGGTGATATAGACAATAAATTACATACATACCAGCACCATAAAGTGCACAGCATTGCATATTATATGCATTGTTCCTACGATACATCGCTATCGACGTATCGATGTTGCCGCGACGCGGATTGTGTTTCATGGTTCGTATACGAACTAAAAAAATTTGCAAATTTCGCCAAACCCATCTTGACCAGTAATGTTCCCATGCTGGATTTAACTCTGGAACAGTTGACGACATTTCGCGATGCAACACACTGCCATATTTGCGAAGAACCATTCAAGGCTGACGATGTACGAGTTCGCGATCATTGCCATCTTTCCGGACGGTTTAGAGGCCCGGCACATTCGGAGTGCAATTTAAATTATAAAAACGCGTTTTACAACCCCGTAGTTTTCCATAATTTATCCGGCTACGATTCGCATTTCATTATCGAGGAAATAGCTACCGCTTTCGAGGGTCACGTTGATGTATTACCCATAACTAAAGAAAAATATATTTCATTCACAAAAAATGTTGAAGATACGGCTGAATCAGACTCGCGAAATAATATTAAATTACGATTCATCGATTCGTACAAATTTCTCAATACCAGTCTCGATAAATTAGCATCTTTCCTTAGCACAGATCAATTAAAAATTTTACGATCCAAATTTGAAACATTATCCACCGAGGATTTCAATTTATTGACGCGAAAAGGTGTCTTTCCGTACGAATACCTTGATTGCGCGGACAAGCTGCAGGATCCATGCTTACCGCCGCGCGAGTCATTCTACAGTTCGTTAACGGGCGAGACTGTATCCGAGAGCGATTACGCGCACGCTGAGACTATCTGGCAGCGTTTCGGGATTAGAACCTTGGGCGAATACAGCGACTTGTATTTGAAAACTGATGTCTTGTTATTGGCAGACATTTTTGAAAATTTTCGCGAAAGTTGTATCAAGAGTTATGGACTAGATTCGGCGCATTATTATACTCTACCAGGTTTCACGTGGGATGCAATGCTAAAGCATACCAAAATTACATTCGAATTGCTCACCGACGTCGATATGGTCATGTTTATCGAACGCGGTATACGTGGGGGTTTAAGCCAATGTTCCGGAAGATATGCACATGCCAATAACAAGTACATGCCATCTTACAACGCATTGGAAGAGTCATCGTACTTGATGTACTTTGATGTGAATAATTTGTATGGGTGGGCAATGTGTCAGCCCCTACCATACGCTAAATTTCAATGGGTCGAAGATGTTGCAAAGTTTGATGTGTCTTCAATCAAAGTCGATTCGCCCACGGGGTACATTCTCGAGGTAGATCTGGAATATCCGCAACGTCTGCACGACGCTCATGCCGATCTACCGTTCTGCCCGACGCGTGCCAAACCACCTGGCAGCAGGCAGGACAAATTACTCGCGACGGTATACGATAAGCAGCGTTACGTTATCCATTACCGCAACCTGCAGCAGTGCACGCGTCATGGTCTTCGTATTACAAAGATACACCGCGTGCTCCAATTCGCTCAATCTCCCTGGCTCCGCGATTACATCGAACTCAATACACGGTTCAGAACAAGCGCGACAAATGACTTTGAAAAAAATTTGTACAAATTGATGAACAACGCGGTATTCGGTAAAACTATGGAAAATGTACGAAATCACGTGGATGTAAAACTTTTAACACGTTGGGAAGGGCGATATGGCGCGGAGGCAATGATCGCGAAACCGAATTTCCACAGCAGAAGTGTTTTTTCGGAAAATTTAATAGCTGTTGAATTGCGAAAACTCGAGGTGAAATTCAACAAACCGATATACGTGGGTATGTGCATTCTGGACATATCGAAAATTTGTTTGTATGAATTTCACTACGAGTACATGTCTCCCAAGCACGGACCAAATTGTAATATTCTATACACCGACACAGACAGCCTCATTTATCATATTCGATGCGACGATATCTACGAGACTATGAAACACAATATCGGTAGATTCGACACAAGCGATTATCCTATCGACAATCCATATAATATGCCGCGCGAAAATAAGAAGGTTCCAGGGCTGATGAAGGACGAAAATAACGGTGCGATAATGACCGAATTCGTAGGTCTTAGAGCGAAAATGTATGCACTTCGCGTAGACGGCAAAAGAGATACGAAAAAGGCGAAAGGCGTCAAGACCAACGTCATAGCCAGAACGATAACTTTCGACGATTACGCGAAGTGTTTGCAAAGGGAGATCGAAATGGTTCGCAGACAATCATGTATACGGTCTAAATATCATAAAGTGTACACCATTTCGGAATCTAAAATCGCTCTAAGTCCATACGACGACAAGCGGCATATCGTACCCGATTCGACCGACACTCTGCCCTGGGGACATTATAATATCCCATTGTAAAATATAAATTATTGTATTATAAATAGTGGAATTATTGTATTATAAATAGTGGAATTATTGTATTATAAATAGTGGGATTATTGTATTATAAATAGTGGGATTATTGTATTATAAATAGTGGGATTAATGTGTTAAAATAAAAAAATTGTTTACACATTTATATATATGTATCATTGTATTATAAATAGTGGGATTAATGTGTTAAAATAAAAAAAATTGTTTACACATTTACATATATGTATCATTGTATTTATTGAACCATGTATTATTTTACAATACATTATTTTTATTTATCCACGAATTGTGTGATTTATCAAACCCCAGCCACTTGACATATACCTTATCCCCCTTTCTACGCAGCACTTTTTCCACTAGATGCACATCAGGATCGGTGACGCGTTGCAGCTCCTGTTCATAGAATCCACCGGCAACAGGTTTTCCACAGGAATCGGCGAGCAGATACGTTGCAGGATTAGTTGCCTGTACTTTGACTATCTTGAACACCTCCGTTGTCCAATTCGGCGTATAGCCTTTATCGAAGATGGTTTTAAATTTGCTCACGCGCACAAACTCGCCCAACTTGAATCTCGCTGGAGCAGCGATCTTTATGTTGCTGTACACGGTGGCTAGCAGCCTGTCGGCGATCGCAGGGGTAACATCGCAAGGACGCATTCCGATGGTTCTATGTTTTCGTGCGTTATACTCTGCAAGCAGACGCGGTAGCGCATCGGTCCATCTATAGGTTCCATTGAGCGTAAACAATTTCCACATATTGTTCTTCAAAGTTCGATTGAAACGTTCTACGACGGAGGCCTTCATCACCGAATACGTCGAATAATGATTAATGTCGTGCTTTGTCAAGAGTTTCTGCATATCGGCGTTGTAAAATTCTTTTCCTTGATCGGTTTGCAAATTTTTCGGATATCGATCTCTAAATATCTTTGCGAACGCTTTAGTCACCTCAGCACCACTTTTAGTCTTGAGCGGCACCGCCCATGCATACTTGCTCAACACATCGATGACGGTGAGTATGTAGTGGTGACCCTGGTTGAAACGCGAGTATGGACGCATTTCTACAATGTCAGCTTGCCACAAATCATCGTATCCGTGCACCACGACGCGTCTCCGCGGGAAATGTCTTCGAGCTGGAGCGTGCAATTCCTCAACGAGTTGTAGCTTCTTGTAGCCATGGTTTTCTTCTTTACTCTTGGATTTCGATAATGGTTGCATGTTTGATCGCAGAGGTGTCTTGGACACGAATGATGTGATAATTATCGCGTACATTTATTATGTGCTTCTCGTCGGTCCGAGGAAATTCTGGACAAGTTGCTGCTCCGTAGCAAAAGCGGTTATAGCCTCTTTAACTTTACGAGTTTCGTTGTCCGGTTGTGGGATAGAATTCAACGCCTCCGATATCTTTTGAACGCTGTTTTGCAACGTCAGCATATCTTTCTGAAACACAACCAGCTTCCTCTCTAATTCTTCCTGCTGCTCTCTCAAAAGTTTAATGTTCTTTTCCACGTATAATTTATTGACGACATCGGTGTCGGCCACCGGCTGAGCTACGCGTCGTATCTTGCGTGATTTCGCATCAAAGTCGGCACCAGCCACGCAAAGGGCGTTATCTCGCATGTAATTTCGTAGCAAACCGTTCCATTTGTAATAGTCCATTCTAGCTGCTCCACTCTTCTCGAGCGATACCCCAAATTTGTTGATCGGCATCTCGATGCATACTGTGTGCATCGTCGGCGCGCGGATTTATATAATGAGACCTACCTCACGGAGTTCCTCGATAACCGATAGAATTTCGGGATCGTGAGAGTTGTTACCCGCCTGAGGCGACGCTTCCAACAAACGCAATCGATCCACCAACTCGTTGGGATCGTTCCAGTGTACGTAATCGATCTTGTTATCGTTTACCACCATGGCGCGCGGTACCGTTAGACCTTTCCCTGCCCTGCTAGTCGATGCGCGAGGGAGTAGCGGTGCAATTACATATTTGTACTTGTGTCCCTTGTTGCTCAATATGGGATTTTTAGCACCATGACCGCGTCTGTGGGCGTTCGTCGCCAACAGTATACTTTTATATTTTTGTTTATCGGCATCGGTGTATACAGCATCATCGGGAATTCTCTTGAAAATCAGTTCGTAAAGACCGGGTGTTCCTCTGTATTTTACACCATCTATGATTATGTTATCATCCATGTCTATATCGAAAGCCTTATCCCCAAGCCTCGTTCCACTATTGCCAAAGTATACGCCGTACACATAGTCCATCGTTGTATCCTTATCACCACTTAGGATCGCGCTCATGTATTTTTGCCCCAGCGGGCCGAAATGACTGCGAAACGTCTCTTGTCCCTCGGATGTTTGGAATTGCTGTCTAATAGATGTTACAAACGACTCATTGGGGCTAGTTTCGAAAACGTCATCATCAACGGTTGAGAGCGATTGCACATTGGGTAATGTACTTATTGGCGTGGGTGGAGCCGGAGAATCGCTTGATACGACATTCTGTCGTTTCCGCTTCGATTGAACTGGTGTCGAGGTTATGGGTGAATATTCCGTTGACATGTGCTCTTTCCTCTTTCTCTTGCGCGATGTGTTCCCTTTCAGAAGGATTTTTTTAGGCGTTAATGTTTCATTCCCTTCAACGTCTGTGCTCATCAGCGGCGATGTTTCAGCTTCCATCTCTGCGGTATTTTCCACAATATGTTTTAGTGGTTCGACGATAGGTTTGAAGTATCTCTCCAACGCGATATCTTCCTCCATCTTGCCAGTCTTCAAAGCCTGATGTTTCCGACGAATGGCTTCGCTGGTTTTTGCAATTTCCTTCGCTATTCTCTCGCGATCCTTAATCTCCAGAGTATCGATATCGATCATCGCTGTACCGCGGACGTTGCTTTCCCACCGACGTGTTGACGACGATTGATCATCTCATGGTATGGCAAACTCGTTAAATCCCTTTCTATAACGTCCATTGGACATCGCGCTATCCTTGTCTATCACCACGAAACCATAATCCCGTTGCCAACAATTACGACACAAAGCGCAGAAATCCTCGTAAGACATGTCGGTGTTTACGTGATCGTTGTACACATGTTTCAAGTTGGTACCATCCTGCTTAAACAGAATCAACAGATTCGCATTGTCGCGTATAAGATGTTTGGGAATCTTTGCATACGTCTGACAGAGATAGAAACAGTCAACGTTCGAGTGGCGTCCCATTGCAAAGTACTCTCGTATCGTATCTTGCTTGTCGCATGCCACGTCATCAAAAATAAAAATGGAATTCGGAAGCGATTCGCTCGGTGGGATGACATCACTGTTATTCGAAAACGTAAAGTAGCCAATTTCATCTATCGGAGTCAATAAATTCTCCAAGTACTGATATTTCGGCTGTTGCAACGACTTGGAATACACGTACACGTTCTCGAAGTGGACGCCGTGAGGACTTTCCAACAAGCTGATCAGCACGTTGGTCTTTCCACAATTTGATGGACCACAAATGAGGCAGCGGATAGTGTTTGGTAGCATGCTACCATGTCTGCGTCCTGTTTTCGAAGACATCACTCGTGATTTATCATCAAAATTTGTCACGCGTATGGTTACAGGTTGTCGCACAAATCGCATCCTCCCCGCGAACCGTGAAAAATGATTTTGATACGTCGAGGCGGTGATGCACCCTATTTATAGGTCCACGTCGAAACATGACGGCTCAGTATTCAATATGCTTCTGATCCTGTCGGATAATTATGATATTCGAGACCTAACCTCTGAGCAATTGAAATATATACCAAAGATTATTCTACTGCGAGAGTTTGGCAGACACATTGATCGGTTGTGGGACAGGCTCCCTGAGCATATAAAAGCCGATTCCGAGGTTCGACAGTATCACCGGTGCTTGGAACATTATAATCGCCCTTGGCAGCGAACGCATATCGATGGTCCGGCACCATTGATTAAAAACTGTAGCGAATGTCACCGACGACAGTAAAGAAAGGTCGTGGTTTGTTAAATCGGGCGATAAACGCGTTACCAATCGAATTACACATTCCGGGATATCAGTTTTGCGGTCCAGGAACTCATCTTGCAAAACGATTGGCTAGAGGGGATCGAGGTATCAATCCGTTGGACGCAGCGTGTCGCGAACACGATATTGCGTATTCGCGTAGCAACGACCTAGGCGAAAGGCACGCGGCAGATAACGTTCTCGCTGACAAAGCGCGAAAACGCATCGTTGCGCGAGACTCGACTCTGGGTGAAAGAGGTGCTGCTACAGCTGTTTGGGCAGCTATGAAGGCCAAGACGAAGATCGGAATGGGGATGAAAACAAAAACTCGCAAAAGGACTCCAAAGAGAGCATCGCAAAAGCGGATTCTTCCGGTGGCAAAACGGGGTGGTATATTACCACTTTTACCGCTGTTGGGTGTTCTCGGATCATTGGCTGGTGGAGCGGCGGGGATCGCCAAGGCGGTAAACGATAATAAGGCGGCGCAACGTCAGCTGCAGGAAATGCAACGCCATAATCGCTCCATGGAAGGTCGCGGACTTTATCTCGCGCCGTACAAGCGCGGACAGGGAATATCTAAACGAAAAAAAAAAACGTCGAAAAGAAAATAAAAATGCCTGTGGGCGTAACTACCGATGTGCAATTGGAGGAGTTGGCAAAACGTATGCGTATTCCATTCTTTAGAGGTGTTTTTATGCGCAACGCGTTACCAGCTGGTGGAGTACGTCGAAACGAGAGCGGTATCGTAAATTTGGACAATGCCGAGGGGCCGGGGACTCATTGGGTGGCGTATGCGAAGAGAGGGTGTCGAGCTATATATTTCGACAGCTTTGGGAATCTTCGACCGCCGATGGAATTGGTAAAGTATCTGGATAAGGATGCTGTGAAAATTGAATACAATCGAACGTCCTATCAGAAGTATGATCAGAGCAATTGCGGACAACTATGTCTACGCTTTCTACAAACGATCGGTGCCAAATTTAAGGATTGATTTCCCACCACTCTGATTCAGTACTGGTCGAGCAGTTCGGGCGGAATATGTCGTTAACATTCACTCTAACCGGCAAGAGTAGCACCCTCGCGGTGAGCTACTTTCCACCCATAGATTTGAGCGACGATGATTACGAGCTTGGTCTAACAACCTTTGAAACTTATCACACAATACCGAACATCGACTCGAGCAACGATAAATTCTACTTCATCGTAAACAACAGCCCCGACAGCGCTAATGAATACATTACGATTCCCCACGGCTCCTACGAACTAGACGCCATTGCCAAGTACCTGAAGCAGCGATTACTCGAGCGGTATCCTAAAAATCTTGGTGGCACCGATGATGACAACGATGACGGTGACACCGATCTGTATCCTATAGTGTTGCGTCCCAACAACAATACCATGAAAAGCGAGCTGTACTGTCGGTTCACCGTAGACTTTACAAAGCCCAACAACATTGGATCGCTACTAGGATTCTCGACGAATCGGGTATTAGCACCAGAACGATGGCATGAATCGGACGATCCAATTAATATCATGAACGTGAACATTATTCGCATAGAATGTAGCGTGACCGCTGGTGCGTACAACAATGGGAGGCGTGTACATACGATACATGAATTTTCTCCGAGAGTTCCACCAGGATATAAGATATCGGAAACGCCTGCACAGATCATTTACCTTCCAATCACCGCACGGGTCGTTACGGATCTGACGATACGCGTTGTGGATCAAGACGGACGGTTGCTCGATTTTAGAGGTGAAGAGATTACAATCAGACTGCACGTGCGACGACGATAATACGTGTGGCGCGAAAGAAATGCTTGTATTGAACGACTCCAGAAACCCGTTTGTTCCAAGTGAAATTGTTTACAACACCAACAACTGCAACAGCTCTGATCACGCTAAAAAGAAGAGGCTCAGTGCTGCGAACATTGCATTTTTGAAATCTTTGGGATTCATTGTGCGCATAAGTTGAAAAAATGGCTGATATTCTAAGCATTGGAGGGAAGCCGACGTTTGATGATCGCATCGTCAAGCTCGAGACTCACACATACAACCCATACGTCAACACAACGTTTGGATACAGCGATGAGATAAGAATACCGATACAACAGCAGGATTTATACACATTACCGTGTGAAAGTTTCCTCTATGTGGAGGGGAAATTGAAGATAAATAAGCCAAATGATGCGTTAACGGTGATGTTGGGAAATAATTGTGTGGCGTTCTTATTCGATGAGATTCGATACGAGCTGAATGGCGTGGAGATTGATCGCAACAGAAACGTTGGAATAACTAGCACGCTTAAAAACTATGTATCGCTGACATCGGACGAAGACAAAAATATGGAGAATGCCGGATGGGGCTTGAAACGACGCGATGGGTCAATAGTGAAAAATCATTTCAATTTTTGCATCCCACTCAAATATTTGCTAGGATTTTGTGAGAACTACAAACACATGATTATTAATGCGCGTCACGAATTGATTTTAATACGGTCGCGCAACGACAACAATGCTCTGATAGGATCATCGGTGTTGGAACCAGAAATTAAATTATTTAAACTACAATGGCGGATGCCTCATGTGACGCTGAACGACATTAATAAGCTATCGTTGCTACGTACTTTGGAAAGTGGACAAAACCTGAGCATTTGTTTTCAATCGTGGGATCTGTACGAGTATCCTATGTTGCAAAACACAAACAAGCATTCGTGGGCCGTAAAGGCATCCGCACAGCTGGAGAAGCCACGATGCGTGATCCTTGCTCTACAGACTGGTCGAAAGAATGTGACGAGCGAAGACGTTACTAAGTTCAACAACTGTAAATTGACTAATGTCAAACTTTTTCTCAACTCGGAATTTTACCCATACGATGACATGAACTTGGACTTTGACAAGAATAAGCATGCCATCTTGTATCACATGTATACGCAATTCGGTAAATCGTATTATGGACATAGTTGCAACGAGGCATTATTCACCGTGGCTGAATTTTTACAATTTGGTCCCATCGTGGTGATTGATTGTTCGCGACAAAATGAGTCGATCAAGAATGGCACCGTGGACGTGCGCATAGAATTCGAGTGTAAAGAGAATGTGCCGGCAAATACTACAGCCTACTGTCTGATTCTGCACGATCGGGTGGTTGAATACAATCCACTGACAAACGTAGTGCGCAAAATGAATTAAATTGCCACGCTACTTGCGCGCCATCTCCTGTGTCAAATTCATACAAATTTTCTTCGTGAAAATCGAGATGCTTTACGAGAAAGACTGCATTCTCCCGTCTGTCTTGGAAACGAACGGACCTCTAAATTGTACCGATAATGGCTGTACCAACATTCGTTGACCTGCAAGGGTTCATCGTCGATGGAAGATTTGTCGCGAAGGAAGTGGCTGTCCTACGCAAGGGAACAGTTCTCTCGCACTATATTTTTGGGAGTCCTATGTCACAATTCCTTCTTACGAAATCGGACAAATCAAGCATTCGGTGGTTGACGGCAAAACACCACGGACTACGGTGGAACGATGGAGACGTTCCGTACAGTATGGCTAAGCAGCTAATTACGAAATCTGTAGCTGATGCGATCGACGAAGAAGATGACACATCCCATATAGTATACGTTAAAGGGCTGCAGAAACGCGACTGGCTTGCGGATTTCCTCGACGAAAATACCAGAGCGGACGTAATCATCGAGACGCTGGACATTGACTACGAGGATATCAAATCCCTAAATAAGCTAAATGTAGTTGATACTCTGCGATGTGGCAGACACGCAAAGCACTGTGCCTTGCAAAATGTATTTAAAATATTCAACTGGTGGTCTAAACACCAGAGGGAAATGCTTAAATAAAATATAACCAATTTTTAATACATAAATGTTTTTTTTCTTCACCCTCCCCAACCTCTTGCATGTACGCTAGATTAAGACGATAGTTTTAATTATTATGTAGAAAACCGTTCGATACCCGTTCAATACCGTTCGATACCCGTTCAAAGCCGTTCAATACCGTTCAATACCCGTTCGATTCGCGTTCAAAGCCGTTCGATTCGCGTTCAATACCCGTTCAAAGCCGTTCGATACCCGTTCAAAACCGTTCGATTCGCGTTCAATACCTGTTCAATACCCGTTCAATACCGTTCAATACCTGTTCAATACCTGTTCAATACCCGTTCCATACCGTTCGATTCGCGTTCAAAACCGTTCAATACCCGTTCCATACCGTTCGATACCCGTTCAAAACCGTTCGATACCCGTTCAATACCTGTTCAATACCCGTTCCATACCGTTCGATTCGCGTTCAAAACCGTTCAATACCCGTTCCATACCGTTCGATACCCGTTCAATACCGTTCGATACCCGTTCAAAACCGTTCAATACCGTTCGATACCCGTTCGATACCCGTTCAAAACCGTTCAAAACCGTTCAATACCGTTCGATTCGCGTTCAAAACCGTTCGATACCCGTTCGATACCTGTTCAAAGTCGTTCAATACCCGTTCGATTCGCGTTCAAAGCCGTTCGATTCGCGTTCAATACCCGTTCAAAGCCGTTCAATACCGTTCGATACCCGTTCAATACCGTTCGATTCGCGTTCAATACCTGTTCAATACCCGTTCAAAACCGTTCAATACCTGTTCAATACCTGTTCAATACTGTTCCATACCGTTCGATTCGCGTTCAAAACCGTTCAATACCCGTTCCATACCGTTCGATACCCGTTCAAAACCGTTCGATACCCGTTCAATACCTGTTCAATACCCGTTCCATACCGTTCGAATCGCGTTCAAAACCGTTCAATACCCGTTCAATACCGTTCGATACCCGTTCAAAACCGTTCGATACCCGTTCCATACCGTTCAATACCCGTTCAATACCCGTTCCATACCGTTCGATACCCGTTCGCTTCGCGTTCAATACCCGTTCAAAACCGTTCAAAACCGTTCAAAGTGATATGGTCTAGCTGAATGATGCGTCAAAGAAGAAGGGAAAGAAGACGCGTGTGAAAAAAGGAGAGGATGGGCAGTGATGAAGATAAGTGCAAGAGGATAATCAGCGAAAAAAATGCAGGTGGAGAACATAACTTTTGCAAAGCTATGCACTTCTCGGTTTCAAGATATGAGTTTAGATGCGAGAGCCTGGAGATGCAGCGAGACCATTTGCATTCAAAACTTCATTGAAAGCAGTATTCATTGAAAGCAGTTCGGTTTAGAACATTTTTTGAAGTGACAATTTTTTTTAGTTGAAATTATTTAAATATGGGATATTATAGGCTCATGCCCGAGCGGATTGGAGAGCTCGGTCTGGACGACTTTGAGATATGTACTTTAAAATATTTTAACATTTATCGCGTTTAACCGTTGAAATCGAGCGAGATTAAAATCAAGCTGTTGTGTCAGTGTTATATCGTGGGTTCTATTTTCCAGAACTCGCCACCACCATCGCCGTCGTCGTCGCCGTCATTATCACCGCCGCCGTCGCCCACATGGTCGAGCGACTGGGGGCAGCATCCCTCGCCGCGATCGCCACCGTCGCCATCGCCGTCGCCGTCACCGCGTCCGCAGTCGCCGCTTCCGCAAGTGTGTATGACACTACATTGTGTTTGTGTGCGTGATGTTTATTATGTTTAATGTATCGTTATTATATCAACGTTTTGTATCTGTGTTCTAGGATGTATCTAATATGCGCCCATCACCACCACCACCACCAGAGTCGCCGCAGGAGGACGACAGCGACGGCGACGGCGGCGATAATTAGATTTTTTTCTATTTTTTCTTTTTTTTATTTTTCTCTTTTTTATTTTATTATTATTTTTTTTCTCTTTTTTATTTTTTTTTCATTATTTTATATTAATATTATTATTATTATTTTATTTACTTTTTATTTACTTTATATTATCATTTTTTTTTTTGTAACAATATATATATTTAAACATATATTCTGTCTCGATTTCATTCACCCGTCTTCCTCCTCGCCACCTAATTTTAAGATACGGCGTTTCTGCTGACGCCACATAATTCTATTTCGCTGGAGCGTTCTGCACGGTGCGAAAATGATGTCACCTTGCATGGCCGCTGTAGAGGATTCAAGTTACGCGCGATCGCGCGAGACGCTGCGACGCTAAATCTGAATGCTTAAAAAAACTTGATAGATTTGGAACGAAAGCGGTTGTACCACTATGTAGTGTTGTCTCTTTCCCTCTTCCAAAATTTTAGCTTTACAGTAATGCTCTGTCTCTTTCCCTCCCCGAAGACGCGGTGTGAAAACGCCGATCTTTCCCGACATTGTCCGACATCATCCTATAACGGATAAAGTATTAAACAATTCCATCGCATAATGGTTTGGAAAATTATTTGGGGGTCGTCCCCTCCCTCGGTTAGGTATAAAAAATTTTTTGGGGTGGGCCAAGTTCTGAAAGAGATTTTTTGGGGGTCATTCCGCCTCTGAAAAATTTCCGACGGTGGGTCCGGTCTGGAGAGGTCTCCGCGGCGGCTCGGCCCGGAGTGATCCCCTCCACGTTCGCGGCTTCCTCCACTCCGCGGCTCGTGCGCGCGCAACCGTCCTTCCACTCCCCACAGGCCCCGCGTCCATGTTTCCCTCCGCCGCGCTCCCCCGCGCGCCCTCACTTCCCCCCGCCCCCGCGCTCCCCTCAGAGGACCTGAGTTAGAACTCTCATAGCCTTACTACTCTTCTCCACAGACATCGTTAAGATGTTTCGACAAATATTGGTGCATCCAGCAGATCGTGATTGGCAACGCATCCTGTGGCGATCGGATCCCAGCAACTCACTGGAGACGTACAGATTGACCACTGTGACGTACGGAACTGCCCCGGCGCCGTACCTAGCGTTAAGGGTCCTGCGCCAACTTGCGTTCGACGAAGGCAAGCGCTTTCCGCGTGGCGCCCAGGTTCTTCTGCAACATTCTTATGTGGACGACCTCCTGGCGGGCGGCCATGACTTGGAGGAGGCAGGAGCTGTTCAACAGGAGCTCATCGAGATTTTGAAGGCTGGAGGGTTCCAACTTAGCAAGTGGGCCACCAGTCATCCCGCTCTGAACCCGCAGGAACCAGAGAGAACGAAACTATTTCAGGAACCGGACACGCATGGGGCGCTGGGTCTCGTCTGGTCTCCTGCCTCAGACTGCCTGTCCATTAAAGGACCGGTACTGCTCCAGGTCCAGTCGGATCATTGCTGGACCAAGAGGAAGGTGTTGTCGGAGTTGGCGAGCCTCTTCGACCCCATGGGATGGCTCGCCCCTGTGTTGGTGAAGGGTAAGATCCTAATGCAGGACCTTTGGCTCTGTGGAGTCGGGTGGGATGAACCGATCCCCACGGCACTGGACACTTCGTGGAGATCTTTCGGGAGAGCTTGCTCGAGCTTGGTCACATCCGAGTCCCCAGGTGGATTTCTTACGTTCCGAATCGGACTCATGTTGAGTTCCACGGATTTTGTGACGCATCCGAACGTGCTTACTGCGCTCAGACGTTGTCGAATCTTCTGGTCGCCAGAACCAAGGTCGCGCCGGTAAAGGTTATAAGTGTTCCGCGTCTTGCAATTCTCCTTGCTAGGTTACTCACACAAACGCAGCGAGAACTGGCGCTTCCTGAAGCTCGAACCTCTCTCTGGACCGACTCTTCGGTCGTGATAGCCTGGACTCGATCACACGCGTCCCGTTGGAAACCCTTCGTGGCTCATAGAGTGGCGGAAATTCAGCGCCTTTTACCTGACATTCCTTGGCGCCATGTCCGCTCTTCGGACAACCCCGCCGATCTAGCTACTAGAGGGCTGGATCTCTCTACTTTTAAGGAACTCACGCTCTGGTGGCGAGGCCCTCCGTGGCTACTTCGCTGTCCATTGGAGTGGCCTGAGTCTAAGCTGGACTTGAGGTTGGTCGAGGCTCCTGAGCAGCGAAGCACGGTGCTTGTCAATACTGTACAAGAAGAACGAAAAAATGAGCTGCTAGCTCGGTTCTCCACTTTTACTCGACTTCGTAGAATCATCACTCTGGTTCGACGTTTTATCTTTAATTTAAACCATACTGGTCATAGGCGTACGGGATTCTTTACCTCAAGCGAATTATCAGAGACGAGGACTCTACTGTGTCGACTCAGCCAAATGGAGACGTACTCTGGTGAAGTTGATGATCTTCGTAAGGGGAGGTCAGTTAAACTGTCTTCCTCTTTGGCGCCCCTTCGGGTCTTCCTTGATGAGCAAGGTCTGATTCGAGTCGGTGGCAGGCTACGTCATGCTGCGTTGCCATTGGACTACAAGCATCCGATTGTCATAAGTCGACATTCCTCGTTGGCACGACCTCTAGTGACTGATGCACATATGGCCACACTGCACGGTGGTTTGACTCTAACACGCTGTTATTTGTTACAAGGATATTGGATTCCTAAAGGTCGTATCTTGATCAAGGAGGTCGTTCGACATTGCTTACGATGCTTGCGATTCAGTGGAGCCACTGGAACTCAGCAGATGGGTGACTTACCAGCAGCCCGACTGCAACCTTCCAGGCCTTTCCGGAGAAGCGGTGTCGATTACGCTGGGCCGCTTATGCTGCGCACCACTAAGGTAAGTGGACACAAGGCCTATAAAGGCTACATTGCGGTATTTGTGTGCCTCTGCACCAAGGCCGTCCATCTGGAAGTGGTTTCGGATCTGACTGCTGTTTCCTTTATCGCTGCGTTTCGCAGGTTTATCTCTCGTCGTGGTCGCTGTACTGAAATGCTTAGCGACAATGCCACCACGTTTCGAGGAGCCGACGGCGAGTTGAGGAACCTCTTCAAGGCGGCGTCCAAAAAAAAAATGGAGGCGCCAGCAAAACTGGACGGTCGGGTCTCTGGTCCTCGTCAAAGACGAACTCCAGCCACCGACAAAGTGGGCCCTTGGCAGAATACTGGAGGTTTACCCGGGCAAGGATGGCCTGGTTCGAGTTGTCAAGGTCCAAACCGCATCGAAGGCGTCTACTCGCTCTATCGGGACGCTATGCCCTTTACCTGCGAGGACATCACCTGCATACAACCCGAACTTTGGACCCTCCACGTCACTGCCCGACGCGCCGTAATTTATGAATCGGTCGCTCGTCACGGCGGGCGCCGTGCCTTGCTGCTGTATGCGACGTCCGGAACTTATTAGTTCCTCCTAACTTGTACAGTTTCTTTAAGGTTTATGTTTCTAGTTTTATATTAATTACTACTTACTCCTCCGCCTTTGTATATAGCTTGTTCTTTCAAAACTTATGTTATTAGCTTTAATGATCTTATATTCATATTTGATCCGTATCATTTTAGACCACTTATCCTCGACGCCTTAGCGTGATTAATAGCGGCCTTCTTACGCCGATCACGCTGTTTCCGAGGTTACAGATTATGTGCTCTTTACTTCGTCTTCGTCTCCTCGGACGAGGCGGGCGGTATGTTCGTGAGGACGAGTGGGATTGATTGGTACTGAGCTCGTTTCGTAAAATTTATGCTTTATTATTAATAGTTCTTAAGCTAATTGTATTTGGCGCTCTCGTGCGACCAATAAGTGGGCTTGTCTAGTCCCCTCAGTCGTTCCCGCGATTTGGGTGGACCGAGTAGCTCGGATCGCGGGTGCGGCAGGGGGGCGGGCAAGTGTATTTACCGGCGTAAGGCCTTCCGGGTCCTTCTTCTCCGTCGCGGACTCCTAGAGTAAACACGCACTGTCTTCGCATTGACCGCTGTATAGCGATCCTTCCGTGTCTCTCCACGTGTGTAATTCGTCGTCCGCGAATTATTGTAACCGGCCTCGGCCTTTTCGAGCCGTTTGTGTTTCTTTACGGCGAAATACTTGCCTCGTCGCGACGAGCTGTTTATGCTCCGCTTCATGGGAACGGAGTAAATTTTACTGATAAATTTATAACAGATAAACAGTTTCCTTCAACCACAAGTGTCGAATCGACTTTCCGAGAATCCAGAACATTCCTGAGCTATCGAAAGTGCGTGCGGGATCAAGACTTCGCCAGTCGAAGTCCATTTCGCTCAAGGAACATAGTAATATTCTTAATGAAATTCAAAATACAAAATGTAATACAAGCAAAGGTACATATGTATCAAAGTTTTTACTACCACTACTTACAAAGCTTTATGTACCACTAGTTATGACTTATAATAAAAAAAATTTCACAGATATTAATACTACGTGCGTTGAAGAAGAAGCCGGAAAAAATTTTCCATTGCCTTTCAAAAAAATATTGTGTATGCCAAAAGAAATTGAAAAGAAGAGGAAAAAAAGGAAAACAATCAGCCATGCGTTAACATCTGATGAATGGCAACAATACCATTCAAGAATTCAGGAGGAGAAATTGAAGAAACAAAGAGAAATCGAAGAAAGAAAAAAACAGAGAGAAGAATAAAAAAAAAAGCTGATGAAAAAGAAATTAAAAAAGCAGCAGCAGCAAACAAGAAGAAAATAAACGAAGAAATTAAGAAACTAATATCACAAAAGAGAGCTATAAAAAATGAACGTATGTGAAGTGCCATTATTGTTCTTTATCAATCATTTAATAAATTAAACAAAATTTCTGTTAATTTAAAAATGTTTATTTAATAATATATTGTTTATTTAATAATACATAGTCGTATTTAAAAAGTAACAGTGACTTATAGCATAATTATTAGTACTTATAGCATGCGGAAGATGATTAACTTTTTCCCACCCTAGTCCCACTGTCACTTGTCATCTGTGTAGAATAACTAATTATAAAACATTATGTAACTACCCAGTTCATTCATTCCACAAATGAAAAATTCGCGCGCAAACCATTGACACAAACATTAGTGGCGCCCTCTGCCCCAAGCTTTGCGTCATCTTCCCCATTGTCCAGGTATTGGGACACCAAAAATGGAACGCTGGGACAAATCAGAATTCTATTATCCATGTACTGGTACACATAACTACTTGTGTTTTTACTTAATTGAATTAAAATAACGCACTGAAAACAAGGTTTCAGTACCTCATTTGATAGAAAGAAGTAACATTTATCGGAATATTGACACCTTTGTTAAAAAGGGCTTTTACTTTTAGACCATTTTTAAGATATACAACTTTGACATCCTTAAGTGTCCAGTTATTGGTACTTTTACCTTACAACGATCACGTACAATCACAATCGTTTTCAACGTTTCGACGAGATGAATTGCGGTCGCTTGTGCATGCAATTTTTACAGCAAAAGTCCATGGAATTATGGTCTATATACTAATATTACTACCGGTGTGCGTGTGTGTGTGTTTGTGTGTGCTAAGATTATGTTACAATGTATCCATGCGTAATGATGATTCACACCTTCTATAATAAAGACTCATAATATCGATAAATTGCCGAGTATTCGTACGCGCGCGTCACTTCCCCTCTCTCCGTCTCGCGAGTGTAATCTATGATATGTCGTTCACGCTCACGTTAACGGGTCGCAGCAGCGCGCTCACGGTAAACTATTTTCCACCGATAGATTTGAGTGATGGACAATACGAATTAGGACTCGCGGACTTGGAGACGTTTCACACGATACCGAACATCGACTCGAGCAACGATAAATTCTATTTCGTCGTGAACTATGACACCGAACACAACTCCATCGCCGACATCGCTAATGAATGTATTACGATCCCTCACGGCTCCTACGAATTAGACGCTATCGCCGAGTATCTGAAGCAACGAATACTCGATCGATATCCTCGAAGACGCGGTAACAACGAGAACGACGATGGCGGCAAGTACCCTCTAATGCTACGAGCTAACAATAACACCATGAAAAGTGAACTGTACTGTTCGTTCTTTGTGGACTTTACGAAACCGAACAATGTGGGTTCGTTGCTAGGATTTTCCCCGAATCGCGTCTTATTACCGAGAATCTGGCACGAATCCGACGGACCCGTAAATATTATAAACGTTAACGTGATCAGAGTAACATGCAACGTCACTACCGGCGCGTACAGTAACGGTAAACAGGTGCACACGATTCATGAATTTCCGCCTCGCGTACCTCCAGGATATAAGATATCGGAAACTCCGCGACATGTCATTTTCCTGCGGATCGTCGCACGAGCAATACACGATCTAACGTTGTGCATCGTCGATCAACACGATCGTCCTATAGATTTCCGTGGAGAAGAAATAACGATTCGTTTACACGTTCAACGACGTCCGCGCGATAGGTAGCGTGACCGTACGTGTATGCCCGCGTGTGTAGTATGTTAGTGTTAGATCATACGTATGAATCATCAATCGTCGCTGATACTCCTACCGTCTCTGCATCGCGTCATCTGCGCAACCCTTTATCTACAGACGAAAGTGTAAGAAGAATAAAGACGGGAGGAGCGATAAGAAGAGGACCAGTAAGAAGCATAAGAAAGCCGTTGGCTCGTCGAAACGTACGTTACCTACGATCGTTAGGCTTCATCGTCGCATATTAGACGGTTACGATGTCGATTATTTTGGACGTGGCGAATACGCCAACCTTCGACAATCGTATCACGAAGATCGAGTTACAAACGTATAATCCGTACGCCAACACGACGTTCGACAATAGCGACGAAATAAGAATCCCCATACAGCAGCAAGATCTGTACACGCTTCCGTGCGAAAGTTTTCTCTACATCGAAGGTCGTGGCACGTTGACAGCACAAGACGCGAAAGGTCCGCCAACGTCCGCGACCGCTGTTCTCGACAATAATTGTGTCGCGTTCATGTTCGATGAGATTCGATACGAATTGAACGGTGTCGAGATCGATCGTTGCCGAAATCCAGGAATCACCACCACGTTGAAAAATTTCGTTTCGTTGTCAGCCGAGAGAAGCAAAGCGCTTGCGAATGCCGGTTGGAATTATGACATCGATTACGATAAGGATACTTTTCATTCGGGCGCTTTCAATTTCTGCGTACCCCTGAACGTGTTATTAGGATTCTGCGAGGATTACAAACGCATCGTGATGAACGCGCGACACGAGCTAATTCTTATACGAGCGCGAGATGATTCGAACGCGATGCACTGCACCTCCGCCACTGCAATCCCGAAACTTGAGATACGCAAGGTGCAGTGGCGTATGCCCCACGTCGTTTTGGAGGAAGTGAATAAACTATCGATGCTTCGTTTATTGGAAAGCGGACGACCGATCGCGATGAGTTTCCGATCTTGGAGCGTGCACGAGTATCCATTACTGCAAGCGACAACGAAACATACGTGGACCGTGAAAACTACGTCGCAAATCGAGAAACCACGATACGTGTTATTCGGCATGCAAACGGATCGAAAGAATCGTCCAAATAAACCCGCGTGGATATTCGACCCGAATAATCTTACAAATTTTCGACTCTACCTAAATTCCGAGACGTATCCGTACGATGACTTGCAAATAGATTTTCCCAAGTATAAATTCGCGATCATGTACAATATGTATGCGAATTTCATCCGATCGTACTACGGTCACGGAGAACCGTTGCTGAGCGCGAGCGAATTCCTTAAATACGCGCCTATCGTGGTCATAGATTGTTCTAGGCAAAACGAATCGTTGAAGAGCGCTACGGTGGACGTGCGAATAGATTTCGAATGCAAAGAAAATATTCCCGCTAATACTTCAGCCGTCTGTTTGTTCATACACGATCGTATAGTCGAATACGGCCCTTTAACCAACATGGTACGCAAACTAATATAGCGTGCGTACGAGTTCGATTACTACTACTACTACTACTACTACTACTACTAATACTACTACTACGAATACTGCTACTGTTTTAAATCGTCGAAGTCGAAGACCTCAGTTGCAGTTCCGACATCGTCGCCAACGGTGCTACATAAAACGTATAATAATGTTCGCCATTGTCGATCTACAAGGTTTCAATATCGAACGCGAGTTCGTCGTCAAAGAGATCGCGATTCGTGCAAACATCAACAACGATAAAACACCGACGATCAGTCATTGGATCTTCGAACCGCCATACTTCTGGGAACATCTGAATTCGCGGGATCACCATCAAGCATCCTGGGACTTCCGTTTCCGGCCGCAGTGAGTGTAAGGTGTGTTAGAAGTGAGTGGAGCGAGAGGTGTGGGAAAATTGTGGAGAAAAGGTGAAAGGGAGAGTGGAGTGCGGAGTGGAGGTGAAGGGAGAGGTGCGAAAAGGATTGGGATAAGAGTGAGAGGGCTAGGGCTGAGGGTGACAGGGATTAAGAAGGGTGAAGGGAAGGTTTGGAGGTTAGGTGATTGAGGTGGAAGAAGTGTGGCGGGAAAGAGCAAGGAGACGCACAAGGAGTGACACCTGACGGAGAAGGAAGGTAGTAGAGGTGCGGGAAGTAAAGGCGGGAATTTTTAAACAGGGGAAAAGGATAAAGGAACATGTTCAAAGGAAAGAGCAGTGGGATTGGTGTTGGGGGATGTGGAGAAGAAGGATTTTGGGAGGGGAGGGGAGGAAAGGGGTAGCGAAGGATAAGGGAAGCGAGGAGTTAAAGGAAAGGTGTAGGAGAGATAGTGGCAGTAGTGTGGGGAGCGGTGTGGGGAGTGTGGAGAGTAGTTGGGGAAAAAAAGGGAAAGGGAGGAGGAAGTAGGAACGATGGAGATAGAGGGGAGGGGAGGGTTTAAGAAGAGTGGGAAAACCGAAAGATCGCCGGTAAAGGAGGGAAAGGAGTGGGAGAGGCGGGGGGGGGAGAGGATGGAGGTAGTGATAATGGAGTTGGTAAGGGAGATAAGGGAGATGAAGGAGGAGATGAGGAAGGAAAGGGAGGAAAGAAGAAGGGTGGAGGAGGAATGGAGAGGGGAAAGAAGGAAGTGGGAGGAGTGGATGAAGGAAGAGAAGGAGAGAAGGGAAGGAATAGAAGAGAAGTTAGAAAAGTTGGAAGGAAGAGATAGGAAAATGGTGGAAGCGATGGAGAAGGTTGAGAGATGGGAGAAGGAAGGAGGAAAGGGAAAGGAAGGAGTGGAGGAGGGACAGATAGAGGAATGGAGACTGAGGTTGAGAAAAATGGAGGTAAAACAGGACAGAAAGGATAGAGAGGGTAGGAGGAACAATGTAGTTATAAGGGGATTGGAGTGGGAAGGAGGGGAAGTGGAGGTGGGGGTGAAGAAGCTTTGGGAGAGGATGGGACTAGGTAGCGTGGGTATGAGAGAAGTAGTTAGGATAGGAAGAGCGGGAGGGGATGGACGACGAATGGTGCTTGTGAAACTGGCGGGGAGGGAGGAGAAGAGGAAAGTGATGGAGGCGAGAAAAAATTTGAAGGTAGGGAAGGAGAGGATTGAGGATGACCTCACGGAGGAGGAAAGAAGAGGGAGATGGAAGATAGAAAGAGAGGCAGAGGAGGAGAGGAGGAGAGGGATGCGTGTTCAGGTAGGGTACATGAGAATGTGGGTGAATGGGAGGTTGAAGAAATGGGATGAAATTGGAGAGAAATGGATGGAGGAACAGGGAAACGAGAAAGGGGGGAAAGGGGGAGGGGAGAGAGGTTAGGGGAAGTAGGGGTTGAGGGGGGGGAGGAAGGTACAAGGTGGCTTTCTGGAATGTGGCGGGGGTTAAGAATAAGGATATGGAGTTCTGGGAGGGTTTAGAGGAATGGGATGTGTCGGTACTAAGTGAGACGTGGGTAGAGGAGAAAGACTGGGAGAGGGTGAGATATAAGATGCCGAAGGGCTTTGTGTGGGAGAGGCAGTGGGCAAGGAGGGAGAGTAAGAAAGGGAGGGCGATAGGGGGAATGATAATGGGGGTAAGGAAGGGGTTGGAAACAAAGGAAGAGGGTGAGGGAGAGAAGGAGGGGATTATGATGAAGAAGGTGAGGATGGGAGGGGAGTGGTGGAGGGTAGTGGGAGTTTACGTGAATAAGGATTTACAGAGGAAGCTGGAGGATTTGAAGGAGTGGATGGAGGGAAGGGAGGAGGGGGTGAGGGTGGTGGTAGGGGGTGATTTTAACGCAAGGACGGGGTGTGAGGGGGGGCAGATATGGGGGGGGGAGGAGGAAGAGAAGGGAGTAGAAAGTAGGAGATCGAAGGACAGAGAGGGGAATGGGGAGGGGAAGAGGTTGTGTGGTTTTTTGGGAGAAAGGGGGTGGGAGATATTGAACGGAAATGTGGAGGGGGATGAGGAGCGGGAGTGGACGTACACAGGAGGAAGAGGGAACTGGGTGATTGATTATGTACTAGGGAATGAGGTTACGAGGGAGAGAGTGGAGAGAATGGAGGTGGCTGAAAGGGTGGAGTCGGACCATCAACCAGTGGTAGTCTGGCTGAAGGGGGAAGGCAGGGGGGGATGGCAAGAAAGAAAAAGGGGGAGGGAAGAGGGTCGGCAAGGGGAAATTGGACGGATAAAGGGAGGGAGGAGTTCGTGAGGATATTTGGTAGGAGAGAAGGAGGGGGCGGAGGCCTACAGGAGGAATGGAAGGGGTTGAGAGATAGGACAAAAGGTGTGATAAAGAAGGTGGGACAAGAAGGGGAAAGGGGAGGAGGGAGAGGGTGGTGGGATAAGGAGTGTAAGGAGGAAAAAGGTAGGATAAGAAGGGAGTTAAGGCGATGGAGGAGAGAGGGTGGAGATGGGATGGAATATAGGAAAAAGAAAAAGGAGTATGCAACTATGTGTGAGGGGAAGAAGAGGAAGGAGATAGAAAGTTGGGAGAAGGAGGTGGAGGGGGTGAAGACAGAGGGGCAGGTGTGGAAGATAGTGAACAGTGAGAGGAGGAGGAGGAGGAGGGTGGAGGAGGGGATAAAAATAGAGGAGTGGGAGGAATACTTTAGGGGGCTGTTAGGAGGAGTGGAATGGAGGGTGAGAAAAGGGGGGGAAAGAAGGAGGGGGGAGGACGAGGAAGGGGAGTTGAGTAAGGAGGAGGTGAGTAGGGTGGTGAAGAAACTGAAAGATGGGAAGGCAGGAGGGGGGGATGGCTTAACAAACGAGGTGTGGAAGTATGGTGGGAGGGAGGTGGGGGATTGGTTGTGGGAAATTTGCAATAGGGTTTGGAAAGGAGAAGGTTGGGTGGAAGAATGGAGGGAAGGGGTAGTAGTGCCAGTGGTGAAGAAGGGGACAGGAAAGAGGGTGGAGGATTACAGAGGGGTTACGCTTACACAGACAGCGTACAAAGTGTACGCTTCTGTGTTAGCAGAGAGGTTGAGAGAGGAGGTGGAGGGGCAGAAGCTGTTACCACCGAGTCAGGCCGGCTTTAGGAGAGGATTGGGTTGCATTGACAACATTTATGTGCTCAACTACCTAATAAATAGGCAGGTTACGAGGAAGGAAAGGAGGATGGTGGTCCTCTTCATTGACCTAAAGGCGGCCTTTGACTCGGTGGACAGGGAAGTGCTTGTGAAGGCGATGCGGAAGAGGGGAGTGAGGGAGGGGCTGGTAGAAAGATGCGAGGAGGTTTTGAAGGAAACGGTATGCAGGGTAAGAGTGGGGGACGAAGTGGGGAGGGAGTTTTGGACAGCTAGGGGTGTAAGGCAGGGGTGCCCACTGAGCCCGAGCTTGTTTACGCTACTATTAGCGGATTTAGATGAGGAACTAGAAAGGGGTGGGTGGGGAGGCGTGAGGTTGGGGGGTAAGAAGATTTACACCCTTGCGTATGCGGATGATGTAGCGGTGGTAGCGGAAGATGAGGAGGGGATGAAGGGGATGATAGCGAGATTGGAGAGGTACCTGGATGGGAAAGGGCTGTATTTGAATGTGGGGAAGTCGAAAGTAATGAGGTGTAGGAAAGGGGGGGGGGGAGATGGAAGAAGGTGGTATGGAGATGGAAGGGAAAGGAGTTAGAGGAGGTGAGGGAGTTTCAGTATTTGGGGTATACCTTGATGGCGAATGGGGGGCAGGAGGCACATGTAAGGGACAGGGTAAGAAAAGCGGCGGCGGTGATGGGGCAGGTTTGGAGTATTGGGAAGAGGAAGTTTGGGAAGGATTGGGGAAGAAGAATATGGATGTTTGACAGATTGGTGTGGGCGACAGTGGGATATGGGGTAGAGATATGGGGATGGAAGGAGAGGGAGAAGGTGGAGGGCTTGCAGAAGAGATATTTGAGATGGGTACTGGGGGTAGATTGGTGCACGCCAGGGTATATGGTAAGAGAGGAGTTACAACGGGACATGATAAAGGGAAGGGCAGGGTTGAGGGCGTGGACGTATGAGAGGAAGCTGGAGGAGAGGCAAGGGGGGGGGGGGAACTGGCGAGGGCATGTTGGGAGGAGATAAAAGGTAGGGCGAGAAGGGGGAAAGCGATGGGGGGTGGGAGGAGGAAAGGAAGGGGTTTTTTGAGGAGAGAGGGTGGACGGTGGAAGGAGTTGAATTGGTGAGGGGAAGGGGAGAGTTGAGGGGGGAGGAGTTGGTATGTAGGGGAAGGAAATTAGAGGAGGTAGAAAGGTGGGAAAGGATTAGGGACTCCAGGTACAATAGGTGGTATGGAGTGGTTAAAGGAGTGGGGGTACCGGGGTATTTGAAGAGGGGGTGGGGGGAAAGCAGATGGAGGAGAGTGGCGCGGTTCAGGTTGGGAAATGAAATGAGAGGAGGGAGGTATTGGGGGGGGGGAGGAAAGGAAATGCAGGATATGTGGGTGGGGGGGAAGAGACGTGGGAGCACGTGTGGGAAGTGTGTACGGAATGGGGGAAGATGAGGGGGTGGCAGGAAGTGGTGGGGGAGGTGTTAAGTGACGAGGGAGGGGGTGAGGAATGGATGAGGAGACTGGAAGTAAGGAGGGAGGAGGGTGTAGTGGAGGAGTGGAAGGTAAAGGATTGAGAGTGAAAGGATGCGGGCGGAAGCGGAGGTCGGAGGTGGGGAGAGAGGGGGAGGAAGGGCATGCGTGGCGAAGGCGAGCGTGGTTAGGGCGAGCGTGGCGAGGGCGAGCGGCTTTATAGAGACTAAGAGCGGGTAGAGATAAGGTCTAGATGTAAGGTTTAGATGTAAGGTTTAGATGTATGGTAAGTATTGTAAACCCCAAGGGGACATAATAAAATACTACATCAAGCATCCTGGCTCGCGAAGCATCATCACGGGCTTCGCTGGTCTGACGGCTATGTTCCATACTCCAAACTTCCGGGGCTCCTCGCCAGCGTACTCGCGAACATTGACTTCGTAATCGTAAAGGGTACGGAAAAGAAAACGTGGATGCTGCAACTACAACCTGACATAATCGTTGAGGATGTATGTAATTTGTACGAACTGACGGGACGAAAGATCAACAACAACAACAACAACAACAACACTCGAACTGTCGAAGACGACGGCGCGGCGGCTACGACGTTGACGATGATTATTGCGGGATCATGCCGGACATCGTGGACCGTGACGTTCCTAACCTGAGGTCTATGTCTTCATCGAATGCTCTTCGATGTGCATTTCACAAGAACTGCGGTGTTTGCGCGCTGGAGAATGTCGGGAAAATATGGAATTATATGCGGAGCGTTACCTTTTTTTTTTTTTTTTTGTTTTACTTGGTGGAAATCCCCACGGATACCCCCCGCCCGCGGGGGCGGGCAGGGGGTTATGTGGGACTCGAACCCACTAAAAATATCTAGACTATCGAGATCCGTCTGTACAACCGTCTTCTATATCTAGACTAACGAGATACGTCGTTGGACAAACGTCTTCAATATCTAGTCTATCGAGATCCGTCTGTACAACCGTTTTCTATATCTAGACTAACGAGATCCGTCTGTACAACCGTCTTCTATATCTAGACTAACGAGATCCGTCTGTACAACCGTCTTCTATATCTAGACTAACGAGATCCGTCGTTGTACAACCGTCTTCTATATCTAGACTAACGAGATCTCTCGTTGTACAACCGTTTTCTATATCTAGACTAACGAGATACGTCTGTACAACCGTCGTCTATATCTAGACTCACGAGATCCGTCTGTACAACCGTCTTCTATATCTGGACTAACGAGATCCGTCTGTACAGCCGTCTTCTATATCTAGACTCACGAGATCCGTCTGTACAACCGTCTTCTGTATCTAGACTAACGAGATCCGTCTGTACAACCGTCTTCTATATCTAGACTAACGAGATCTCTCGATGTACAACCGTCTTCAATATCTAGGCTAACGAGATCCGTCGTTGTACAACCGTCTTCTGTATCTAGACTAACGAGATCCGTCTGTACAACCATCTTCTATATCTAGACTAACGAGATCTCTCGTTATACAACCGTCTTCTATATCTAGACGAACGAGATCTCTCGATGTACAACCGTTTTCTATATCTAGACTAACGAGATACGTCTGTACAACCGTCGTCTATATCTAGACTCACGAGATCCGTCTGTACAACCGTCTTCTATATCTAGACTAACGAGATCCGTCTGTACAGCCGTCTTCTATATCTAGACTCACGAGATCCGTCTGTACAACCGTCTTCTGTATCTAGACTATCGAGATCCGTCTGTACAACCGTCTTCTATATCTAGACTAACGAGATCTCTCGATGTACAACCGTCTTCAATATCTAGGCTAACGAGATCCGTCGTTGTACAACCGTCTTCTGTATCTAGACTAACGAGATCCGTCTGTACAACCATCTTCTATATCTAGACTAACGAGATCCGTCTGTACAACCGTTTTCTATATCTAGACTAACGAGGTACGTCGTTGGACAAACGTCTTCAATATCTAGACTAACGAGATCCGTCTGTACAACCGTCTTCTATATCTAGACTAACGAGATCTCTCGTTATACAACCGTCTTCTATATCTAGACGAACGAGATCTCTCGATGTACAACCGTCTTCTATATCTAGACTAACGAGATACGTCTGTACAACCGTCTTCTATATCTAGACTCACGAGATCCGTCTGTACAACCGTCTTCTATATCTAGACTAACGAGATCCGTCTGTACAGCCGTCTTCTATATCTAGACTCACGAGATCCGTCTGTACAACCGTCTTCTGTATCTAGACTAACGAGATCCGTCTGTACAACCGTCTTCTATATCTAGACTAACGAGATCTCTCGATGTACAACCGTCTTCAATATCTAGGCTAACGAGATCCGTCGTTGTACAACCGTCTTCTGTATCTAGACTAACGAGATCCGTCTGTACAACCGTCTTCTATATCTAGTGTAACGAGATCTCTCGATGTACAACCGTCTTCAATATCTAGACTAACGGGATCCGTCTGTACAACCGTCTTCTATATCTAGACTAACGAGATCTCTCGTTATACAACCGTCTTCTATATCTAGACTAACGAGATCCGTCTGTACAACCATCTTTTATATCTAGACTAACGAGATCTCTCGTTATACAACCGTCTTCTATATCTAGACTAAAGTAGTAAGGCTAAGGGGATTCTAACCCAGGTCCTCTGAGGGGAGCGCGGGGGCGGGGGGAAATGAGGGCGCGCGGGGGAGTGCGGCGGAGGGAAACATGGCCGCGGGGCCTGCGGGGAGTGGAAGGACGGTTGCGCGCGCACGAGCCGCGGAGTGGGGGAAGCCGCGATCGTGGAGGGGATCACTCCGGGCCGAGCCACCGCGGAGACCTCTCCAGACCGGACCCACCGTCGGAAATTTTTCAGAGGCGGAATGACCCCCAAAAAATCTCTTTCAGACCTTGGCCCACCCCAAAAAATTTTTTATACCTAACCGAGGGAGGGGACGACCCCCAAATAATTTTCCAAACCATTATGCGATGGAATTGTTTAATACATTATCCAAAATTGTTTCGGACAATGTCGGGAAAGATCGGTGTTTTCACACCGCGTCTTCGGGGAGGGAAAGAGACAGAGCATTACTGTAAAGCTAAAATTTTGGAAGAGGGAAAGAGACAACACTACATAGTGGTACAACCGCTTTCGTTCCAAATCTATCAAGTTTTTTTAAGCATTCAGATTTAGCGTCGCAGCGTCTCGCGCGATCACGCGTAACTTGAATCCTCTACAGCGGCCATGCAAGGTGACATCATTTTCGCACCATGCAGAACGCTCCAGCGAAATAGAATTATGTGGCGTCAGCAGAAATGCTGTTTCTTAAAATTAGGTGGCGAGGAGGAAGACGGGTGAATAAAATTGACAAATAATGTTTTTAAGCAATTTTATTTTAAAATTAAGAGAATAGAATTTTAACATTTTTTCCTACGAGCATGAGCTAGATTATCGTTGATGGCACATGCTACCAGTTCGCAATCTACATGATACTCCTCGTCGAAGTGTTCGCTATCGCATATGATTTTAGCAGCACGCCGCACATCTAATGTTTCGCAGGCAATACCGCTTTGCTGTAGCACTTTAACAAAAGTTTCAAATTTTACTCTCACATCTTCCGCAGTTTGATACATCCGTGGATACATATATTCTATACATGGCTGAAGATTTAATAAAAATGATATTGTGTCCAGTGTGTAATATAACGTGTCATCACATTGTGTGATCTTTATAATTGGTGTATCAAAGATCCGAAAAAAGTCAACCGTTAATTCATCAATCCGCATCGAAGGTGATCCAGGTAATCGTGCACGTTCTTCCATGGTTTCACAGTTGTCGAATAGCAAACCCCATGTATGCCATGATAATATGAGATGATTTCCATGATTGTCGCCGAGAAGCACTTCTACATTGACTGTAGGTCCTACGTCGATTCCAATTTCCAAATATTTGCTACCCATGGATGTTAATGCGTATCTTCTAACCATGATACGCGATCCTTGACGCGGACTAAGAGAACAATCGAAGCTATGAAATTGCCCGCTCGTATTAGGAATAAACATAAAAATTTTGAGAAGATGTGAAAAGTATGCGTTACCAATCATTATATATATTCTCCCCACATGGAGCTACACCATCATCTCGCACAATCGGAACGAAATAATCCCCACACCATGCGAGTATTTCATCAATGGCGCTGTACATTTTGTTTCAGACCACTATTTGTTCCGTCGAAACTCGCTGAGGCTACTGGGCGATTGATTGAATAGCGTCCGGGAACTGGTTTAAATAGAGCTACAATTGCTCCCCCCACTACCGCATTTTATTCTAAGCCCAACAATTTTTTTTCAAAATGATTTTCAATCTTAGCGTCGCAACGTCTCGCGCGATCGCATGTAATTTGACTCCTCTGGAGGAGCCGTGCAAGGTGACATCATTTAACGGCGTGAAGAACGAAACATGTAGAAACGCGGAATCTTAAAATTAGGTGGTGAGGAGGGAGACGAGTAAATGAAATCGAGACAGAATATGTGTTTAAGAAATTTATTTAAAATTAAAAGAATATAATTTTAACATTTTTTCCTACGAGCATCAGCTAGAATATCGTTGATGGCGCATGCTACCAGTTCGCAATCTACATAATAATCCTCACAGTAATGTTCGCTTTCACGTATGATTTTAGCAGCACGACGCGCATCTAATGTTTCGCAGGCAATACCGCTTTGCTGTAGCACTTTAACAAAAGTTTCAAATTTCGTCTGCACATCTCTTACATTTTGATAAAGCCGCAGATACACATAGTCTAAACATGGTTCAAGATTTAATAAAAATGTTACCGTATCCGGTTTGAAATACAGCGGCTTATTATGTAGTGTCATCCTTACAATCGGAGAGTTATAGATTTCACAAAAATCCACCGTTAATTGGCCCATTTGCATCGAAGGTGATTCAGGTAATCGTGCACGTTCTTCAATGGTCGTACGACTGCCGCATAGCGAACCCCATGTACCCCATGGTAACGTGAGAAACATCCCACGATTGTCGCCGAGAACCATTTCTACATCAATCGTAGGCCGTACTCTGATCCCAATTTCCAAGTATTTGCTGCCCGTAGATGTTAATGCGTATCTTCTGACCATGATACGCGATGTTCGGTGCGGGCTAAGAGAACGATCAAAGCTATGAAATTGCTCGCGCGTATTAGGAATAAACATAAAAATTTTAAGATGTGAAAATTAACCCTTACCAAATAACTGTATCCTCCCCGCATTGAGCCACGCCATCATCTCGCACGATCGGAACGTAATAATTCATGCGTTCAACGTTTCCTTCGGCACCGGTACTGCACATTTTGTTTTCAGAGCACAATTTGTTCCGTTGAAAGGCACTGAGACTATTGAGTGATTGATTGAATAGCGTCCGGGAACTTGCTTAAATAGAGGTGCAATTGCTTCTCCCCACCACCACATTTTATTTTAAAGCTACCAATTTTTCCATAATGTGTTTAAATCTTAACGTCGTAGCATATGTAATTTGAGTCCCATCCTCAAGGATAAAAAGTATCGACACGTGTCGAATGTAATATAATATTTCTGGGAACGTCGAATCTTAGAATTATGCTGTATCAGCGAAAACTATGTCGGATGATCATGCCCGCTAATTCCTCATACGCGTGAATCGTAGAAAGAATTATGCTGTATCAGCAGAAACTGCATAGAACCATATTAGGATGGCTCGCCATCTTTTGCATGCAATGCATTCGAGGGAGGGGGTGCGCCAAAAGAGTTAGACAGAGATATCAAATCATGATGAGGATATAAATATATGCTCTAAACTGTACAAAGCCTCAAATCGTTGCAACGCATTGCACAGAAAAGTCACATTACATTTACGTTCCATTTACGATCATGGAAAAATTCGCGCAAGTAGAACGCCAATTGTTGGATCAATCCACGCGATTGATTTCTCGGGAAGAGTACCTCGCGTGGGAAGAACGGTGCAACGCGTGCATCGAATCGTTGGAAGAACAAAGTCGCGTGAAACGCCCACGATTATCGATCGGTGTTCAACAATCGGTGATTGCTCGAATCGCACGTCTCGAAGGACTGAAATATTTGTTGCGCGGACGTTTCGTGCGCGAAGGTGCCGGTCATTCGAGTACGGGACTTTTGTGGCGCGAAATAGACACTGCGTTCGATAGCCGCGTATTAACTGGTGCAGTGCTAAATTCGAACTACATCGAGCCGCGCAACTTCCTCCAAGATGCAGGGACCATCGTGCTGGAGCATGTGCGGGACGTTTTGAGGAAACATCGAAACCTCAAAGTGAACACTGTGTTCAACGGCGAATTTGTGGCGGGTGACAAGCATGCTTGTAAAAGCATCAACACCCGAAACTGCGAACTCTTCCACACATCCGATCTGCAGGAGTGGTACCAACGATGCGTCATCGAACCCACCCTGGCATCGCTGGAAGAGTTCCAGGAACGCGACAGTGGATGGGCATTGACGCGAATCCTCAACCTGACCGTCAATGTCAACAAGTACAATCCGCTGCGCGCGGGATGTCACGTCAAGTTGCCGCGAGTATTGTCTTTGAAGAAAGCCACAATTAGCGTGCAATCCCAGGACAATGCGTGTTTCGCGTGGGCAGTGGTCGCCGCTCTCCATCCTGCCGAAAGACATCCCGATCGCCCAAGTTCATACCCGCCTTATGCTTCCATGCTAAATCTCCAGGGCATTGAGTTCCCAATGTCCCTGGAGCAAATAGGGAAGTTTGAGCGGCAGAATAACATCTCCGTCAACGTGTACACCTTCGACGAGGAGAAAGGGTCGACGGTCTTTCCGCTGCGTCTCACCAGCCAAAAGAGGGATCAGCACGTCAACTTGCTATACACGCCGAATCAAGAACACGGTGATGTAGGGCACTTTGTACTGATCAAGAACTTGTCCCGACTGGTGGGCATGCAGCTGAGCAGACACAAGGAAAAGAAATTCATCTGCGATCGGTACGTATAGAATACTTGTGAAATATTGAAATGTCTCGCGAAACAATTAAATAAACAAATTTTGTGTTTACAGGTGTATGCATTACTTCGGATCTGCCGAGAAGCTGGAGAACCATTCGCTGGACTGCGGGAAGATGAATGACTGCGCCATCCTGCTGCCCAGCGAAGGAAAAAATTTCCTCAGCTTCGAGAACCACTGCAGGAAGGAGCGGCTCCCCTTCGTGGTGTATGCAGATCTGGAGTGCATCATTGAAAAAACCGAGGACAATCGAGTGGGTGATATAGATAATAAGTTACACGCGTATCAGCACCATAAAGTGCATAGTATTGCATATTATATGCATTGTTCCTACGATACATCGCTATCGACGTATCGATGTTACCGCGACGCGGATTGTGTTTCATGGTTCGTATACGAACTGAAAAAATTTGCAAATTTCGCCAAACCTATCTTGACCAGTAATGTTCCCATGCTGGATTTAACTCTGGAACAGTTGACGACATTTCGCGATGCAACACACTGTCATATTTGCGAAGAACCATTCAAGGCTGACGATGTACGAGTTCGCGATCATTGCCATCTTTCCGGACGGTTTAGAGGCCCGGCACATTCGGAGTGCAATTTAAATTATAAAAACGCGTTTTACATCCCCGTAGTTTTCCATAATTTATCCGGCTACGATTCGCATTTCATTATCGAGGAAATAGCTACCGCTTTCGAGGGTCACGTTGATGTATTACCCATAACTAAAGAAAAATATATTTCATTCACAAAAAATGTCGAAGATACGGCTGAATCAGACTCGCGAAATAATATTAAATTACGATTCATCGATTCGTACAAATTTCTCAATACCAGTCTCGACAAATTAGCATCTTTCCTTAGCACAGATCAATTAAAAATTTTACGATCCAAATTTGAAACATTATCCACCGAGGATTTCAATTTATTGACGCGAAAAGGTGTCTTTCCGTACGAATACCTTGATTGCGCGGACAAGCTGCAGGATCCATGCTTACCGCCGCGCGAGTCATTCTACAGTTCGTTAACGGGCGAGACTGTATCCGAGAGCGATTACGCGCACGCTGAGACTATCTGGCAGCGTTTCGGGATTAGAACCTTGGGCGAATACAGCGATTTGTATTTGAAAACTGATGTCTTGTTATTGGCAGACATTTTTGAAAATTTTCGCGAAAGTTGTATCAAGAGTTATGGACTAGATTCGGCGCATTATTATACTCTACCAGGTTTCACGTGGGATGCAATGCTAAAGCATACCAAAATTACATTCGAATTGCTCACCGACGTCGATATGGTCATGTTTATCGAACGCGGTATACGTGGGGGTTTAAGCCAATGTTCCGGATGATATGCACATGCCAATAACAAGTACATGCCATCTTACCACGCATTGGAAGCGTCATCGTACTTGATGTACTTTGATGTGAATAATTTGTATGGGTGGGCAATGTGTCAGCCCCTACCATACGCTAAATTTCAATGGGTCGAAGATGTTGCAAAGTTTGATGTGTCTTCAATCAAAGTCCATTCACCCACGGGGTACATTCTCGAGGTAGATCTGGAATATCCGCAACGTCTGCACGACGCTCATGCCGATCTACCGTTCTGCCCGACGCGTGCCAAACCACCTGGCAGCAGGCAGGACAAATTACTCGCGACGGTATACGAAAAGCAGCGTTACGTTATCCATTACCGCAACCTGCAGCAGTGCACGCGTCATGGTCTTCGTATTACAAAGATACACCGCGTGCTCCAATTCGCTCAATCTCCCTGGCTCCGCGATTACATCGAACTCAATACACGGTTCAGAACAAGCGCGACAAATGACTTTGAAAAAAATTTGTACAAATTGATGAACAACGCGGTATTCGGTAAAACTATGGAAAATGTACGAAATCACGTGGATGTAAAACTTTTAACACGTTGGGAAGGGCGATATGGCGCGGAGGCAATGATCGCGAAACCGAATTTCCACAGCAGAAGTGTTTTTTCGGAAAATTTAATAGCTGTTGAATTGCGAAAACTCGAGGTGAAATTCAACAAACCGATATACGTGGGTATGTGCATTCTGGACATATCGAAAATTTGTTTGTATGAATTTCACTACGAGTACATGTCTCCCAAGCACGGACCAAATTGTAATATTCTATACACCGACACAGACAGCCTCATTTATCATATTCGATGCGACGATATCTACGAGACTATGAAACACAATATCGGTAGATTCGACACAAGCGATTATCCTATCGACAATCCATATAATATGCCGCGCGAAAATAAGAAGGTTCCAGGGCTGATGAAGGATGAAAATAACGGTGCGATAATGACCGAATTCGTAGGTCTTAGAGCGAAAATGTATGCACTTCGCGTAGACGGCAAAAGAGATACGAAAAAGGCGAAAGGCGTCAAGACCAACGTCATAGCCAGAACGATAACTTTCGACGATTACGCGAAGTGTTTGCAAAGGGAGATCGAAATGGTTCGCAGACAATCATGTATACGGTCTAAATATCATAAAGTGTACACCATTTCGGAATCTAAAATCGCTCTAAGTCCATACGACGACAAGCGGCATATCGTACCCGATTCGACCGACACTCTGCCCTGGGGACATTATAATATCCCATTGTAAAATATAAATTATTGTATTTATTATAAATAGTGGAATTATTGTATTATAAATAGTGGGATTATTGTATTATAAATAGTGGGATTATTGTATTATAAATAGTGGGATTATTGTGTTAAAATAAAAAAATTGTTTACACATTTACATATATGTATCATTGTATTTATTGAACCATGTATTATTTTACAATACATTATTTTTATTTATCCACGAATTGTGTGATTTATCAAACCCCAGCCACTTGACATATACCTTATCCCCCTTTCTACGCAGCACTTTTTCCACTAGATGCACATCAGGATCGGTGACGCGTTGCAGCTCCTGTTCATAGAATCCGCCGGCAACAGGTTTTCCACAGGAATCGGCGAGCAGATACGTTGCAGGATTAGTTGCCTGTACTTTGACTATCTTGAACACCTCCGTTGTCCAATTCGGCGTATAGCCTTTATCGAAGATGGTTTTAAATTTGCTCACGCGCACAAACTCGCCCAACTTGAATCTCGCTGGAGCAGCGATCTTTATGTTGCTGTACACGGTGGCTAGCAGCCTGTCGGCGATCGCAGGGGTAACATCGCAAGGACGCATTCCGATGGTTCTATGTTTTCGTGCGTTATACTCTGCAAGCAGACGCGGTAGCGCATCGGTCCATCTATAGGTTCCATTGAGCGTAAACAATTTCCACATATTGTTCTTCAAAGTTCGATTGAAACGTTCTACGACGGAGGCCTTCATCACCGAATACGTCGAATAATGATTAATGTCGTGCTTTGTCAAGAGTTTCTGCATATCGGCATTGTAAAATTCTTTTCCTTGATCGGTTTGCAAATTTTTCGGATATCGATCTCTAAATATCTTTGCAAACGCTTTAGTCACCTCAGCACCACTTTTAGTCTTGAGCGGCACCGCCCATGCATACTTGCTCAACACATCGATGATGGTAAGTATGTAGTGGTGACCTTGGTTGAAACGCGAGTATGGACGCATTTCTACAATGTCAGCTTGCCACAAATCATCGTATCCGTGCACTACGACGCGTCTCCGCGGGAAATGTCTTCGAGCTGGAGCGTGCAATTCCTCAACGAGTTGTAGCTTCTTGTAGCCATGGTTTTCTTCTTTACTCTTGGATTTCGATAATGGTTGCATGTTTGATCGCAGAGGTGTCTTGGACACGAATGACGCGATAATTATCGCGTACATTTATTATGTGCTTCTCGTCGGTCCGAGGAAATTCTGGACAAGTTGCTGCTCCGTAGCAAAAGCGGTTATAGCCTCTTTAACTTTACGAATTTCATTGTCCGGTTGTGGGATAGAATTCAACGCCTCCGATATCTTTTGAACGCTGTTTTGCAACGTCAGCATATCTTTCTGAAACACAACCAGCTTCCTCTCTAATTCTTCCTGCCGCTCTCTCAAAAGTTTAATGATCTTTTCCACGTATAATTTATTGACGACATCGGTGTCGGCCACCGGCTGAGCTACGCGTCGTATCTTGCGTGATTTCGCATCAAAGTCGGCACCAGCCACGCAAAGGGCGTTATCTCGCATGTAATTTCGAAGCAAACCGTTCCATTTGTAATAGTCCATTCTAGCTGCTCCACTCTTCTCGAGCGATACCCCAAATTTGTTGATCGGCATCACGATGCATACTGTGTGCATCGTCGGCGCGCGGATTTATATAATGAGGCCTACCTCACGGAGTTCCTCGATAACCGATAGAATTTCGGGATCGTGAGAGTTGTTACCCGCCTGACGCGACGCTTCCAACAAACGCAATCGATCCACCAACTCGTTGGGATCGTTCCAGTGTACGTAATCGATCTTGTTATCGTTTACCACCATGGCGCGCGGTACCGTTAGACCTTTCCCTGCCCTGCTAGTCGATGCGCGAGGGAGTAGCGGTGCAATTACATATTTGTACTTGTGTCCCTTGTTGCTCAATATGGGATTTTTAGCACCATGACCGCGTCTGTGGGCATTCGTCGCCAACAATATACTTTTGTATTTTTGTTTATCGGCATCGGTGTATACAGCATCATCGGGAATTCTCTTGAAAATCAGTTCGTAAAGACCGGGTGTTCCTCTGTATTTTACACCATCTATGATTATGTTATCATCCATGTCTATATCGAAAGCCTTATCCCCAAGCCTCGTTCCACTATTGCCAAAGTATACGCCGTACACATAGTCCATCGTTGTATCCTTATCACCACTTAGGATCGCGCTCATGTATTTTTGCCCCAGCGGGCCGAAATGACTGCGAAACGTCTCTTGTCCCTCGGATGTTTGGAATTGCTGTCTAATAGATGTTACAAACGACTCATTGGGGCTAGTTTCGAAAACGTCATCATCAACGATTGAGAGCGATTGCACATTGGGCAATGTACTTATTGGCGTGGGTGGAGCCGGAGAATCGCTTGATACGACATTCTGTCGTTTCCGCTTCGATTGAACTGGTGTCGAGGTTATGGGTGAATATTCCGTTGACATGTGCTCTTTCCTCTTTCTCTTGCGCGATGTGTTCCCTTTCAGAAGGATTTTTTTAGGCGTTAATGTTTCATTCCCTTCAACGTCTGTGCTCATCAGCGGCGATGTTTCAGCTTCCATCTCTGCGGTATTTTCCACAATATGTTTTAGTGGTTCGACGATAGGTTTGAAGTATTTCTCCAACGCGATATCTTCCTCCATCTTGCCAGTCTTCAAAGCCTGATGTTTCCGACGAATGGCTTCGCTGGTTTTTGCAATTTCCTTCGCTATTCTCTCGCGATCCTTAATCTCCAGAGTATCGATATCGATCATCGCTGTACCGCGGACGTTGCTTTCCCACCGACGTGTTGACGACGATTGACCATCTCATGGTATGGCAAACTCGTTAAATCCCTTTCTATAACGTCCATTGGACATCGCGCTATCCTTGTCTATCACCACGAAACCATAATCCCGTTGCCAACAATTACGACACAAAGCGCAGAAATCCTCGTAAGACATGTCGGTGTTTACGTGATCGTTGTACACATGTTTCAAGTTGGTACCATCCTGCTTAAACAGAATCAACAGATTCGCATTGTCGCGTATAAGATGTTTGGGAATCTTTGCATACGTCTGACAGAGATAGAAAGAGTCAACGTTCGAGTGGCGTCCCATTGCAAAGTACTCTCGTATCGTATCTTGCTTGTCGCTTGCCACGTCATCAAAAATAAAAATGGAATTCGGAAGCGATTCGCTCGGTGGGATGACGTCACTGTTATTCGAAAACGTAAAGTAGCCAATTTCATCTATCGGAGTCAATAAATTCTCCAAGTACTGATATTTCGGCTGTTGCAACGACTTGGAATACACGTACACGTTCTCGAAGTGGGCGCCGTGAGGACTTTCCAACAAGCTGATCAGCACGTTGGTCTTTCCACAATTTGATGGACCACAAATGAGGCAGCGGATAGTGTTTGGTAGCATGCTACCATGTCTGCGTCCTGTTTTCGAAGACATCACTCGTGATTTATCATCAAAATTTGTCACGCGTATGGTTACAGGTTGTCGCACGAATCGCATCCTCCCCGCGAACCGTGAAAAATGATTTTGATACGTCGAGGTGGTGATGCACCCTATTTATAGGTCCACGTCGAAACACCACGGCTCAGTATTCAATATGCTTCTGATCCTGTCGGATATTCGAGACCTAACCTCTGAACAATTGAAATATATACCAAAGATTATTCTACTGCGAGAGTTTGGCAGACACATTGATCGGTTGTGGGACAGGCTCCCCGAGCATATAAAAGCCGATTCCGAGGTTCGACAGTATCACCGGTGCTTGGAACATTATAATCGCCCTTGGCAGCGAACGCATATCGACGGTCCGGCACCATTGATTAAAAACTGTAGCGAATGTCACCGACGACAGTAAAGAAAGGTCGTGGTTTGTTAAATCGGGCGATAAACGCGCTACCAATCGAATTACACATTCCGGGATATCAGTTTTGCGGTCCAGGAACTCATCTTGCAAAACGATTGGCTAGAGGGGATCGAGGTATCAATCCGTTGGACGCAGCGTGTCGCGAACACGATATTGCGTATTCGCGTAGCAACGACCTAGGCGAAAGGCACGCGGCAGATAACGTTCTCGCTGACAAAGCGCGAAAACGCATCGTTGCGCGAGACTCGACTCTGGGTGAAAGAGGTGCTGTTACAGCTGTTTGGGCAGCTATGAAGGCCAAGACGAAGATCGGAATGGGGATGAAAACAAAAACTCGCAAAAGGACTCCAAAGAGAGCATCGCAAAAGCGGATTCTTCCGGTGGCAAAACGGGGTGGTATATTACCACTTTTACCGCTGTTGGGTGTTCTCGGATCATTGGCTGGTGGAGCGGCGGGGATCGCCAAGGCGGTAAACGATAATAAGGCGGCGCAACGTCAGCTGCAGGAAATGCAACGCCATAATCGCTCCATGGAAGGTCGCGGACTTTATCTCGCGCCGTACAAGCGCGGACAGGGAATATCTAAACGAAAAAAAAAAACGTCGAAAAGAAAATAAAAATGCCTGTGGGCGTAACTACCGATGTGCAATTGGAGGAGTTGGCAAAACGTATGCGTATTCCATTCTTTAGAGGTGTTTTTATGCGCAACGCGTTACCAGCTGGTGGAGTACGTCGAAACGAGAGCGGTATCGTAAATTTGGACAATGCCGAGGGGCCGGGGACTCATTGGGTGGCGTATGCGAAGAGAGGGTGTCGAGCTATATATTTCGACAGCTTTGGGAATCTTCGACCGCCGATGGAATTGGTAAAATATCTGGATAAGGATGCTGTGAAAATTGAATACAATCGAACGTCCTATCAGAAGTATGATCAGAGCAATTGCGGACAACTATGTCTACGCTTTCTACAAACGATCGGTGCCAAATTTAAGGATTGATTTCCCACCACTCTGATTCAGTACTGGTCGAGCAGTTCGGGCGGAATATGTCGTTAACATTCACTCTAACCGGCAAGAGTAGCACCCTCGCGGTGAGCTACTTTCCACCCATAGATTTGAGCGACGATGATTACGAGCTTGGTCTAACAACCTTTGAAACTTATCACACAATACCGAACATCGACTCGAGCAACGATAAATTCTACTTCATCGTAAACAACAGCCCCGACAGCGCTAATTAATACATTACGATTCCCCACGGCTCCTACGAACTAGACGCCATTGCCAAGTACCTGAAGCAGCGATTACTCGAGCGGTATCCTAAAAATCTTGGTGGCACCGATGACGACAACGATGACGGTGACAACGATCTGTATCCTATAGTGTTGCGTCCCAACAACAATACCATGAAAAGCGAGCTGTACTGTCGGTTCACCGTAGACTTTACAAAGCCCAACAACATTGGATCGCTACTAGGATTCTCGACGAATCGGGTATTAGCACCAGAACGATGGCACGAATCGGACGATCCAATTAATATCATGAACGTGAACATTATTCGCATAGAATGTAGCGTGACCGCTGGTGCGTACAACAATGGGAGGCGTGTACATACGATACATGAATTTTCTCCGAGAGTTCCACCAGGATATAAGATATCGGAAACGCCCGCACAGATCATTTACCTTCCAATCACCGCACGGGTCGTTACGGATCTGACGATACGCGTTGTGGATCAAGACGGACGGTTGCTCGATTTTAGAGGTGAAGAGATTACAATCAGACTGCACGTGCGAAGACGACAACGATAATACGTGTGGTGCGAATGAAATGCTTGTATTGAACGACTCCAGAAACCCGTTTGTTCCAAGCGAAATTGTTTACAACACCAACAACTGCAACAGCTCTGATCACGCTAAAAAGAAGAGGCTCAGTGCTGCGAACATTGCATTTTTGAAATCTTTGGGATTCATTGTGCGCATAAGTTGAAAAAATGGCTGATATTCTAAGCATTGGAGGGAAGCCGACGTTTGATGATCGCATCGTCAAGCTCGAGACTCACACATACAACCCATACGTCAACACAACGTTTGGATACAGCGATGAGATAAGAATACCGATACAACAGCAGGATTTATACACATTACCGTGTGAAAGTTTCCTCTATGTGGAGGGGAAATTGAAGATAAATAAGCCAAATGATGCGTTAACGGTGATGTTGGGAAATAATTGTGTGGCGTTCTTATTCGATGAGATTCGATACGAGCTGAATGGCGTGGAGATTGATCGCAACAGAAACGTTGGAATAACTAGCACGCTTAAAAACTATGTATCGCTGACATCGGACGAAGACAAAAATATGGAGAATGCCGGATGGGGCTTGAAACGACGCGATGGGTCAATAGTGAAAAATCATTTCAATTTTTGCATCCCACTCAAATATTTGCTAGGATTTTGTGAGAACTACAAACACATGATTATTAATGCGCGTCACGAATTGATTTTAATACGGTCGCGCAACGACAACAATGCTCTGATAGGATCATCGGTGTTGGAACCAGAAATTAAATTATTTAAACTACAATGGCGGATGCCTCATGTGACGCTGAACGACATTAATAAGCTATCGTTGCTACGTACTTTGGAAAGTGGACAAAACCTGAGCATTTGTTTTCAATCGTGGGATCTGTACGAGTATCCTATGTTGCAAAACACAAACAAGCATTCGTGGGCCGTAAAGGCATCCGCACAGCTGGAGAAGCCACGATGCGTGATCCTTGCTCTACAGACTGGTCGAAAGAATGTGACGAGCGAAGACGTTACTAAGTTCAACAACTGTAAATTGACTAATGTCAAACTTTTTCTCAACTCGGAATTTTACCCATACGATGACATGAACTTGGACTTTGACAAGAATAAGCATGCCATTTTGTATCACATGTATACGCAATTCGGTAAATCGTATTATGGACATAGTTGCAACGAGGCATTATTCACCGTGGCTGAATTTTTACAATTTGGTCCCATCGTGGTGATTGATTGTTCGCGACAAAATGAGTCGATCAAGAATGGCACCGTGGACGTGCGCATAGAATTCGAGTGTAAAGAGAATGTGCCGGCAAATACTACAGCCTACTGTCTGATTCTGCACGATCGGGTGGTTGAATACAATCCACTGACAAACGTAGTGCGCAAAATGAATTAAATTGCCACGCTACTTGCGCGCCATCTCCTGTGTCAAATTCATACAAATTTTCTTCGTGAAAATCGAGATGCTTTACGAGAAAGACTGCATTCTCCCGTCTGTCTCGGAAACGAACGGACCTCTAAATTGTACCGATAATGGCTGTACCAACATTCGTTAACCTGCAAGGGTTCCTCGTCGATGGAAGATTTGTCGCGAAGGAAGTGGCTGTCCTACGCAAGGGAACAGTTCTCTCGCACTATATTTTTGGGAGTCCTATGTCACAATTCCTTCTTACGAAATCGGACAAATCAAGCATTCGGTGGTTGACGGCAAAACACCACGGACTACGGTGGAACGATGGAGACGTTCCGTACAGTATGGCTAAACAGCTAATTACGAAAGCTGTAGCTGATGCGATCGACGAAGAAGATGACACATCCCATATAGTATACGTTAAAGGGCTGCAGAAACGCGACTGGCTTGTGGATTTCCTCGACGAAAATACCAGAGCGGACGTAATCATCGAGACGCTGGACATTGACTACGAGGATATCAAATCCCTAAATAAGCTAAATGTAGTTGATACTCTGCGATGTGGCAGACACGCAAAGCACTGTGCCTTGCAAAATGTATTTAAAATATTCAACTGGTGGTCTAAACACCAGAGGGAAATGCTTAAATAAAATATAATCAATTTTTAATACATAAATGTTTTTTTTTCTTCACCCTCCCCAACGTCTTGCATGTACGCTAGATTAAGACGATAGTTTTAATTATTATGTAGAAACCGTTCGATTCGCGTTCAAAACCGTTCGATACCCGTTCAAAACCGTTCAATACCCGTTCAATACCCGTTCCATACCGTTCAATACCCGTTCAAAACCGTTCAATACCGTTCGATACCCGTTCAAAACCGTTCAATACCCGTTCAATACCCGTTCAATACCCGTTCAATACCTGTTCAATACCCGTTCCATACCGTTCAATACCCGTTCAAAACCGTTCAATACCGTTCGATACCTTTCAAAACCGTTCAATACCGTTCAATACCCGTTCAATACCTGTTCAATACCCGTTCCATACCGTTCAATACCCGTTCAAAACCGTTCAATACCCGTTCAATACCTGTTCAATACCCGTTCCATACCGTTCGATACCCGTTCAAAACCGTTCAATACCCGTTCCATACCGTTCGATACCCGTTCAAAACCGTTCAATACCGTTCGATATCCGTTCAAAACCGTTCGATACCCGTTCAAAACCATTCAATACCCGTGCAATACCCGTTCAATACCTGTTCAATACCCGTTCCATACCGTTCAATACCCGTTCAAAACCGTTCAATACCGTTCGATACCCGTTCAAAACCGTTCAATACCCGTTCAATACCTGTTCAATACCCGTTCCATACCGTTCAATACCCGTTCAAAACCGTTCAATACCCGTTCCATACCGTTCGATACCCGTTCGATTCGCGTCCAAAGCCGTTCAACATCGTTCAATACACGTTCAAAGTGATATGGTCTAGCTGAATGATGCGTCAAAGAAGAAGGGAAAGAAGACGCGTGTGAAAAAGGAGAGGATGGGCAGTGATGAAGATAAGTGCTGGAGGATAATCAGCGAAAAAAAAATGTAGGTGGGAGAACGAAGACATTCTACTTTTGCAAAGCTAAGCACTTCTCGATTTCGAGTTATGAGTTTAGATGCGAGAGCTTGGAGATGCAGCGAGACCAGTTGCATTCAAAGCATTATTAGACGAAGTTCAGTTTTTTGTGCGCGACAATTTTTGAGTTGGAATTTAAAAAATGGGAATACAACGTATTGCACCCGAGTGGGATGAGGAGCCATGCTCCGACGTCTTTGAGGTATGTACTTTAAAATATATTTTAACATTTATCGCGTTTAACCGTTAAAATCGAGCGAGATCAAATCAGATGGCTGTTGTGTTAGTGTTATATCGTGGGTTCTATTTTCCAGAACTCGCCACCGCCAACGCCGACGCCGACGCCGTCGCCATCGCCGTCGCCATCGCCGCCGCCACCTCCAATCGTATGTAATACTTTGTATTTTTTTTTTCTTTTTTTCTTTTTTATCCGTTTTGAAGTATTAATATTATATCGACGTTTGTGTGTATGTTTTAGAACAACGACTTCCTCATGAGGCAGTTGGGGATGTTGGCGCGGCTCCTGGAGGACGTTGCATCTGCAGCCCCTAATCAGGAGGAGATGCGGCGACGGGCGGGATTGGCGGTCGGCCCTACCATGGCCGAAAGGCTGAGGCAACCGTGGGTGCCATACAGGCAGGTGGGGCCCCTGCGGCGACCGCGGCCTCCACCACCGCAAGAAACTGGGTGGATTGATGTCAGCAGGCCGCAGTCGCTGCAGGGGTGGGTGATGACGCCCCCGGGTTCATCATCGCCACCATCCATGATGTGGACGCCGGGGTCGTCATCATCTGCCACACCACCCTGGTGGCCTCCGCCTCCGCCGTCGACACCGTCCTCGCCCCCATCGCCGTCCTCACAGCCGTCCTCGCCGCCGCCGACGTCGTCCTCACCGTCTTCGCCGCCGTCCTCACCACCGCCGACGCCGTCCTCGCCCCTCGAGTGGTTCGGGGGAATCCTAACACCGCGACCGTCACCGCCCCTCGATCCGCTCAGGGGGCTTTTGATGCCACCACCGCTGCAGCCCCCCCGAGTGGTTCGAGGGGTTGTTGCCACCATCGCCCCCATCGCCACCACCCGAGTGGGCGGAGGGTGAATTTACGCCGCCGCCGTCGCCCCAATCGCCCCAATCGCCACCAAGGCCATAATTTTTTTCAATTTTTTTTTTTTATTTTTATGTTTTTATTCTTTTTTATTTTTTATTTTTTATTTTTTATGTTTTTTTACTATTTTCATTGTAACAATATATATATATATATTTAAAACGTATTTCATTGCACCGTTTCATTTACCCTCCTTCTCTCCTCGCCACGCTGCCTCTTTCCCTCCTTTCAAAGGAAGAAATTTCCGACGGTGGGTCCGGTCTGGAGAGGTCTCCGCGGCCGCTCGGCCCGGAGTGATCCCCTCCACGATCGCGGCTTCCCCCACTCCGCGGCTCGTGCGCGCGCAACCGTCCTTCCACTCCCCGCAGGCCCCGCGTCCATGTTTCCATCCGCCGCGCTCCCCCGCGCGCCCTCACTTCCCCCCGCCCCCGCGCTCCCCTCAGAGGACCTGGGTTAGAATCCCCTTAGCCTTACTACTGACTAACGAGATCCGTCTGTACAACCATCTTTTATATCTAGACTAACGAGATCTCTCGTTATACAACCGTCTTCTATATCTAGACTAACGAGATCCGTCTGTACAACCGTCTTCTATATCTAGACTAACGAGATCCGTCGTTGGACAAACGTCTTCAATATCTAGACTAACGAGATCCGTCTGTACAACCGTCTTCTATATCTAGACTAACGAGATCCGTCTGTACAACCGTCTTCAATATCTAGACTAACGAGATCCGTCTGTACAACCGTCTTCTATATCTAGACTCACGAGATCCGTCTGTACAACCGTCTTCTATATCTAGACTAACGAGATCCGTCGTTGTAAAACCGTCTTCTATATCTAGACTAACGAGATCCGTCTGTACAACCGTCTTCTATATCTAGACTAATGAGATCCGTCTGTACAACCGTCTTCTATATCTAGACTCACGAGTTCCGTCTGTACAACCGTCTTCTATATCTAGACTAACGAGATCCGTCGTTGTACAACCGTCTTCTATATCTAGACTCACGAGATCCGTCTGTACAACCGTCTTCTATATCTAGACTAACGAGATCCGTCGTTGGACAAACGTCTTCAATATCTAGACTAACGAGATCCGTCTGTACAACCGTCTTCTATATCTAGACTAACGAGATCCGTCTGTACAACCGTCTTCTATATCTAGACTAACGAGATACGTCGTTGGACAAACGTCTTCAATATCTAGACTAACGATCTCTGTCTGTACAACCGTCTTCTATATCTAGACTAACGAGATCCGTCGTAGTACAACCCTCTTCTATATCTAGACTAACGAGATCTCTCGATGTACAACCGTCTTCAATATCTAGACTAACGGGATCCGTCTGAACAACCGTCTTCTATATCTAGACTAACGAGATCTCTCGTTATACAACCGTCTTCTATATCTAGACTAACGAGATCCGTCTGTACAACCATCTTTTATATCTAGACTAACGAGATCTCTCGTTATACAACCGTCTTCTATATCTAGACTAACGAGATCCGTCTGTACAACCGTCTTCTATATCTAGACTAACGAGATCCGTCTGTACAACCGTTTTCTATATCTAGACTAACGAGGTACGTCGTTGGACAAACGTCTTCAATATCTAGACTAACGAGATCCGTCTGTACAACCGTCTTCTATATCTAGACTAACGAGATCCGTCTGTACAACCGTCTTCTATATCTAGACTAACGAGATCCGTCTGTACAACCGTCTTCTATATCTAGACTAATGAGATCCGTCTGTACAACCGTCTTCTATATCTAGACTCACGAGTTCCGTCTGTACAACCGTCTTCTATATCTAGACTAACGAGATCCGTCGTTGTACAACCGTCTTCTATATCTAGACTAACGGGATCCGTCTGAACAACCGTCTTCTATATCTAGACTAACGAGATCCGTCGTTGGACAAACGTCTTCAATATCTAGACTAACGAGATCCGTCTGTACAACCATCTTTTATATCTAGACTAACGAGATCTCTCGTTATACAACCGTCTTCTATATCTAGACTAACGAGATCCGTCTGTACAACCGTCTTCTATATCTAGACTAACGAGATCCGTCTGTACAACCGTTTTCTATATCTAGACTAACGAGGTACGTCGTTGGACAAACGTCTTCAATATCTAGACTAACGAGATCCGTCTGTACAACCGTCTTCTATATCTAGACTAACGAGATCCGTCTGTACAACCGTCTTCTATATCTAGACTAACGAGATCCGTCTGTACAACCGTCTTCTATATCTAGACTAACGAGATACGTCGTTGGACAAACGTCTTCAATATCTAGACTAACGATCTCTGTCTGTACAACCGTCTTCTATATCTAGACTAACGAGATCCGTCGTAGTACAACCCTCTTCTATATCTAGACTAACGAGATCTCTCGATGTACAACCGTCTTCAATATCTAGACTAACGGGATCCGTCTGAACAACCGTCTTCTATATCTAGACTAACGAGATCTCTCGTTATACAACCGTCTTCTATATCTAGACTAACGAGATCCGTCTGTACAACCATCTTTTATATCTAGACTAACGAGATCTCTCGTTATACAACCGTCTTCTATATCTAGACTAACGAGATCCGTCTGTACAACCGTCTTCTATATCTAGACTAACGAGATCCGTCTGTACAACCGTTTTCTATATCTAGACTAACGAGGTACGTCGTTGGACAAACGTCTTCAATATCTAGACTAACGAGATCCGTCTGTACAACCGTCTTCTATATCTAGACTAACGAGATCCGTCTGTACAACCGTCTTCTATATCTAGACTCACGAGATCCGTCTGTACAACCGTCTTCTATATCTAGACTAACGAGATCCGTCGTTGGACAAACGTCTTCAATATCTAGACTAACGAGATCCGTCTGTACAACCGTCTTCTATATCTAGACTAACGAGATCCGTCTGTACAACCGTCTTCTATATCTAGACTAACGAGATACGTCGTTGGACAAACGTCTTCAATATCTAGACTAACGATCTCTGTCTGTACAACCGTCTTCTATATCTAGACTAACGAGATCCGTCGTAGTACAACCCTCTTCTATATCTAGACTAACGAGATCTCTCGATGTACAACCGTCTTCAATATCTAGACTAACGGGATCCGTCTGAACAACCGTCTTCTATATCTAGACTAACGAGATCTCTCGTTATACAACCGTCTTCTATATCTAGACTAACGAGATCCGTCTGTACAACCATCTTTTATATCTAGACTAACGAGATCTCTCGTTATACAACCGTCTTCTATATCTAGACTAACGAGATCCGTCTGTACAACCGTCTTCTATATCTAGACTAACGAGATCCGTCTGTACAACCGTTTTCTATATCTAGACTAACGAGGTACGTCGTTGGACAAACGTCTTCAATATCTAGACTAACGAGATCCGTCTGTACAACCGTCTTCTATATCTAGACTAACGAGATCCGTCTGTACAACCGTCTTCTATATCTAGACTCACGAGATCCGTCTGTACAACCGTCTTCTATATCTAGACTAACGAGATCCGTCTGTACAACCGTCTTCTATATCTAGACTAACGAGATCCGTCTGTACAACCGTCTTCTATATCTAGACTCACGAGATCCGTCTGTACAACCGTCTTCTATAACTAGACTAACGAGATCCGTCGTTGTACAACCGTCTTCTATATCTAGACTAACGAGATCCGTCTGTACAACCGTCTTCTATATCTAGACTAACGAGATCCGTCTGTACAACCGTCTTCTATATCTAGACTCAAGAAATCCGTCTGTACAACCGTCTTCTATATCTAGACTAACGAGAGACGTCGTTGGACAAACGTCTTCAATATCTAGACTATCGAGATCCGTCTGTACAACCGTCTTCTATATCTAGACTAACGAGATCCGTCTGTACAACCGTCTTCTATATCTAGACTAACGGGATCCGTCTGTACAACCGTCTTCTATATCTAGACTACCGAGATCCGTCTGTACAACCGTCTTCTATATCTAGACTAACGAGATCCGTCTGTACAACCGTCTTCTATATCTGGACTAACGAGATCCGTTGTTGTACAACCGTCTTCTATATCTAGACTACCGAGATCCGTCTGTACAACCGTCTTCTATAACTAGACTAACGAGATCCGTCGTTGTACAACCGTCTTCTATATCTAGACTATCGAGATCCGTCTGTACAACCGTCTTCTATATCTAGACTAACGAGATCCGTCTGTACAACCGTCTTCTATATCTAGACTACCGAGATCCGTCTGTACAACCGTCTTCTATAACTAGACTAACGAGATCCGTCGTTGTACAACCGTCTTCTATATCTAGACTAACGATCTCTGTCTGTACAACCGTCTTCTATATCTAGACTAACGAGATCCGTCGTAGTACAACCCTCTTCTATATCTAGACTAACGAGATCTCTCGATGTACAACCGTCTTCAATATCTAGACTAACGGGATCCGTCTGAACAACCGTCTTCTATATCTAGACTAACGAGATCTCTCGTTATACAACCGTCTTCTATATCTAGACTAACGAGATCCGTCTGTACAACCATCTTTTATATCTAGACTAACGAGATCTCTCGTTATACAACCGTCTTCTATATCTAGACTAACGAGATCCGTCTGTACAACCGTCTTCTATATCTAGACTAACGAGATCCGTCTGTACAACCGTTTTCTATATCTAGACTAACGAGGTACGTCGTTGGACAAACGTCTTCAATATCTAGACTAACGAGATCCGTCTGTACAACCGTCTTCTATATCTAGACTAACGAGATCCGTCTGTACAACCGTCTTCTATATCTAGACTCACGAGATCCGTCTGTACAACCGTCTTCTATATCTAGACTAACGAGATCCGTCTGTACAACCGTCTTCTATATCTAGACTAACGAGATCCGTCTGTACAACCGTCTTCTATATCTAGACTCACGAGATCCGTCTGTACAACCGTCTTCTATAACTAGACTAACGAGATCCGTCGTTGTACAACCGTCTTCTATATCTAGACTAACGAGATCCGTCTGTACAACCGTCTTCTATATCTAGACTAACGAGATCCGTCTGTACAACCGTCTTCTATATCTAGACTCAAGAAATCCGTCTGTACAACCGTCTTCTATATCTAGACTAACGAGAGACGTCGTTGGACAAACGTCTTCAATATCTAGACTATCGAGATCCGTCTGTACAACCGTCTTCTATATCTAGACTAACGAGATCCGTCTGTACAACCGTCTTCTATATCTAGACTAACGGGATCCGTCTGTACAACCGTCTTCTATATCTAGACTAACGAGATCCGTCGTTGGACAAACGTCTTCAATATCTAGACTAACGAGATCCGTCTGTACAACCGTCTTCTATATCTAGACTAACGAGATCCGTCTGTACAACCGTCTTCAATATCTAGACTAACGAGATCCGTCTGTACAACCGTCTTCTATATCTAGACTCACGAGATCCGTCTGTACAACCGTCTTCTATATCTAGACTAACGAGATCCGTCGTTGTAAAACCGTCTTCTATATCTAGACTAACGAGATCCGTCTGTACAACCGTCTTCTATATCTAGACTAATGAGATCCGTCTGTACAACCGTCTTCTATATCTAGACTCACGAGATCCGTCTGTACAACCGTCTTCTATATCTAGACTAACGAGATCCGTCGTTGGACAAACGTCTTCAATATCTAGACTAACGAGATCCGTCTGTACAACCGTCTTCTATATCTAGACTAACGAGATCCGTCTGTACAACCGTCTTCTATATCTAGACTAACGAGATACGTCGTTGGACAAACGTCTTCAATATCTAGACTAACGATCTCTGTCTGTACAACCGTCTTCTATATCTAGACTAACGAGATCCGTCGTAGTACAACCCTCTTCTATATCTAGACTAACGAGATCTCTCGATGTACAACCGTCTTCAATATCTAGACTAACGGGATCCGTCTGAACAACCGTCTTCTATATCTAGACTAACGAGATCTCTCGTTATACAACCGTCTTCTATATCTAGACTAACGAGATCCGTCTGTACAACCATCTTTTATATCTAGACTAACGAGATCTCTCGTTATACAACCGTCTTCTATATCTGGACTAACGAGATCCGTCTGTACAACCGTCTTCTATATCTAGACTAACGAGATCCGTCTGTACAACCGTTTTCTATATCTAGACTAACGAGGTACGTCGTTGGACAAACGTCTTCAATATCTAGACTAACGAGATCCGTCTGTACAACCGTCTTCTATATCTAGACTAACGAGATCCGTCTGTACAACCGTCTTCTATATCTAGACTCACGAGATCCGTCTGTACAACCGTCTTCTATATCTAGACTAACGAGATCCGTCTGTACAACCGTCTTCTATATCTAGACTAACGAGATCCGTCTGTACAACCGTCTTCTATATCTAGACTCACGAGATCCGTCTGTACAACCGTCTTCTATAACTAGACTAACGAGATCCGTCGTTGTACAACCGTCTTCTATATCTAGACTAACGAGATCCGTCTGTACAACCGTCTTCTATATCTAGACTAACGAGATCCGTCTGTACAACCGTCTTCTATATCTAGACTCAAGAAATCCGTCTGTACAACCGTCTTCTATATCTAGACTAACGAGAGACGTCGTTGGACAAACGTCTTCAATATCTAGACTATCGAGATCCGTCTGTACAACCGTCTTCTATATCTAGACTAACGAGATCCGTCTGTACAACCGTCTTCTATATCTAGACTAACGGGATCCGTCTGTACAACCGTCTTCTATATCTAGACTAACGAGATCCGTCGTTGGACAAACGTCTTCAATATCTAGACTAACGAGATCCGTCTGTACAACCGTCTTCTATATCTAGACTAACGAGATCCGTCTGTACAACCGTCTTCAATATCTAGACTAACGAGATCCGTCTGTACAACCGTCTTCTATATCTAGACTCACGAGATCCGTCTGTACAACCGTCTTCTATATCTAGACTAACGAGATCCGTCGTTGTAAAACCGTCTTCTATATCTAGACTAACGAGATCCGTCTGTACAACCGTCTTCTATATCTAGACTAATGAGATCCGTCTGTACAACCGTCTTCTATATCTAGACTCACGAGTTCCGTCTGTACAACCGTCTTCTATATCTAGACTAACGAGATCCGTCGTTGTACAACCGTCTTCTATATCTAGACTCACGAGATCCGTCTGTACAACCGTCTTCTATATCTAGACTAACGAGATCCGTCGTTGGACAAACGTCTTCAATATCTAGACTAACGAGATCCGTCTGTACAACCGTCTTCTATATCTAGACTAACGAGATCCGTCTGTACAACCGTCTTCTATATCTAGACTAACGAGATACGTCGTTGGACAAACGTCTTCAATATCTAGACTAACGATCTCTGTCTGTACAACCGTCTTCTATATCTAGACTAACGAGATCCGTCGTAGTACAACCCTCTTCTATATCTAGACTAACGAGATCTCTCGATGTACAACCGTCTTCAATATCTAGACTAACGGGATCCGTCTGAACAACCGTCTTCTATATCTAGACTAACGAGATCTCTCGTTATACAACCGTCTTCTATATCTAGACTAACGAGATCCGTCTGTACAACCATCTTTTATATCTAGACTAACGAGATCTCTCGTTATACAACCGTCTTCTATATCTAGACTAACGAGATCCGTCTGTACAACCGTCTTCTATATCTAGACTAACGAGATCCGTCTGTACAACCGTTTTCTATATCTAGACTAACGAGGTACGTCGTTGGACAAACGTCTTCAATATCTAGACTAACGAGATCCGTCTGTACAACCGTCTTCTATATCTAGACTAACGAGATCCGTCTGTACAACCGTCTTCTATATCTAGACTCACGAGATCCGTCTGTACAACCGTCTTCTATATCTAGACTAACGAGATCCGTCGTTGGACAAACGTCTTCAATATCTAGACTAACGAGATCCGTCTGTACAACCGTCTTCTATATCTAGACTAACGAGATCCGTCTGTACAACCGTCTTCTATATCTAGACTAACGAGATACGTCGTTGGACAAACGTCTTCAATATCTAGACTAACGATCTCTGTCTGTACAACCGTCTTCTATATCTAGACTAACGAGATCCGTCGTAGTACAACCCTCTTCTATATCTAGACTAACGAGATCTCTCGATGTACAACCGTCTTCAATATCTAGACTAACGGGATCCGTCTGAACAACCGTCTTCTATATCTAGACTAACGAGATCTCTCGTTATACAACCGTCTTCTATATCTAGACTAACGAGATCCGTCTGTACAACCATCTTTTATATCTAGACTAACGAGATCTCTCGTTATACAACCGTCTTCTATATCTAGACTAACGAGATCCGTCTGTACAACCGTCTTCTATATCTAGACTAACGAGATCCGTCTGTACAACCGTTTTCTATATCTAGACTAACGAGGTACGTCGTTGGACAAACGTCTTCAATATCTAGACTAACGAGATCCGTCTGTACAACCGTCTTCTATATCTAGACTAACGAGATCCGTCTGTACAACCGTCTTCTATATCTAGACTCACGAGATCCGTCTGTACAACCGTCTTCTATATCTAGACTAACGAGATCCGTCTGTACAACCGTCTTCTATATCTAGACTAACGAGATCCGTCTGTACAACCGTCTTCTATATCTAGACTCACGAGATCCGTCTGTACAACCGTCTTCTATAACTAGACTAACGAGATCCGTCGTTGTACAACCGTCTTCTATATCTAGACTAACGAGATCCGTCTGTACAACCGTCTTCTATATCTAGACTAACGAGATCCGTCTGTACAACCGTCTTCTATATCTAGACTCAAGAAATCCGTCTGTACAACCGTCTTCTATATCTAGACTAACGAGAGACGTCGTTGGACAAACGTCTTCAATATCTAGACTATCGAGATCCGTCTGTACAACCGTCTTCTATATCTAGACTAACGAGATCCGTCTGTACAACCGTCTTCTATATCTAGACTAACGAGATCCGTCTGTACAACCGTCTTCTATATCTAGACTAACGAGATCCGTCTGTACAACCGTCTTCTATATCTAGACTAACGAGATCCGTCGTTGTAAAACCGTCTTCTATATCTAGACTAACGAGATCCGTCTGTACAACCGTCTTCTATATCTAGACTAATGAGATCCGTCTGTACAACCGTCTTCTATATCTAGACTCACGAGTTCCGTCTGTACAACCGTCTTCTATATCTAGACTAACGAGATCCGTCGTTGTACAACCGTCTTCTATATCTAGACTCACGAGATCCGTCTGTACAACCGTCTTCTATATCTAGACTAACGAGATCCGTCGTTGGACAAACGTCTTCAATATCTAGACTAACGAGATCCGTCTGTACAACCGTCTTCTATATCTAGACTAACGAGATCCGTCTGTACAACCGTCTTCTATATCTAGACTAACGAGATCCGTCTGTACAACCGTTTTCTATATCTAGACTAACGAGGTACGTCGTTGGACAAACGTCTTCAATATCTAGACTAACGAGATCCGTCTGTACAACCGTCTTCTATATCTAGACTAACGAGATCCGTCTGTACAACCGTCTTCTATATCTAGACTCACGAGATCCGTCTGTACAACCGTCTTCTATATCTAGACTAACGAGATCCGTCGTTGGACAAACGTCTTCAATATCTAGACTAACGAGATCCGTCTGTACAACCGTCTTCTATATCTAGACTAACGAGATCCGTCTGTACAACCGTCTTCTATATCTAGACTAACGAGATACGTCGTTGGACAAACGTCTTCAATATCTAGACTAACGATCTCTGTCTGTACAACCGTCTTCTATATCTAGACTAACGAGATCCGTCGTAGTACAACCCTCTTCTATATCTAGACTAACGAGATCTCTCGATGTACAACCGTCTTCAATATCTAGACTAACGGGATCCGTCTGAACAACCGTCTTCTATATCTAGACTAACGAGATCTCTCGTTATACAACCGTCTTCTATATCTAGACTAACGAGATCCGTCTGTACAACCATCTTTTATATCTAGACTAACGAGATCTCTCGTTATACAACCGTCTTCTATATCTAGACTAACGAGATCCGTCTGTACAACCGTCTTCTATATCTAGACTAACGAGATCCGTCTGTACAACCGTTTTCTATATCTAGACTAACGAGGTACGTCGTTGGACAAACGTCTTCAATATCTAGACTAACGAGATCCGTCTGTACAACCGTCTTCTATATCTAGACTAACGAGATCCGTCTGTACAACCGTCTTCTATATCTAGACTCACGAGATCCGTCTGTACAACCGTCTTCTATATCTAGACTAACGAGATCCGTCTGTACAACCGTCTTCTATATCTAGACTAACGAGATCCGTCTGTACAACCGTCTTCTATATCTAGACTCACGAGATCCGTCTGTACAACCGTCTTCTATAACTAGACTAACGAGATCCGTCGTTGTACAACCGTCTTCTATATCTAGACTAACGAGATCCGTCTGTACAACCGTCTTCTATATCTAGACTAACGAGATCCGTCTGTACAACCGTCTTCTATATCTAGACTCAAGAAATCCGTCTGTACAACCGTCTTCTATATCTAGACTAACGAGAGACGTCGTTGGACAAACGTCTTCAATATCTAGACTATCGAGATCCGTCTGTACAACCGTCTTCTATATCTAGACTAACGAGATCCGTCTGTACAACCGTCTTCTATATCTAGACTAACGGGATCCGTCTGTACAACCGTCTTCTATATCTAGACTACCGAGATCCGTCTGTACAACCGTCTTCTATATCTAGACTAACGAGATCCGTCTGTACAACCGTCTTCTATATCTGGACTAACGAGATCCGTTGTTGTACAACCGTCTTCTATATCTAGACTACCGAGATCCGTCTGTACAACCGTCTTCTATAACTAGACTAACGAGATCCGTCGTTGTACAACCGTCTTCTATATCTAGACTATCGAGATCCGTCTGTACAACCGTCTTCTATATCTAGACTAACGAGATCCGTCTGTACAACCGTCTTCTATATCTAGACTAACGGGATCCGTCTGTACAACCGTCTTCTATATCTAGACTACCGAGATCCGTCTGTACAACCGTCTTCTATAACTAGACTAACGAGATCCGTCGTTGTACAACCGTCTTCTATATCTAGACTAACGATCTCTGTCTGTACAACCGTCTTCTATATCTAGACTAACGAGATCCGTCGTAGTACAACCCTCTTCTATATCTAGACTAACGAGATCTCTCGATGTACAACCGTCTTCAATATCTAGACTAACGGGATCCGTCTGAACAACCGTCTTCTATATCTAGACTAACGAGATCTCTCGTTATACAACCGTCTTCTATATCTAGACTAACGAGATCCGTCTGTACAACCATCTTTTATATCTAGACTAACGAGATCTCTCGTTATACAACCGTCTTCTATATCTAGACTAACGAGATCCGTCTGTACAACCGTCTTCTATATCTAGACTAACGAGATCCGTCTGTACAACCGTTTTCTATATCTAGACTAACGAGGTACGTCGTTGGACAAACGTCTTCAATATCTAGACTAACGAGATCCGTCTGTACAACCGTCTTCTATATCTAGACTAACGAGATCCGTCTGTACAACCGTCTTCTATATCTAGACTCACGAGATCCGTCTGTACAACCGTCTTCTATATCTAGACTAACGAGATCCGTCGTTGGACAAACGTCTTCAATATCTAGACTAACGAGATCCGTCTGTACAACCGTCTTCTATATCTAGACTAACGAGATCCGTCTGTACAACCGTCTTCTATATCTAGACTAACGAGATACGTCGTTGGAAAAACGTCTTCAATATCTAGACTAACGATCTCTGTCTGTACAACCGTCTTCTATATCTAGACTAACGAGATCCGTCGTAGTACAACCCTCTTCTATATCTAGACTAACGAGATCTCTCGATGTACAACCGTCTTCAATATCTAGACTAACGGGATCCGTCTGAACAACCGTCTTCTATATCTAGACTAACGAGATCTCTCGTTATACAACCGTCTTCTATATCTAGACTAACGAGATCTCTCGTTATACAACCGTCTTCTATATCTAGACTAACGAGATCCGTCTGTACAACCATCTTTTATATCTAGACTAACGAGATCTCTCGTTATACAACCGTCTTCTATATCTAGACTAACGAGATCCGTCTGTACAACCGTCTTCTATATCTAGACTAACGAGATCCGTCTGTACAACCGTTTTCTATATCTAGACTAACGAGGTACGTCGTTGGACAAACGTCTTCAATATCTAGACTAACGAGATCCGTCTGTACAACCGTCTTCTATATCTAGACTAACGAGATCCGTCTGTACAACCGTCTTCTATATCTAGACTCACGAGATCCGTCTGTACAACCGTCTTCTATATCTAGACTAACGAGATCCGTCGTTGGACAAACGTCTTCAATATCTAGACTAACGAGATCCGTCTGTACAACCGTCTTCTATATCTAGACTAACGAGATCCGTCTGTACAACCGTCTTCTATATCTAGACTAACGAGATACGTCGTTGGACAAACGTCTTCAATATCTAGACTAACGATCTCTGTCTGTACAACCGTCTTCTATATCTAGACTAACGAGATCCGTCGTAGTACAACCCTCTTCTATATCTAGACTAACGAGATCTCTCGATGTACAACCGTCTTCAATATCTAGACTAACGGGATCCGTCTGAACAACCGTCTTCTATATCTAGACTAACGAGATCTCTCGTTATACAACCGTCTTCTATATCTAGACTAACGAGATCCGTCTGTACAACCATCTTTTATATCTAGACTAACGAGATCTCTCGTTATACAATCGTCTTCTATATCTAGACTAACGAGATCCGTCTGTACAACCGTCTTCTATATCTAGACTAACGAGATCCGTCTGTACAACCGTTTTCTATATCTAGACTAACGAGGTACGTCGTTGGACAAACGTCTTCAATATCTAGACTAACGAGATCCGTCTGTACAACCGTCTTCTATATCTAGACTAACGAGATCCGTCTGTACAACCGTCTTCTATATCTAGACTCACGAGATCCGTCTGTACAACCGTCTTCTATATCTAGACTAACGAGATCCGTCTGTACAACCGTCTTCTATATCTAGACTAACGAGATCCGTCTGTACAACCGTCTTCTATATCTAGACTCACGAGATCCGTCTGTACAACCGTCTTCTATAACTAGACTAACGAGATCCGTCGTTGTACAACCGTCTTCTATATCTAGACTAACGAGATCCGTCTGTACAACCGTCTTCTATATCTAGACTAACGAGATCCGTCTGTACAACCGTCTTCTATATCTAGACTCAAGAAATCCGTCTGTACAACCGTCTTCTATATCTAGACTAACGAGAGACGTCGTTGGACAAACGTCTTCAATATCTAGACTATCGAGATCCGTCTGTACAACCGTCTTCTATATCTAGACTAACGAGATCCGTCTGTACAACCGTCTTCTATATCTAGACTAACGGGATCCGTCTGTACAACCGTCTTCTATATCTAGACTACCGAGATCCGTCTGTACAACCGTCTTCTATATCTAGACTAACGAGATCCGTCTGTACAACCGTCTTCTATATCTGGACTAACGAGATCCGTTGTTGTACAACCGTCTTCTATATCTAGACTACCGAGATCCGTCTGTACAACCGTCTTCTATAACTAGACTAACGAGATCCGTCGTTGTACAACCGTCTTCTATATCTAGACTATCGAGATCCGTCTGTACAACCGTCTTCTATATCTAGACTAACGAGATCCGTCTGTACAACCGTCTTCTATATCTAGACTACCGAGATCCGTCTGTACAACCGTCTTCTATAACTAGACTAACGAGATCCGTCGTTGTACAACCGTCTTCTATATCTAGACTAACGATCTCTGTCTGTACAACCGTCTTCTATATCTAGACTAACGAGATCCGTCGTAGTACAACCCTCTTCTATATCTAGACTAACGAGATCTCTCGATGTACAACCGTCTTCAATATCTAGACTAACGGGATCCGTCTGAACAACCGTCTTCTATATCTAGACTAACGAGATCTCTCGTTATACAACCGTCTTCTATATCTAGACTAACGAGATCCGTCTGTACAACCATCTTTTATATCTAGACTAACGAGATCTCTCGTTATACAACCGTCTTCTATATCTAGACTAACGAGATCCGTCTGTACAACCGTCTTCTATATCTAGACTAACGAGATCCGTCTGTACAACCGTTTTCTATATCTAGACTAACGAGGTACGTCGTTGGACAAACGTCTTCAATATCTAGACTAACGAGATCCGTCTGTACAACCGTCTTCTATATCTAGACTAACGAGATCCGTCTGTACAACCGTCTTCTATATCTAGACTCACGAGATCCGTCTGTACAACCGTCTTCTATATCTAGACTAACGAGATCCGTCTGTACAACCGTCTTCTATATCTAGACTAACGAGATCCGTCTGTACAACCGTCTTCTATATCTAGACTCACGAGATCCGTCTGTACAACCGTCTTCTATAACTAGACTAACGAGATCCGTCGTTGTACAACCGTCTTCTATATCTAGACTAACGAGATCCGTCTGTACAACCGTCTTCTATATCTAGACTAACGAGATCCGTCTGTACAACCGTCTTCTATATCTAGACTCAAGAAATCCGTCTGTACAACCGTCTTCTATATCTAGACTAACGAGAGACGTCGTTGGACAAACGTCTTCAATATCTAGACTATCGAGATCCGTCTGTACAACCGTCTTCTATATCTAGACTAACGAGATCCGTCTGTACAACCGTCTTCTATATCTAGACTAACGGGATCCGTCTGTACAACCGTCTTCTATATCTAGACTAACGAGATCCGTCGTTGGACAAACGTCTTCAATATCTAGACTAACGAGATCCGTCTGTACAACCGTCTTCTATATCTAGACTAACGAGATCCGTCTGTACAACCGTCTTCAATATCTAGACTAACGAGATCCGTCTGTACAACCGTCTTCTATATCTAGACTCACGAGATCCGTCTGTACAACCGTCTTCTATATCTAGACTAACGAGATCCGTCGTTGTAAAACCGTCTTCTATATCTAGACTAACGAGATCCGTCTGTACAACCGTCTTCTATATCTAGACTAATGAGATCCGTCTGTACAACCGTCTTCTATATCTAGACTCACGAGTTCCGTCTGTACAACCGTCTTCTATATCTAGACTAACGAGATCCGTCGTTGTACAACCGTCTTCTATATCTAGACTCACGAGATCCGTCTGTACAACCGTCTTCTATATCTAGACTAACGAGATCCGTCGTTGGACAAACGTCTTCAATATCTAGACTAACGAGATCCGTCTGTACAACCGTCTTCTATATCTAGACTAACGAGATCCGTCTGTACAACCGTCTTCTATATCTAGACTAACGAGATACGTCGTTGGACAAACGTCTTCAATATCTAGACTAACGATCTCTGTCTGTACAACCGTCTTCTATATCTAGACTAACGAGATCCGTCGTAGTACAACCCTCTTCTATATCTAGACTAACGAGATCTCTCGATGTACAACCGTCTTCAATATCTAGACTAACGGGATCCGTCTGAACAACCGTCTTCTATATCTAGACTAACGAGATCTCTCGTTATACAACCGTCTTCTATATCTAGACTAACGAGATCCGTCTGTACAACCATCTTTTATATCTAGACTAACGAGATCTCTCGTTATACAACCGTCTTCTATATCTAGACTAACGAGATCCGTCTGTACAACCGTCTTCTATATCTAGACTAACGAGATCCGTCTGTACAACCGTTTTCTATATCTAGACTAACGAGGTACGTCGTTGGACAAACGTCTTCAATATCTAGACTAACGAGATCCGTCTGTACAACCGTCTTCTATATCTAGACTAACGAGATCCGTCTGTACAACCGTCTTCTATATCTAGACTCACGAGATCCGTCTGTACAACCGTCTTCTATATCTAGACTAACGAGATCCGTCGTTGGACAAACGTCTTCAATATCTAGACTAACGAGATCCGTCTGTACAACCGTCTTCTATATCTAGACTAACGAGATCCGTCTGTACAACCGTCTTCTATATCTAGACTAACGAGATACGTCGTTGGACAAACGTCTTCAATATCTAGACTAACGATCTCTGTCTGTACAACCGTCTTCTATATCTAGACTAACGAGATCCGTCGTAGTACAACCCTCTTCTATATCTAGACTAACGAGATCTCTCGATGTACAACCGTCTTCAATATCTAGACTAACGGGATCCGTCTGAACAACCGTCTTCTATATCTAGACTAACGAGATCTCTCGTTATACAACCGTCTTCTATATCTAGACTAACGAGATCCGTCTGTACAACCATCTTTTATATCTAGACTAACGAGATCTCTCGTTATACAACCGTCTTCTATATCTAGACTAACGAGATCCGTCTGTACAACCGTCTTCTATATCTAGACTAACGAGATCCGTCTGTACAACCGTTTTCTATATCTAGACTAACGAGGTACGTCGTTGGACAAACGTCTTCAATATCTAGACTAACGAGATCCGTCTGTACAACCGTCTTCTATATCTAGACTAACGAGATCCGTCTGTACAACCGTCTTCTATATCTAGACTCACGAGATCCGTCTGTACAACCGTCTTCTATATCTAGACTAACGAGATCCGTCTGTACAACCGTCTTCTATATCTAGACTAACGAGATCCGTCTGTACAACCGTCTTCTATATCTAGACTCACGAGATCCGTCTGTACAACCGTCTTCTATAACTAGACTAACGAGATCCGTCGTTGTACAACCGTCTTCTATATCTAGACTAACGAGATCCGTCTGTACAACCGTCTTCTATATCTAGACTAACGAGATCCGTCTGTACAACCGTCTTCTATATCTAGACTCAAGAAATCCGTCTGTACAACCGTCTTCTATATCTAGACTAACGAGAGACGTCGTTGGACAAACGTCTTCAATATCTAGACTATCGAGATCCGTCTGTACAACCGTCTTCTATATCTAGACTAACGAGATCCGTCTGTACAACCGTCTTCTATATCTAGACTAACGGGATCCGTCTGTACAACCGTCTTCTATATCTAGACTACCGAGATCCGTCTGTACAACCGTCTTCTATATCTAGACTAACGAGATCCGTCTGTACAACCGTCTTCTATATCTGGACTAACGAGATCCGTTGTTGTACAACCCTCTTCTATATCTAGACTAACGAGATCTCTCGATGTACAACCGTCTTCTATATCTAGACTAACGAGAGACGTCGTTGGACAAACGTCTTCAATATCTAGACTATCGAGATCCGTCTGTACAACCGTCTTCTATATCTAGACAAACGAGATCCGTCTGTACAACCATTTTCTATATCTAGACTAACGAGATACGTCGTGGGACAAACGTCTTCAATATCTAGACTAACGAGATCCGCCTGTACAACCGTCTTCTATATCTAGACTAACGAGATCCGTCGTTGTACAACCGTCTTCTATATCTAGACTAACGAGATCCGTCTGTACAACCGTCTTCTATATCTAGACTAACGAGATACGTCGTTGGACAAACGTCTTCAATATCTAGACTAACGAGGTCCGTCTGTACAACCGTCTTCTATATCTAGACTAACGAGATCCGTCTGTACAACCGTCTTCTATATCTAGACTAACGAGATCCGTCTGTACAACCCTCTTCTATATCTAGTCTAACGAGATCCGTCTGTACAACCGTCTTCTATATCTAGACTAACGAGATCCGTCGTTGTACAACCCTCTTCTATATCTAGTCTAACGAGATCCGTCTGTACAACCGTTTTCTATATCTAGACTATCGAGATCCGTCTGTACAACCGTCTTCTATATCTAGACAAACGAGATCCGTCTGTACAACCGTTTTCTATATCTAGACTAACGAGATACGTCGTGGGACAAACGTCTTCAATATCTAGACTAACGAGATCCGTCTGTACAACCGTCTTCTATATCTAGACTAACGAGATACGTCGTTGTACAACCATCTTCTATATCTAGACTAACGGGATCCGTCTGTACAACCGTCTTCTATATCTAGACTAACGAGATCTCTCGTTATACAACCGTCTTCTATATCTAGACTAACGAGATCCGTCTGTACAACCGTCTTCTATATCTAGACTAACGAGATCTCTCGTTATACAACCGTCTTCTATATCTAGACTAACGAGGTCCGTCTGTACAACAGTCTTCTATATCTAGACTAACGAGATCTCTCGATGTACAACCGTCTTCTATATCTAGACTAACGAGATCCGTCGTTGTACAACCATCTTCTATATCTAAACTAACGAGATCCGTCTGTACAACCGTCTTCTATATCTAGACTAACGAGATCCGTCTGTACAACCGTTTTCTATATCTAGTCTAACGAGATCCGTCGTTGTACAACCGTCTTCTATATCTAGACTAATGAGATCCGTCTGTACAACCGTCTTCTATATCTAGACTAACGAGATCCGTCTGTACAACCGTTTTCTATATCTAGACTAACGAGATACGTCGTTGGACAACCGTCTTCTATATCTAGACTCACGAGATCCGTCTGTACAACCGTTTTCTATATCTAGACTAACGAGCTCCGTCTGTACAACCGTCTTCAATATCTAGACTAACGAGATCCGTCTGTACAACCGTCTTCTATATCTAGACTAACGGGATACGTCGTTGGACAAACGTCTTCAATATCTAGACCAACGAGATCCGTCTGTACAACCGTCTTCTATATCTAAACTAACGAGATCCGTCTGTACAACCGTCTTCTATATCTAGACTAACGAGATCCGTCTGTACAACCGTTTTCTATATCTAGTCTAACGAGATCCGTCGTTGTACAACCGTCTTCTATATCTAGACTAATGAGATCCGTCTGTACAACCGTCTTCTATATCTAGACTAACGAGATCCGTCTGTACAACCGTTTTCTATATCTAGACTAACGAGATACGTCGTTGGACAACCGTCTTCTATATCTAGACTCACGAGATCCGTCTGTACAACCGTCTTCTATATCTAGGCTAACGAGATACGTCGTTGGACAACCGTCTTCTGTATCTAGACTAACGAGATCTCTCGTTATACAACCGTCTTCTATATCTAGACTAACGAGATCCGTCTGTACAACCGTCTTCTATATCTAGACTAACGAGATCCGTCTGTACAACCGTCTTCTATATCTAGATTAACGAGATCCGTCTGTACAACCGTCTTCTATATCTAGACTAACGAGATCCGTCGTTGTACAACCCTCTTCTCTATCTAGTCTAACGAGATCCGTCTGTACAACCGTTTTCTATATCTAGACTAACGAGGTACGTCGTTGGACAAACGTCTTCAATATCTAGACTAACGAGATCCGTCTGTACAACCGTCTTCTATATCTAGACTAACGAGATACGTCGTTGGACAAACGTCTTCAATATCTAGACTAACGAGATCCGTCTGTACAACCGTCTTCTATATCTAGACTAACGAGATACGTCGTTGTACAACCATCTTCTATATCTAGACTAACGGGATCCGTCTGTACAACCGTCTTCTATATCTAGACTAACGAGATCTCTCGTTATACAACCGTCTTCTATATCTAGACTAACGAGATCCGTCTGTACAACCGTCTTCTATATCTAGACTAACGAGATCTCTCGTTATACAACCGTCTTCTATATCTAGACTAACGAGATCCGTCTGTACAACAGTCTTCTATATCTAGACTAACGAGATCTCTCGATGTACAACCGTCTCCTATATCTAGACTAACGAGATCCGTCGTTGTACAACCATCTTCTATATCTAGACTAACGAGATCCGTCTGTACAACCGTTTTCTATATCTAGTCTAACGAGATCCGTCGTTGTACAACCGTCTTCTATATCTAGACTAACGAGATCTCTCGTTATACAACCGTCTTCTATATCTAGACTAACGAGATCCGTCTGTACAACCGTTTTCTATATCTAGACTAACGAGATACGTCGTTGGACAACCGTCTTCTATATCTAGACTCACGAGATCCGTCTGTACAACCGTCTTCTATATCTAGGCTAACGAGATACGTCGTTGGACAACCGTCTTCTGTATCTAGACTAACGAGATACGTCTGTACAAACGTCTTCAATATCTAGACTAACGAGATCCGTCTGTACAACCGTCTTCTATATCTAGACTAACGAGATACGTCGTTGGACAAACGTCTTCAATATCTAGACTAACGAGGTCCGTCTGTACAACCGTCTTCTATATCTAGACTAACGAGATCCGTCTGTACAACCGTCTTCTATATCTAGACTAACGAGATCTCTCGTTATACAACCGTCTTCTATATCTAGACTAACGAGATCCGTCTGTACAACCGTCTTCTATATCTAGACTAACGGGATCCGTCTGTACAACCGTCTTCTATATCTAGACTACCGAGATCCGTCTGTACAACCGTCTTCTATATCTAGACTAACGAGATCCGTCTGTACAACCGTCTTCTATATCTGGACTAACGAGATCCGTTGTTGTACAACCCTCTTCTATATCTAGACTAACGAGATCTCTCGATGTACAACCGTCTTCTATATCTAGACTAACGAGAGACGTCGTTGGACAAACGTCTTCAATATCTAGACTATCGAGATCCGTCTGTACAACCGTCTTCTATATCTAGACAAACGAGATCCGTCTGTACAACCGTTTTCTATATCTAGACTAACGAGATACGTCGTGGGACAAACGTCTTCAATATCTAGACTAACGAGATCCGTCTGTACAACCGTCTTCTATATCTAGACTAACGAGATCCGTCGTTGTACAACCGTCTTCTATATCTAGACTAACGAGATCCGTCTGTACAACCGTCTTCTATATCTAGACTAACGAGATACGTCGTTGGACAAACGTCTTCAATATCTAGACTAACGAGGTCCGTCTGTACAACCGTCTTCTATATCTAGACTAACGAGATCCGTCTGTACAACCGTCTTCTATATCTAGACTAACGAGATCCGTCTGTACAACCCTCTTCTATATCTAGTCTAACGAGATCCGTCTGTACAACCGTCTTCTATATCTAGACTAACGAGATCCGTCGTTGTACAACCCTCTTCTATATCTAGTCTAACGAGATCCGTCTGTACAACCGTTTTCTATATCTAGACTATCGAGATCCGTCTGTACAACCGTCTTCTATATCTAGACAAACGAGATCCGTCTGTACAACCGTTTTCTATATCTAGACTAACGAGATACGTCGTGGGACAAACGTCTTCAATATCTAGACTAACGAGATCCGTCTGTACAACCGTCTTCTATATCTAGACTAACGAGATCCGTCGTTGTACAACCGTCTTCTATATCTAGACTAACGAGATCCGTCTGTACAACCGTCTTCTATATCTAGACTAACGAGATACGTCGTTGGACAAACGTCTTCAATATCTAGACTAACGAGGTCCGTCTGTACAACCGTCTTCTATATCTAGACTAACGAGATCCGTCTGTACAACCGTCTTCTATATCTAGACTAACGAGATCCGTCTGTACAACCCTCTTCTATATCTAGTCTAACGAGATCCGTCTGTACAACCGTCTTCTATATCTAGACTAACGAGATCCGTCGTTGTACAACCCTCTTCTATATCTAGTCTAACGAGATCCGTCTGTACAACCGTTTTCTATATCTAGACTATCGAGATCCGTCTGTACAACCGTCTTCTATATCTAGACAAACGAGATCCGTCTGTACAACCGTTTTCTATATCTAGACTAACGAGATACGTCGTGGGACAAACGTCTTCAATATCTAGACTAACGAGATCCGCCTGTACAACCGTCTTCTATATCTAGACTAACGAGATACGTCGTTGTACAACCATCTTCTATATCTAGACTAACGGGATCCGTCTGTACAACCGTCTTCTATATCTAGACTAACGAGATCTCTCGTTATACAACCGTCTTCTATATCTAGACTAACGAGATCCGTCTGTACAACCGTCTTCTATATCTAGACTAACGAGATCTCTCGTTATACAACCGTCTTCTATATCTAGACTAACGAGATCCGTCTGTACAACAGTCTTCTATATCTAGACTAACGAGATCTCTCGATGTACAACCGTCTTCTATATCTAGACTAACGAGATCCGTCGTTGTACAACCATCTTCTATATCTGAACTAACGAGATCCGTCTGTACAACCGTCTTCTATATCTAGACTAACGAGATCCGTCTGTACAACCGTTTTCTATATCTAGTCTAACGAGATCCGTCGTTGTACAACCGTCTTCTATATCTAGACTAATGAGATCCGTCTGTACAACCGTCTTCTATATCTAGACTAACGGGATACGTCGTTGGACAAACGTCTTCAATATCTAGACCAACGAGATCCGTCTGTACAACCGTCTTCTATATCTAAACTAACGAGATCCGTCTGTACAACCGTCTTCTATATCTAGACTAACGAGATCCGTCTGTACAACCGTTTTCTATATCTAGTCTAACGAGATCCGTCGTTGTACAACCGTCTTCTATATCTAGACTAATGAGATCCGTCTGTACAACCGTCTTCTATATCTAGACTAACGAGATCCGTCTGTACAACCGTTTTCTATATCTAGACTAACGAGATACGTCGTTGGACAACCGTCTTCTATATCTAGACTCACGAGATCCGTCTGTACAACCGTCTTCTATATCTAGGCTAACGAGATACGTCGTTGGACAACCGTCTTCTGTATCTAGACTAACGAGATCCGTCTGTACAAACGTCTTCAATATCTAGACTAACGAGATCCGTCTGTACAACCGTCTTCTATATCTAGACTAACGAGATACGTCGTTGGACAAACGTCTTCAATATCTAGACTAACGAGGTCCGTCTGTACAACCGTCTTCTATATCTAGACTAACGAGATACGTCGTGGGACAAACGTCTTCAATATCTAGACTAACGAGATCCGTCTGTACAACAGTCTTCTATATCTAGACTAACGAGATACGTCGTTGTACAACCATCTTCTATATCTAGACTAACGGGATCCGTCTGTACAACCGTCTTCTATATCTAGACTAACGAGATCTCTCGTTATACAACCGTCTTCTATATCTAGACTAACGAGATCCGTCTGTACAACCGTCTTCTATATCTAGACTAACGAGATCTCTCGTTATACAACCGTCTTCTATATCTAGACTAACGAGATCCGTCTGTACAACAGTCTTCTATATCTAGACTAACGAGATCTCTCGATGTACAACCGTCTTCTATATCTAGACTAACGAGATCCGTCGTTGTACAACCATCTTCTATATCTAAACTAACGAGATCCGTCTGTACAACCGTCTTCTATATCTAGACTAACGAGATCCGTCTGTACAACCGTTTTCTATATCTAGTCTAACGAGATCCGTCGTTGTACAACCGTCTTCTATATCTAGACTAATGAGATCCGTCTGTACAACCGTCTTCTATATCTAGACTAACGGGATACGTCGTTGGACAAACGTCTTCAATATCTAGACCAACGAGATCCGTCTGTACAACCGTCTTCTATATCTAAACTAACGAGATCCGTCTGTACAACCGTCTTCTATATCTAGACTAACGAGATCCGTCTGTACAACCGTTTTCTATATCTAGACTAACGAGATACGTCGTTGGACAACCGTCTTCTATATCTAGACTCACGAGATCCGTCTGTACAACCGTCTTCTATATCTAGGCTAACGAGATACGTCGTTGGACAACCGTCTTCTGTATCTAGACTAACGAGATCCGTCTGTACAAACGTCTTCAATATCTAGACTAACGAGATCCGTCTGTACAACCGTCTTCTATATCTAGACTAACGAGATACGTCGTTGGACAAACGTCTTCAATATCTAGACTAACGAGGTCCGTCTGTACAACCGTCTTCTATATCTAGACTAACGAGATCCGTCTGTACAACCATCTTCTATATCTAGACTAACGAGATCTCTCGTTATACAACCGTCTTCTATATCTAGACTAACGAGATCCGTCTGTACAACCGTCTTCTATATCTAGACTAACGAGATCCGTCTGTACAACCGTCTTCTATATCTAGACTAACGAGATCCGTCGTTGTACAACCCTCTTCTCTATCTAGTCTAACGAGATCCGTCTGTACAACCGTTTTCTATATCTAGACTAACGAGGTACGTCGTTGGACAAACGTCTTCAATATCTAGACTAACGAGATCCGTCTGTACAACCGTCTTCTATATCTAGACTAACGAGATACGTCGTTGGACAAACGTCTTCAATATCTAGACTAACGAGATCCGTCTGTACAACCGTCTTCTATATCTAGACTAACGAGATACGTCGTTTTACAACCATCTTCTATATCTAGACTAACGGGATCCGTCTGTACAACCGTCTTCTATATCTAGACTAACGAGATCTCTCGTTACACAACCGTCTTCTATATCTAGACTAACGAGATCTCTCGTTATACAACCGTCTTCTATATCTAGACTAACGACATCCGTCTGTACAACAGTCTTCTATATCTAGACTAACGAGATCTCTCGATGTACAACCGTCTCCTATATCTAGACTAACGAGATCCGTCGTTGTACAACCATCTTCTATATCTAGACTAACGAGATCCGTCTGTACAACCGTTTTCTATATCTAGTCTAACGAGATCCGTCGTTGTACAACCGTCTTCTATATCTAGACTAACGAGATCTCTCGTTATACAACCGTCTTCTATATCTAGACTAACGAGATCCGTCTGTACAACCGTTTTCTATATCTAGACTAACGAGATACGTCGTTGGACAACCGTCTTCTATATCTAGACTCACGAGATCCGTCTGTACAACCGTCTTCTATATCTAGGCTAACGAGATACGTCGTTGGACAACCGTCTTCTGTATCTAGACTAACGAGATACGTCTGTACAAACGTCTTCAATATCTAGACTAACGAGGTCCGTCTGTACAACCGTCTTCTATATCTAGACTAACGAGATCCGTCTGTACAACCGTCTTCTATATCTAGACTAACGAGATCCGTCGTTGTACAACCGTCTTCTATATCTAGACTAACGAGATCTCTCGTTATACAACCGTCTTCTATATCTAGACTAACGAGATCCGTCTGTACAACCGTCTTCTATATCTAGACGAACGAGATCCGTCTGTACAACCGTCTTCTATATCTAGACTCACGAGATCCGTCTGTACAACCGTCTTCTATATCTAGACTAACGAGATCCGTCTGTACAACCGTCTTCTATATCTAGACTAACGAGATCCGTCGTTGTACAACCATCTTCTATATCTAAACTAACGAGATCCGTCTGTACAACCGTCTTCTATATCTAGACTAACGGGATCCGTCTGTACAACCGTCTTCTATATCTAGACTAACGAGATCTCTCGTTATACAACCGTCTTCTATATCTAGACTAACGAGGTACGTCGTTGGACAAACGTCTTCAATATCTAGACTAACGAGATCCGTCTGTACAACCGTCTTCTATATCTAGACGAACGAGATCCGTCTGTACAACCGTCTTCTATATCTAGACTAACGAGATCCGTCTGTACAACCGTCTTCTATATCTAGACTAACGAGATCCGTCGTTGTACAACCATCTTCTATATCTAAACTAACGAGATCCGTCTGTACAACCGTTTTCTATATCTAGACTAACGAGATACGTCGTTGGACAACCGTCTTCTATATCTAGACTCACGAGATCCGTCTGTACAACCGTTTTCTATATCTAGACTAACGAGGTACGTCGTTGGACAAACGTCTTCAATATCTAGACTAACGAGATCCGTCTGTACAACCGTCTTCTATATCTAGACTCACGAGATCCGTCTGTACAACCGTCTTCTATATCTAGACTAACGAGATCCGTCTGTACAACCGTCTTCTATATCTAGACTAACGAGATCCGTCGTTGTACAACCATCTTCTATATCTAAACTAACGAGATCCGTCTGTACAACCGTCTTCTATATCTAGACTAACGGGATCCGTCTGTACAACCGTCTTCTATATCTAGACTAACGAGATCTCTCGTTATACAACCGTCTTCTATATCTAGACTAACGAGATCCGTCTGTACAACCGTCTTCTATATCTAGACTAACGAGATCTCTCGTTATACAACCGTCTTCTATATCTAGACTAACGAGATCTCTCGTTATACAACCGTCTTCTATATCTAGACTAACGAGATCCGTCTGTACAACCGTCTTCTATATCTAGACTAACGAGATCCGTCTGTACAACCGTTTTCTATATCTAGACTAACGAGATACGTCGTTGGACAACCGTCTTCTATATCTAGACTCACGAGATCCGTCTGTACAACCGTTTTCTATATCTAGACTAACGAGGTACGTCGTTGGACAAACGTCTTCAATATCTAGACTAACGAGATCCGTCTGTACAACCGTCTTCTATATCTAGACTAACGATATACGTCGTTGGACAAACGTCTTCAATATCTAGACTAACGAGATCCGTCTGTACAACCGTCTTCTATATCTAGACTAACGAGATCTCTCGTTATACAACCGTCTTCTATATCTAGACTAACGAGATCCGTCTGTACAACAGTCTTCTATATCTAGACTAACGAGATCTCTCGTTATACAACCGTCTTCTATATCTAGACTAACGAGATCCGTCTGTACAACAGTCTTCTATATCTAGACTAACGAGATTTCTCGATGTACAACCGTCTCCTATATCTAGACTAACGAGATCCGTCGTTGTACAACCATCTTCTATATCTAGACTAACGAGATCCGTCTGTACAACCGTTTTCTATATCTAGTCTAACGAGATCCGTCGTTGTACAACCGTCTTCTATATCTAGACTAATGAGATCCGTCTGTACAACCGTCTTCTATATCTAGACTAACGAGATCCGACTGTACAACCGTCTTCTATATCTAGACTAATGAGATCCGTTGTTGTACAACCCTCTTCTATATCTAGACTAACGAGATCTCTCGAAGTACAACCGTCTTCTATATCTAGACTAACGGGATCCGTCTGTACAACCGTCTTCTATATCTAGACTAACGAGATCTCTCGTTACACAACCGTCTTCTATATCTAGACTAACGAGATCTCTCGTTATACAACCGTCTTCTATATCTAGACTAACGACATCCGTCTGTACAACAGTCTTCTATATCTAGACTAACGAGATCTCTCGATGTACAACCGTCTCCTATATCTAGACTAACGAGATCCGTCGTTGTACAACCATCTTCTATATCTAGACTAACGAGATCCGTCTGTACAACCGTTTTCTATATCTAGACTAACGAGATACGTCGTTGGACAAACGTCTTCAATATCTAGACTAACGAGGTCCGTCTGTACAACCGTCTTCTATATCTAGACTAACGAGATCCGTCTGTACAACCATCTTCTATATCTAGACTAACGAGATCTCTCGTTATACAACCGTCTTCTATATCTAGACTAACGAGATCCGTCTGTACAACCGTCTTCTATATCTAGACTAACGAGATCCGTCTGTACAACCGTCTTCTATATCTAGACTAACGAGATCCGTCGTTGTACAACCCTCTTCTCTATCTAGTCTAACGAGATCCGTCTGTACAACCGTTTTCTATATCTAGACTAACGAGGTACGTCGTTGGACAAACGTCTTCAATATCTAGACTAACGAGATCCGTCTGTACAACCGTCTTCTATATCTAGACTAACGAGATACGTCGTTGGACAAACGTCTTCAATATCTAGACTAACGAGATCCGTCTGTACAACCGTCTTCTATATCTAGACTAACGAGATACGTCGTTGTACAACCATCTTCTATATCTAGACTAACGGGATCCGTCTGTACAACCGTCTTCTATATCTAGACTAACGAGATCTCTCGTTACACAACCGTCTTCTATATCTAGACTAACGAGATCTCTCGTTATACAACCGTCTTCTATATCTAGACTAACGACATCCGTCTGTACAACAGTCTTCTATATCTAGACTAACGAGATCTCTCGATGTACAACCGTCTCCTATATCTAGACTAACGAGATCCGTCGTTGTACAACCATCTTTTATATCTAGACTAACGAGATCCGTCTGTACAACCGTTTTCTATATCTAGTCTAACGAGATCCGTCGTTGTACAACCGTCTTCTATATCTAGACTAACGAGATCTCTCGTTATACAACCGTCTTCTATATCTAGACTAACGAGATCCGTCTGTACAACCGTTTTCTATATCTAGACTAACGAGATACGTCGTTGGACAACCGTCTTCTATATCTAGACTCACGAGATCCGTCTGTACAACCGTCTTCTATATCTAGGCTAACGAGATACGTCGTTGGACAACCGTCTTCTGTATCTAGACTAACGAGATACGTCTGTACAAACGTCTTCAATATCTAGACTAACGAGGTCCGTCTGTACAACCGTCTTCTATATCTAGACTAACGAGATCCGTCTGTACAACCGTCTTCTATATCTAGACTAACGAGATCCGTCGTTGTACAACCGTCTTCTATATCTAGACTAACGAGATCTCTCGTTATACAACCGTCTTCTATATCTAGACTAACGAGATCCGTCTGTACAACCGTCTTCTATATCTAGACGAACGAGATCCGTCTGTACAACCGTCTTCTATATCTAGACTCACGAGATCCGTCTGTACAACCGTCTTCTATATCTAGACTAACGAGATCCGTCTGTACAACCGTCTTCTATATCTAGACTAACGAGATCCGTCGTTGTACAACCATCTTCTATATCTAAACTAACGAGATCCGTCTGTACAACCGTCTTCTATATCTAGACTAACGGGATCCGTCTGTACAACCGTCTTCTATATCTAGACTAACGAGATCTCTCGTTATACAACCGTCTTCTATATCTAGACTAACGAGGTACGTCGTTGGACAAACGTCTTCAATATCTAGACTAACGAGATCCGTCTGTACAACCGTCTTCTATATCTAGACGAACGAGATCCGTCTGTACAACCGTCTTCTATATCTAGACTAACGAGATCCGTCTGTACAACCGTCTTCTATATCTAGACTAACGAGATCCGTCGTTGTACAACCATCTTCTATATCTAAACTAACGAGATCCGTCTGTACAACCGTTTTCTATATCTAGACTAACGAGATACGTCGTTGGACAACCGTCTTCTATATCTAGACTCACGAGATCCGTCTGTACAACCGTTTTCTATATCTAGACTAACGAGGTACGTCGTTGGACAAACGTCTTCAATATCTAGACTAACGAGATCCGTCTGTACAACCGTCTTCTATATCTAGACTCACGAGATCCGTCTGTACAACCATCTTCTATATCTAGACTAACGAGATCCGTCTGTACAACCGTCTTCTATATCTAGACTAACGAGATCCGTCGTTGTACAACCATCTTCTATATCTAAACTAACGAGATCCGTCTGTACAACCGTCTTCTATATCTAGACTAACGGGATCCGTCTGTACAACCGTCTTCTATATCTAGACTAACGAGATCTCTCGTTATACAACCGTCTTCTATATCTAGACTAACGAGATCCGTCTGTACAACCGTCTTCTATATCTAGACTAACGAGATCTCTCGTTATACAACCGTCTTTTATATCTAGACTAACGAGATCTCTCGTTATACAACCGTCTTCTATATCTAGACTAACGAGATCCGTCTGTACAACCGTCTTCTATATCTAGACTAACGAGATCCGTCTGTACAACCGTTTTCTATATCTAGACTAACGAGATACGTCGTTGGACAACCGTCTTCTATATCTAGACTCACGAGATCCGTCTGTACAACCGTTTTCTATATCTAGACTAACGAGGTACGTCGTTGGACAAACGTCTTCAATATCTAGACTAACGAGATCCGTCTGTACAACCGTCTTCTATATCTAGACTAACGATATACGTCGTTGGACAAACGTCTTCAATATCTAGACTAACGAGATCCGTCTGTACAACCGTCTTCTATATCTAGACTAACGATATACGTCGTTGGACAAACGTCTTCAATATCTAGACTAACGAGATCCGTCTGTACAACCGTCTTCTATATCTAGACTAACGAGATCTCTCGTTATACAACCGTCTTCTATATCTAGACTAACGAGATCCGTCTGTACAACAGTCTTCTATATCTAGACTAACGAGATCTCTCGTTATACAACCGTCTTCTATATCTAGACTAACGAGATCCGTCTGTACAACAGTCTTCTATATCTAGACTAACGAGATTTCTCGATGTACAACCGTCTCCTATATCTAGACTAACGAGATCCGTCGTTGTACAACCATCTTCTATATCTAGACTAACGAGATCCGTCTGTACAACCGTTTTCTATATCTAGTCTAACGAGATCCGTCGTTGTACAACCGTCTTCTATATCTAGACTAATGAGATCCGTCTGTACAACCGTCTTCTATATCTAGACTAACGAGATCCGACTGTACAACCGTCTTCTATATCTAGACTAATGAGATCCGTTGTTGTACAACCCTCTTCTATATCTAGACTAACGAGATCTCTCGAAGTACAACCGTCTTCTATATCTAGACTAACGAGATACGTCGTTGGACAAACGTCTTCAATATCTAGACTAACGAGCTCTGTCTGTACAACCGTCTTCTATATCTAGACTAACGAGATCCGTCGTAGTACAACCCTCTTCTATATCTAGACTAACGAGATCTCTCGATGTACAACCGTCTTCAATATCTAGACTAACGGGATCCGTCTGTACAACCGTCTTCTATATCTAGACTAACGAGATCTCTCGTTATACAACCGTCTTCTATATCTAGACTAACGAGATCCGTCTGTACAACCATCTTTTATATCTAGACTAACGAGATCTCTCGTTATACAACCGTCTTCTATATCTAGACTAACGAGATCCGTCTGTACAACCGTCTTCTATATCTAGACTAACGAGATCCGTCTGTACAACCGTTTTCTATATCTAGACTAACGAGGTACGTCGTTGGACAAACGTCTTCAATATCTAGACTAACGAGATCCGTCTGTACAACCGTCTTCTATATCTAGACTAACGAGATCTCTCGTTATACAACCGTCTTCTATATCTAGACTAACGAGATCCGTCTGTACAACCATCTTTTATATCTAGACTAACGAGATCTCTCGTTATACAACCGTCTTCTATATCTAGACTAACGAGATCCGTCTGTACAACCATCTTTTATATCTAGACTAACGAGATCTCTCGTTATACAACCGTCTTCTATATCTAGACTAACGAGATATCTCGATGTACAACCGTCTTCTATATCTAGACTAACGAGATCCGTTGTTGTACAACCCTCTTCTATATCTAGACTAACGAGATCCGTCTGTACAACCGTCTTCTATATCTAGACTAACGAGATCCGTCTGTACAACCGTCTTCTATATCCAGACTCAAGAAATCCGTCTGTACAACCGTCTTCTATATCTAGACTAACGAGATCCGTCGTTGTACAACCGTCTTCTATATCTAGACTAACGAGATCCGTTTGTACAACCGTTTTCTATATCTAGACTAACGGGATCCGTCTGTACAACCGTCTTCTATATCTAGACTACCGAGATCCGTCTGTACAACCGTCTTCTATATCTAGACTAACGAGATCCGTCGTTGTACAACCGTCTTCTGTATCTAGACTAACGAGATCCGTCTGTACAACCGTCTCCTATATCTAGACTAACGAGATATCTCGATGTACAACCGTCATCTATATCTAGACTAACGAGATCCGTTGTTGTACAACCCTCTTCTATATCTAGACTAACGAGATCTCTCGATGTACAACCGTCTTCTATATCTAGACTAACGAGATACGTCGTTGGACAAACGTCTTCTATATCTAGACTAACGAGATCCGTCTGTACAACCGTCTTCTATATCTAGACTAACGAGATCCGTCTGTACAACCGTCTTCTATATCTAGACTAACGAGATCCGTCGTTGTACAACCGTCTTCTGTATCTAGACTAACGAGATCCGTCTGTACAACCGTCTCCTATATCTAGACTAACGAGATATCTCGATGTACAACCGTCATCTATATCTAGACTAACGAGATCCGTTGTTGTACAACCCTCTTCTATATCTAGACTAACGAGATCTCTCGATGTACAACCGTCTTCTATATCTAGACTAACGAGATCCGTCTGTACAACCATCTTTTATAACTAGACTAACGAGATCTCTCGTTATACAACCGTCTTCTATATCTAGACTAACGAGATCCGTCTGTACAACCGTCTTCTATATCTAGACTAACGAGATCCGTCTGTACAACCGTCTTCTATATCTAGACTCACGAGATCCGTCTGTACAACCGTCTTCTATACCTAGACTAACGAGATCCGTCGTTGTACAACCGTCTTCTATATCTAGACTAACGAGATCCGTCTGTACAACCGTCTTCTATATCTAGACTAACGAGATCCGTCTGTACAACTGTCTTCTATATCTAGACTCAAGAAATCCGTCTGTACAACCGTCTTCTATATCTAGACTAACGAGATCCGTCGTTGTACAACCGTCTTCTATATCTAGACTAACGAGATCCGTTTGTACAACCGTCTTCTATATCTAGACTAACGGGATCCGTCTGTACAACCGTCTTCTATATCTAGACTACCGAGATCCGTCTGTACAACCGTCTTCTATATCTAGACTAACGAGATCCGTCTGTACAACCGTCTTCTATATCTAGGCTAACGAGATCCATCGTTGTACAACCGTCTTCTGTATCTAGACTAACGAGATCCGTCTGTACAACCGTCTTCTATATCTAGACTAACGAGAGACGTCGTTGGACAAACGTCTTCAATATCTAGACTAACGGGATCCGTCTGTACAACCGTCTTCTATATCTAGACTACCGAGATCCGTCTGTACAACCGTCTTCTATATCTAGACTAACGAGATCCGTCTGTACAACCGTCTTCTATATCTGGACTAACGAGATCCGTTGTTGTACAACCCTCTTCTATATCTAGACTAACGAGATCTCTCGATGTACAACCGTCTTCTATATCTAGACTAACGAGAGACGTCGTTGGACAAACGTCTTCAATATCTAGACTATCGAGATCCGTCTGTACAACCGTCTTCTATATCTAGACTAACGGGATCCGTCTGTACAACCGTCTTCTATATCTAGACTAACGAGATCTCTCGTTATACAACCGTCTTCTATATCTAGACTAACGAGATCCGTCGTTGTACAACCGTCTTCTATATCTAGACTAACGAGATCCGTCTGTACAACCGTCTTCTATATCTAGACTAACGAGATACGTCGTTGGACAAACGTCTTCAATATCTAGACTAACGAGGTCCGTCTGTACAACCGTCTTCTATATCTAGACTAACGAGATCCGTCTGTACAACCGTCTTCTATATCTAGACTAACGAGATCCGTCTGTACAACCCTCTTCTATATCTAGTCTAACGAGATCCGTCTGTACAACCGTCTTCTATATCTAGACTAACGAGATCCGTCGTTGTACAACCCTCTTCTATATCTAGTCTAACGAGATCCGTCTGTACAACCGTTTTCTATATCTAGACTATCGAGATCCGTCTGTACAACCGTCTTCTATATCTAGACAAACGAGATCCGTCTGTACAACCGTTTTCTATATCTAGACTAACGAGATACGTCGTGGGACAAACGTCTTCAATATCTAGACTAATGAGATCCGTCTGTACAACCGTCTTCTATATCTAGACTAACGAGATACGTCGTTGTACAACCATCTTCTATATCTAGACTAACGGGATCCGTCTGTACAACCGTCTTCTATATCTAGACTAACGAGATCTCTCGTTATACAACCGTCTTCTATATCTAGACTAACGAGATCCGTCTGTACAACCGTCTTCTATATCTAGACTAACGAGATCTCTCGTTATACAACCGTCTTCTATATCTAGACTAACGAGATCCGTCTGTACAACAGTCTTCTATATCTAGACTAACGAGATCCGTCGTTGTACAACCGTCTTCTATATCTAGACTAACGAGATCCGTCTGTACAACCGTCTTCTATATCTAGACTAACGAGATACGTCGTTGGACAAACGTCTTCAATATCTAGACTAACGAGGTCCGTCTGTACAACCGTCTTCTATATCTAGACTAACGAGATCCGTCTGTACAACCGTCTTCTATATCTAGACTAACGAGATCCGTCTGTACAACCCTCTTCTATATCTAGTCTAACGAGATCCGTCTGTACAACCGTCTTCTATATCTAGACTAACGAGATCCGTCGTTGTACAACCCTCTTCTATATCTAGTCTAACGAGATCCGTCTGTACAACCGTTTTCTATATCTAGACTATCGAGATCCGTCTGTACAACCGTCTTCTATATCTAGACAAACGAGATCCGTCTGTACAACCGTTTTCTATATCTAGACTAACGAGATACGTCGTGGGACAAACGTCTTCAATATCTAGACTAACGAGATCCGTCTGTACAACCGTCTTCTATATCTAGACTAACGAGATACGTCGTTGTACAACCATCTTCTATATCTAGACTAACGGGATCCGTCTGTACAACCGTCTTCTATATCTAGACTAACGAGATCTCTCGTTATACAACCGTCTTCTATATCTAGACTAACGAGATCCGTCTGTACAACCGTCTTCTATATCTAGACTAACGAGATCTCTCGTTATACAACCGTCTTCTATATCTAGACTAACGAGATCCGTCTGTACAACAGTCTTCTATATCTAGACTAACGAGATCTCTCGATGTACAACCGTCTTCTATATCTAGACTAACGAGATCCGTCGTTGTACAACCATCTTCTATATCTAAACTAACGAGATACGTCGTTGGACAAACGTCTTCAATATCTAGACTAACGAGCTCTGTCTGTACAACCGTCTTCTATATCTAGACTAACGAGATCCGTCGTAGTACAACCCTCTTCTATATCTAGACTAACGAGATCTCTCGATGTACAACCGTCTTCAATATCTAGACTAACGGGATCCGTCTGTACAACCGTCTTCTATATCTAGACTAACGAGATCTCTCGTTATACAACCGTCTTCTATATCTAGACTAACGAGATCCGTCTGTACAACCATCTTTTATATCTAGACTAACGAGATCTCTCGTTATACAACCGTCTTCTATATCTAGACTAACGAGATCCGTCTGTACAACCCTCTTCTATATCTAGTCTAACGAGATCCGTCTGTACAACCGTCTTCTATATCTAGACTAACGAGATCCGTCGTTGTACAACCCTCTTCTATATCTAGTCTAACGAGATCCGTCTGTACAACCGTTTTCTATATCTAGACTATCGAGATCCGTCTGTACAACCGTCTTCTATATCTAGACAAACGAGATCCGTCTGTACAACCGTTTTCTATATCTAGACTAACGAGATACGTCGTGGGACAAACGTCTTCAATATCTAGACTAACGAGATCCGTCTGTACAACCGTCTTCTATATCTAGACTAACGAGATACGTCGTTGTACAACCATCTTCTATATCTAGACTAACGGGATCCGTCTGTACAACCGTCTTCTATATCTAGACTAACGAGATCTCTCGTTATACAACCGTCTTCTATATCTAGACTAACGAGATCCGTCTGTACAACCGTCTTCTATATCTAGACTAACGAGATCTCTCGTTATACAACCGTCTTCTATATCTAGACTAACGAGATCCGTCTGTACAACAGTCTTCTATATCTAGACTAACGAGATCTCTCGATGTACAACCGTCTTCTATATCTAGACTAACGAGATCCGTCGTTGTACAACCATCTTCTATATCTAAACTAACGAGATCCGTCTGTACAACCGTCTTCTATATCTAGACTAACGAGATCCGTCTGTACAACCGTTTTCTATATCTAGTCTAACGAGATCCGTCGTTGTACAACCGTCTTCTATATCTAGACTAATGAGATCCGTCTGTACAACCGTTTTCTATATCTAGACTAACGAGATCCGTCTGTACAACCGTTTTCTATATCTAGACTAACGAGATACGTCGTTGGACAACCGTCTTCTATATCTAGACTCACGAGATCCGTCTGTACAACCGTTTTCTATATCTAGACTAACGAGCTCCGTCTGTACAACCGTCTTCAATATCTAGACTAACGAGATCCGTCTGTACAACCGTCTTCTATATCTAGACTAACGGGATACGTCGTTGGACAAACGTCTTCAATATCTAGACCAACGAGATCCGTCTGTACAACCGTCTTCTATATCTAAACTAACGAGATCCGTCTGTACAACCGTCTTCTATATCTAGACTAACGAGATCCGTCTGTACAACCGTTTTCTATATCTAGTCTAACGAGATCCGTCGTTGTACAACCGTCTTCTATATCTAGACTAATGAGATCCGTCTGTACAACCGTCTTCTATATCTAGACTAACGAGATCCGTCTGTACAACCGTTTTCTATATCTAGACTAACGAGATACGTCGTTGGACAACCGTCTTCTATATCTAGACTCACGAGATCCGTCTGTACAACCGTCTTCTATATCTAGGCTAACGAGATCTCTCGTTATACAACCGTCTTCTATATCTAGACTAACGAGATCCGTCTGTACAACCGTCTTCTATATCTAGACTAACGAGATCCGTCTGTACAACCGTCTTCTATATCTAGATTCACGAGATCCGTCTGTACAACCGTCTTCTATACCTAGTCTAACGAGATCCGTCGTTGTACAACCGTCTTCTATATCTAGACTAACGAGATCCGTCTGTACAACCGTCTTCTATATCTAGACTAACGAGATCCGTCTGTACAACCGTCTTCTATATCTAGACTCAAGAAATCCGTCTGTACAACCGTCTTCTATATCTAGACTAACGAGATCCGTCGTTGTACAACCGTCTTCTATATCTAGACTAACGAGATCCGTTTGTACAACCGTCTTCTATATCTAGACTAACGGGATCCGTCTGTACAACCGTCTTCTATATCTAGACTACCGAGATCCGTCTGTACAACCGTCTTCTATATCTAGACTAACGAGATCCGTCTGTACAACCGTCTTCTATATCTGGACTAACGAGATCCGTTGTTGTACAACCCTCTTCTATATCTAGACTAACGAGATCTCTCGATGTACAACCGTCTTCTATATCTAGACTAACGAGAGACGTCGTTGGACAAACGTCTTCAATATCTAGACTATCGAGATCCGTCTGTACAACCGTCTTCTATATCTAGACAAACGAGATCCGTCTGTACAACCATTTTCTATATCTAGACTAACGAGATACGTCGTGGGACAAACGTCTTCAATATCTAGACTAACGAGATCCGCCTGTACAACCGTCTTCTATATCTAGACTAACGAGATCCGTCGTTGTACAACCGTCTTCTATATCTAGACTAACGAGATCCGTCTGTACAACCGTCTTCTATATCTAGACTAACGAGATACGTCGTTGGACAAACGTCTTCAATATCTAGACTAACGAGGTCCGTCTGTACAACCGTCTTCTATATCTAGACTAACGAGATCCGTCTGTACAACCGTCTTCTATATCTAGACTAACGAGATCCGTCTGTACAACCCTCTTCTATATCTAGTCTAACGAGATCCGTCTGTACAACCGTCTTCTATATTTAGACTAACGAGATCCGTCGTTGTACAACCCTCTTCTATATCTAGTCTAACGAGATCCGTCTGTACAACCGTTTTCTATATCTAGACTATCGAGATCCGTCTGTACAACCGTCTTCTATATCTAGACAAACGAGATCCGTCTGTACAACCGTTTTCTATATCTAGACTAACGAGATACGTCGTGGGACAAACGTCTTCAATATCTAGACTAACGAGATCCGTCTGTACAACCGTCTTCTATATCTAGACTAACGAGATACGTCGTTGTACAACCACCTTCTATATCTAGACTAACGGGATCCGTCTGTACAACCGTCTTCTATATCTAGACTAACGAGATCTCTCGTTATACAACCGTCTTCTATATCTAGACTAACGAGATCCGTCTGTACAACCGTCTTCTATATCTAGACTAACGAGATCTCTCGTTATACAACCGTCTTCTATATCTAGACTAACGAGATCCGTCTGTACAACAGTCTTCTATATCTAGACTAACGAGATCCGTCGTTGTACAACCGTCTTCTATATCTAGACTAACGAGATCCGTCTGTACAACCGTCTTCTATATCTAGACTAACGAGATACGTCGTTGGACAAACGTCTTCAATATCTAGACTAACGAGGTCCGTCTGTACAACCGTCTTCTATATCTAGACTAACGAGATCCGTCTGTACAACCGTCTTCTATATCTAGACTAACGAGATCCGTCTGTACAACCCTCTTCTATATCTAGTCTAACGAGATCCGTCTGTACAACCGTCTTCTATATCTAGACAAACGAGATCCGTCGTTGTACAACCCTCTTCTATATCTAGTCTAACGAGATCCGTCTGTACAACCGTTTTCTATATCTAGACTATCGAGATCCGTCTGTACAACCGTCTTCTATATCTAGACAAACGAGATCCGTCTGTACAACCGTTTTCTATATCTAGACTAACGAGATACGTCGTGGGACAAACGTCTTCAATATCTAGACTAACGAGATCCGTCTGTACAACCGTCTTCTATATCTAGACTAACGAGATACGTCGTTGTACAACCATCTTCTATATCTAGACTAACGGGATCCGTCTGTACAACCGTCTTCTATATCTAGACTAACGAGATCTCTCGTTATACAACCGTCTTCTATATCTAGACTAACGAGATCCGTCTGTACAACCGTCTTCTATATCTAGACTAACGAGATCTCTCGTTATACAACCGTCTTCTATATCTAGACTAACGAGATCCGTCTGTACAACAGTCTTCTATATCTAGACTAACGAGATCTCTCGATGTACAACCGTCTTCTATATCTAGACTAACGAGATCCGTCGTTGTACAACCATCTTCTATATCTAAACTAACGAGATCCGTCTGTACAACCGTCTTCTATATCTAGACTAACGAGATCCGTCTGTACAACCGTTTTCTATATCTAGTCTAACGAGATCCGTCGTTGTACAACCGTCTTCTATATCTAGACTAATGAGATCCGTCTGTACAACCGTCTTCTATATCTAGACTAACGAGATCCGTCTGTACAACCGTTTTCTATATCTAGACTAACGAGATACGTCGTTGGACAACCGTCTTCTATATCTAGACTCACGAGATCCGTCTGTACAACCGTTTTCTATATCTAGACTAACGAGCTCCGTCTGTACAACCGTCTTCAATATCTAGACTAACGAGATCCGTCTGTACAACCGTCTTCTATATCTAGACTAACGGGATACGTCGTTGGACAAACGTCTTCAATATCTAGACCAACGAGATCCGTCTGTACAACCGTCTTCTATATCTAAACTAACGAGATCCGTCTGTACAACCGTCTTCTATATCTAGACTAACGAGATCCGTCTGTACAACCGTTTTCTATATCTAGTCTAACGAGATCCGTCGTTGTACAACCGTCTTCTATATCTAGACTAATGAGATCCGTCTGTACAACCGTCTTCTATATCTAGACTAACGAGATCCGTCTGTACAACCGTTTTCTATATCTAGACTAACGAGATACGTCGTTGGACAACCGTCTTCTATATCTAGACTCACGAGATCCGTCTGTACAACCGTCTTCTATATCTAGGCTAACGAGATACGTCGTTGGACAACCGTCTTCTGTATCTAGACTAACGAGATCCGTCTGTACAAACGTCTTCAATATCTAGACTAACGAGATCCGTCTGTACAACCGTCTTCTATATCTAGACTAACGAGATACGTCGTTGGACAAACGTCTTCAATATCTAGACTAACGAGGTCCGTCTGTACAACCGTCTTCTATATCTAGACTAACGAGATCCGTCTGTACAACCATCTTCTATATCTAGACTAACGAGATCTCTCGTTATACAACCGTCTTCTATATCTAGACTAACGAGATCCGTCTGTACAACCGTCTTCTATATCTAGACTAACGAGATCCGTCTGTACAACCGTCTTCTATATCTAGACTAACGAGATCCGTCGTTGTACAACCCTCTTCTCTATCTAGTCTAACGAGATCCGTCTGTACAACCGTTTTCTATATCTAGACTAACGAGGTACGTCGTTGGACAAACGTCTTCAATATCTAGACTAACGAGATCCGTCTGTACAACCGTCTTCTATATCTAGACTAACGAGATCCGTCGTTGTACAACCCTCTTCTCTATCTAGTCTAACGAGATCCGTCTGTACAACCGTTTTCTATATCTAGACTAACGAGGTACGTCGTTGGACAAACGTCTTCAATATCTAGACTAACGAGATCCGTCTGTACAACCGTCTTCTATATCTAGACTAACGAGATACGTCGTTGGACAAACGTCTTCAATATCTAGACTAACGAGATCCGTCTGTACAACCGTCTTCTATATCTAGACTAACGAGATACGTCGTTGTACAACCATCTTCTATATCTAGACTAACGGGATCCGTCTGTACAACCGTCTTCTATATCTAGACTAACGAGATCTCTCGTTATACAACCGTCTTCTATATCTAGACTAACGAGATCCGTCTGTACAACCGTCTTCTATATCTAGACTAACGAGATCTCTCGTTATACAACCGTCTTCTATATCTAGACTAACGAGATCCGTCTGTACAACAGTCTTCTATATCTAGACTAACGAGATCTCTCGATGTACAACCGTCTCCTATATCTAGACTAACGAGATCCGTCGTTGTACAACCATCTTCTATATCTAGACTAACGAGATCCGTCTGTACAACCGTCTTCTATATCTAGACTAACGAGATCCGTCTGTACAACCGTTTTCTATATCTAGACTAACGAGATACGTCGTTGTACAACCATCTTCTATATCTAGACTAACGGGATCCGTCTGTACAACCGTCTTCTATATCTAGACTAACGAGATCTCTCGTTATACAACCGTCTTCTATATCTAGACTAACGAGATCCGTCTGTACAACCGTCTTCTATATCTAGACTAACGAGATCTCTCGTTATACAACCGTCTTCTATATCTAGACTAACGAGATCCGTCTGTACAACAGTCTTCTATATCTAGACTAACGAGATCTCTCGATGTACAACCGTCTTCTAAATCTAGACTAACGAGATCCGTCGTTGTACAACCATCTTCTATATCTAAACTAACGAGATCCGTCTGTACAACCGTCTTCTATATCTAGACTAACGAGATCCGTCTGTACAACCGTTTTCTATATCTAGTCTAACGAGATCCGTCGTTGTACAACCGTCTTCTATATCTAGACTAATGAGATCCGTCTGTACAACCGTCTTCTATATCTAGACTAACGAGATCCGTCTGTACAACCGTTTTCTATATCTAGACTAACGAGATACGTCGTTGGACAACCGTCTTCTATATCTAGACTCACGAGATCCGTCTGTACAACCGTTTTCTATATCTAGACTAACGAGCTCCGTCTGTACAACCGTCTTCAATATCTAGACTAACGAGATCCGTCTGTACAACCGTCTTCTATATCTAGACTAACGGGATACGTCGTTGGACAAACGTCTTCAATATCTAGACCAACGAGATCCGTCTGTACAACCGTCTTCTATATCTAAACTAACGAGATCCGTCTGTACAACCGTCTTCTATATCTAGACTAACGAGATCCGTCTGTACAACCGTTTTCTATATCTAGTCTAACGAGATCCGTCGTTGTACAACCGTCTTCTATATCTAGACTAATGAGATCCGTCTGTACAACCGTCTTCTATATCTAGACTAACGAGATCCGTCTGTACAACCGTTTTCTATATCTAGACTAACGAGATACGTCGTTGGACAACCGTCTTCTATATCTAGACTCACGAGATCCGTCTGTACAACCGTCTTCTATATCTAGGCTAACGAGATACGTCGTTGGACAACCGTCTTCTGTATCTAGACTAACGAGATCCGTCTGTACAAACGTCTTCAATATCTAGACTAACGAGATCCGTCTGTACAACCGTCTTCTATATCTAGACTAACGAGATACGTCGTTGGACAAACGTCTTCAATATCTAGACTAACGAGGTCCGTCTGTACAACCGTCTTCTATATCTAGACTAACGAGATCCGTCTGTACAACCATCTTCTATATCTAGACTAACGAGATCTCTCGTTATACAACCGTCTTCTATATCTAGACTAACGAGATCCGTCTGTACAACCGTCTTCTATATCTAGACTAACGAGATCCGTCTGTACAACCGTCTTCTATATCTAGACTAACGAGATCCGTCGTTGTACAACCCTCTTCTCTATCTAGTCTAACGAGATCCGTCTGTACAACCGTTTTCTATATCTAGACTAACGAGGTACGTCGTTGGACAAACGTCTTCAATATCTAGACTAACGAGATCCGTCTGTACAACCGTCTTCTATATCTAGACTAACGAGATACGTCGTTGGACAAACGTCTTCAATATCTAGACTAACGAGATCCGTCTGTACAACCGTCTTCTATATCTAGACTAACGAGATACGTCGTTGTACAACCATCTTCTATATCTAGACTAACGGGATCCGTCTGTACAACCGTCTTCTATATCTAGACTAACGAGATCTCTCGTTATACAACCGTCTTCTATATCTAGACTAACGAGATCCGTCTGTACAACCGTCTTCTATATCTAGACTAACGAGATCTCTCGTTATACAACCGTCTTCTATATCTAGACTAACGAGATCCGTCTGTACAACAGTCTTCTATATCTAGACTAACGAGATCTCTCGATGTACAACCGTCTCCTATATCTAGACTAACGAGATCCGTCGTTGTACAACCATCTTCTACATCTAGACTAACGAGATCCGTCTGTACAACCGTCTTCTATATCTAGACTAACGAGATCCGTCTGTACAACCGTTTTCTATATCTAGACTAACGAGATACGTCGTTGGACAACCGTCTTCTATATCTAGACTCACGAGATCCGTCTGTACAACCGTTTTCTATATCTAGACTAACGAGGTACGTCGTTGGACAAACGTCTTCAATATCTAGACTAACGAGATCCGTCTGTACAACCGTCTTCTATATCTAGACTAACGATATACGTCGTTGGACAAACGTCTTCAATATCTAGACTAACGAGATCCGTCTGTACAACCGTCTTCTATATCTAGACTAACGAGATCTCTCGTTATACAACCGTCTTCTATATCTAGACTAACGAGATCCGTCTGTACAACAGTCTTCTATATCTAGACTAACGAGATCTCTCGTTATACAACCGTCTTCTATATCTAGACTAACGAGATCCGTCTGTACAACAGTCTTCTATATCTAGACTAACGAGATTTCTCGATGTACAACCGTCTCCTATATCTAGACTAACGAGATCCGTCGTTGTACAACCATCTTCTATATCTAGACTAACGAGATCCGTCTGTACAACCGTTTTCTATATCTAGTCTAACGAGATCCGTCGTTGTACAACCGTCTTCTATATCTAGACTAATGAGATCCGTCTGTACAACCGTCTTCTATATCTAGACTAACGAGATCCGACTGTACAACCGTCTTCTATATCTAGACTAATGAGATCCGTTGTTGTACAACCCTCTTCTATATCTAGACTAACGAGATCTCTCGAAGTACAACCGTCTTCTATATCTAGACTAACGAGATACGTCGTTGTACAAACGTCTTCAATATCTAGACTAACGAGCTCTGTCTGTACAACCGTCTTCTATATCTAGACTAACGAGATCCGTCTGTACAACCATCTTTTATATCTAGACTAACGAGATCCGTCTGTACAACCGTCTTCTATATCTAGACTAACGAGATCCGTCTGTACAACCGTCTTCTATATCTAGACTCAAGAAATCCGTCTGTACAACCGTCTTCTATATCTAGACTAACGAGATCCGTCGTTGTACAACCGTCTTCTATATCTAGACTAACGAGATCCGTTTGTACAACCGTCTTCTATATCTAGACTAACGGGATCCGTCTGTACAACCGTCTTCTATATCTAGACTACCGAGATCCGTCTGTACAACCGTCTTCTATATCTAGACTAACGAGATCCGTCTGTACAACCGTCTTCTATATCTAGACTAACGAGATCCGTTTGTACAACCGTCTTCTATATCTAGACTAACGAGATCCGTCTGTACAACCGTCTTCTATATCTAGACTAACGAGATCCGTCTGTACAACCGTCTTCTATATCTGGACTAACGAGATCCGTTGTTGTACAACCCTCTTCTATATCTAGACTAACGAGATCTCTCGATGTACAACCGTCTTCTATATCTAGACTAACGAGAGACGTCGTTGGACAAACGTCTTCAATATCTAGACTATCGAGATCCGTCTGTACAACCGTCTTCTATATCTAGACAAACGAGATCCGTCTGTACAACCATTTTCTATATCTAGACTAACGAGATACGTCGTGGGACAAACGTCTTCAATATCTAGACTAACGAGATCCGCCTGTACAACCGTCTTCTATATCTAGACTAACGAGATCCGTCGTTGTACAACCGTCTTCTATATCTAGACTAACGAGATCCGTCTGTACAACCGTCTTCTATATCTAGACTAACGAGATACGTCGTTGGAAAAACGTCTTCAATATCTAGACTAACGAGGTCCGTCTGTACAACCGTCTTCTATATCTAGACTAACGAGATCCGTCTGTACAACCGTCTTCTATATCTAGACTAACGAGATCCGTCTGTACAACCCTCTTCTATATCTAGTCTAACGAGATCCGTCTGTACAACCGTCTTCTATATCTAGACTAACGAGATCCGTCGTTGTACAACCCTCTTCTATATCTAGTCTAACGAGATCCGTCTGTACAACCGTTTTCTATATCTAGACTATCGAGATCCGTCTGTACAACCGTCTTCTATATCTAGACAAACGAGATCCGTCTGTACAACCGTTTTCTATATCTAGACTAACGAGATACGTCGTGGGACAAACGTCTTCAATATCTAGACTAACGAGATCCGTCTGTACAACCGTCTTCTATATCTAGACTAACGAGATACGTCGTTGTACAACCATCTTCTATATCTAGACTAACGGGATCCGTCTGTACAACCGTCTTCTATTTCTAGACTAACGAGATCTCTCGTTATACAACCGTCTTCTATATCTAGACTAACGAGATCCGTCTGTACAACCGTCTTCTATATCTAGACTAACGAGATCCGTCGTTGTACAACCGTCTTCTATATCTAGACTAACGAGATCCGTCTGTACAACCGTCTTCTATATCTAGACTAACGAGATACGTCGTTGGACAAACGTCTTCAATATCTAGACTAACGAGATCTCTCGTTATACAACCGTCTTCTATATCTAGACTAACGAGATCCGTCTGTACAACAGTCTTCTATATCTAGACTAACGAGATCTCTCGATGTACAACCGTCTTCTATATCTAGACTAACGAGATCCGTCGTTGTACAACCATCTTCTATATCTAAACTAACGAGATCCGTCTGTACAACCGTCTTCTATATCTAGACTAACGAGATCCGTCTGTACAACCGTTTTCTATATCTAGTCTAACGAGATCCGTCGTTGTACAACCGTCTTCTATATCTAGACTAATGAGATCCGTCTGTACAACCGTCTTCTATATCTAGACTAACGAGATCCGTTGTTGTACAACCCTCTTCTATATCTAGACTAACGAGATCCGTCTGTACAACCGTCTTCTATATCTAGACTAACGAGATCCGTCTGTACAACCGTCTTCTATATCCAGACTCAAGAAATCCGTCTGTACAACCGTCTTCTATATCTAGACTAACGAGATCCGTCGTTGTACAACCGTCTTCTATATCTAGACTAACGAGATCCGTTTGTACAACCGTCTTCTATATCTAGACTAACGGGATCCGTCTGTACAACCGTCTTCTATATCTAGACTACCGAGATCCGTCTGTACAACCGTCTTCTATATCTAGACTAACGAGATCCGTCGTTGTACAACCGTCTTCTGTATCTAGACTAACGAGATCCGTCTGTACAACCGTCTCCTATATCTAGACTAACGAGATATCTCGATGTACAACCGTCATCTATATCTAGACTAACGAGATCCGTTGTTGTACAACCCTCTTCTATATCTAGACTAACGAGATCTCTCGATGTACAACCGTCTTCTATATCTAGACTAACGAGATACGTCGTTGGACAAACGTCTTCTATATCTAGACTAACGAGATCTCTCGTTATACAACCGTCTTCTATATCTAGACTAACGAGATCCGTCTGTACAACCATCTTTTATATCTAGACTAACGAGATCTCTCGTTATACAACCGTCTTCTATATCTAGACTAACGAGATCCGTCTGTACAACCGTCTTCTATATCTAGACTAACGAGATCCGTCTGTACAACCGTCTTCTATATCTAGACTCACGAGATCCGTCTGTACAACCGTCTTCTATACCTAGACTAACGAGATCCGTCGTTGTACAACCGTCTTCTATATCTAGACTAACGAGATCCGTCTGTACAACCGTCTTCTATATCTAGACTAACGAGATCCGTCTGTACAACCGTCTTCTATATCTAGACTCAAGAAATCCGTCTGTACAACCGTCTTCTATATCTAGACTAACGAGATCCGTCGTTGTACAATCGTCTTCTATATCTAGACTAACGAGATCCGTTTGTACAACCGTCTTCTATATCTAGACTAACGGGATCCGTCTGTACAACCGTCTTCTATATCTAGACTACCGAGATCCGTCTGTACAACCGTCTTCTATATCTAGACTAACGAGATCCGTCTGTACAACCGTCTTCTATATCTAGGCTAACGAGATCCATCGTTGTACAACCGTCTTCTGTATCTAGACTAACGAGATCCGTCTGTACAACCGTCTTCTATATCTAGACTAACGAGAGACGTCGTTGGACAAACGTCTTCAATATCTAGACTAACGGGATCCGTCTGTACAACCGTCTTCTATATCTAGACTACCGAGATCCGTCTGTACAACCGTCTTCTATATCTAGACTAACGAGATCCGTCTGTACAACCGTCTTCTATATCTGGACTAACGAGATCCGTTGTTGTACAACCCTCTTCTATATCTAGACTAACGAGATCTCTCGATGTACAACCGTCTTCTATATCTAGACTAACGAGAGACGTCGTTGGACAAACGTCTTCAATATCTAGACTATCGAGATCCGTCTGTACAACCGTCTTCTATATCTAGACAAACGAGATCCGTCTGTACAACCATTTTCTATATCTAGACTAACGAGATACGTCGTGGGACAAACGTCTTCAATATCTAGACTAACGAGATCCGCCTGTACAACCGTCTTCTATATCTAGACTAACGAGATCCGTCGTTGTACAACCGTCTTCTATATCTAGACTAACGAGATCCGTCTGTACAACCGTCTTCTATATCTAGACTAACGAGATACGTCGTTGGACAAACGTCTTCAATATCTAGACTAACGAGGTCCGTCTGTACAACCGTCTTCTATATCTAGACTAACGAGATCCGTCTGTACAACCGTCTTCTATATCTAGACTAACGAGATCCGTCTGTACAACCCTCTTCTATATCTAGTCTAACGAGATCCGTCTGTACAACCGTCTTCTATATCTAGACTAACGAGATCCGTCGTTGTACAACCCTCTTCTATATCTAGTCTAACGAGATCCGTCTGTACAACCGTTTTCTATATCTAGACTATCGAGATCCGTCTGTACAACCGTCTTCTATATCTAGACAAACGAGATCCGTCTGTACAACCGTTTTCTATATCTAGACTAACGAGATACGTCGTGGGACAAACGTCTTCAATATCTAGACTAACGAGATCCGTCTGTACAACCGTCTTCTATATCTAGACTAACGAGATACGTCGTTGTACAACCACCTTCTATATCTAGACTAACGGGATCCGTCTGTACAACCGTCTTCTATATCTAGACTAACGAGATCTCTCGTTATACAACCGTCTTCTATATCTAGACTAACGAGATCCGTCTGTACAACCGTCTTCTATATCTAGACTAACGAGATCTCTCGTTATACAACCGTCTTCTATATCTAGACTAACGAGATCCGTCTGTACAACAGTCTTCTATATCTAGACTAACGAGATCCGTCGTTGTACAACCGTCTTCTATATCTAGACTAACGAGATCCGTCTGTACAACCGTCTTCTATATCTAGACTAACGAGATACGTCGTTGGACAAACGTCTTCAATATCTAGACTAACGAGGTCCGTCTGTACAACCGTCTTCTATATCTAGACTAACGAGATCCGTCTGTACAACCGTCTTCTATATCTAGACTAACGAGATCCGTCTGTACAACCCTCTTCTATATCTAGTCTAACGAGATCCGTCTGTACAACCGTCTTCTATATCTAGACTAACGAGATCCGTCGTTGTACAACCCTCTTCTATATCTAGTCTAACGAGATCCGTCTGTACAACCGTTTTCTATATCTAGACTATCGAGATCCGTCTGTACAACCGTCTTCTATATCTAGACAAACGAGATCCGTCTGTACAACCGTTTTCTATATCTAGACTAACGAGATACGTCGTGGGACAAACGTCTTCAATATCTAGACTAACGAGATCCGTCTGTACAACCGTCTTCTATATCTAGACTAACGAGATACGTCGTTGTACAACCATCTTCTATATCTAGACTAACGGGATCCGTCTGTACAACCGTCTTCTATATCTAGACTAACGAGATCTCTCGTTATACAACCGTCTTCTATATCTAGACTAACGAGATCCGTCTGTACAACCGTCTTCTATATCTAGACTAACGAGATCTCTCGTTATACAACCGTCTTCTATATCTAGACTAACGAGATCCGTCTGTACAACCGTTTTCTATATCTAGTCTAACGAGATCCGTCGTTGTACAACCGTCTTCTATATCTAGACTAATGAGATCCGTCTGTACAACCGTCTTCTATATCTAGACTAACGAGATCCGTCTGTACAACCGTTTTCTATATCTAGACTAACGAGATACGTCGTTGGACAACCGTCTTCTATATCTAGACTCACGAGATCCGTCTGTACAACCGTTTTCTATATCTAGACTAACGAGCTCCGTCTGTACAACCGTCTTCAATATCTAGACTAACGAGATCCGTCTGTACAACCGTCTTCTATATCTAGACTAACGGGATACGTCGTTGGACAAACGTCTTCAATATCTAGACCAACGAGATCCGTCTGTACAACCGTCTTCTATATCTAAACTAACGAGATCCGTCTGTACAACCGTCTTCTATATCTAGACTAACGAGATCCGTCTGTACAACCGTTTTCTATATCTAGTCTAACGAGATCCGTCGTTGTACAACCGTCTTCTATATCTAGACTAATGAGATCCGTCTGTACAACCGTCTTCTATATCTAGACTAACGAGATCCGTCTGTACAACCGTTTTCTATATCTAGACTAACGAGATACGTCGTTGGACAACCGTCTTCTATATCTAGACTCACGAGATCCGTCTGTACAACCGTCTTCTATATCTAGGCTAACGAGATACGTCGTTGGACAACCGTCTTCTGTATCTAGACTAACGAGATCCGTCTGTACAAACGTCTTCAATATCTAGACTAACGAGATCCGTCTGTACAACCGTCTTCTATATCTAGACTAACGAGATACGTCGTTGGACAAACGTCTTCATTATCTAGACTAACGAGGTCCGTCTGTACAACCGTCTTCTATATCTAGACTAACGAGATCCGTCTGTACAACCATCTTCTATATCTAGACTAACGAGATCTCTCGTTATACAACCGTCTTCTATATCTAGACTAACGAGATCCGTCTGTACAACCGTCTTCTATATCTAGACTAACGAGATCCGTCTGTACAACCGTCTTCTATATCTAGACTAACGAGATCCGTCGTTGTACAACCCTCTTCTCTATCTAGTCTAACGAGATCCGTCTGTACAACCGTTTTCTATATCTAGACTAACGAGGTACGTCGTTGGACAAACGTCTTCAATATCTAGACTAACGAGATCCGTCTGTACAACCGTCTTCTATATCTAGACTAACGAGATACGTCGTTGGACAAACGTCTTCAATATCTAGACTAACGAGATCCGTCTGTACAACCGTCTTCTATATCTAGACTAACGAGATACGTCGTTGTACAACCATCTTCTATATCTAGACTAACGGGATCCGTCTGTACAACCGTCTTCTATATCTAGACTAACGAGATCTCTCGTTATACAACCGTCTTCTATATCTAGACTAACGAGATCCGTCTGTACAACCGTCTTCTATATCTAGACTAACGAGATCTCTCGTTATACAACCGTCTTCTATATCTAGACTAACGAGATCCGTCTGTACAACAGTCTTCTATATCTAGACTAACGAGATCTCTCGATGTACAACCGTCTCCTATATCTAGACTAACGAGATCCGTCGTTGTACAACCATCTTCTATATCTAGACTAACGAGATCCGTCTGTACAACCGTCTTCTATATCTAGACTAACGAGATCCGTCTGTACAACCGTTTTCTATATCTAGACTAACGAGATACGTCGTTGGACAACCGTCTTCTATATCTAGACTCACGAGATCCGTCTGTACAACCGTTTTCTATATCTAGACTAACGAGGTACGTCGTTGGACAAACGTCTTCAATATCTAGACTAACGAGATCCGTCTGTACAACCGTCTTCTATATCTAGACTAACGATATACGTCGTTGGACAAACGTCTTCAATATCTAGACTAACGAGATCCGTCTGTACAACCGTCTTCTATATCTAGACTAACGAGATCTCTCGTTATACAACCGTCTTCTATATCTAGACTAACGAGATCCGTCTGTACAACAGTCTTCTATATCTAGACTAACGAGATCTCTCGTTATACAACCGTCTTCTATATCTAGACTAACGAGATCCGTCTGTACAACAGTCTTCTATATCTAGACTAACGAGATTTCTCGATGTACAACCGTCTCCTATATCTAGACTAACGAGATCCGTCGTTGTACAACCATCTTCTATATCTAGACTAACGAGATCCGTCTGTACAACCGTTTTCTATATCTAGTCTAACGAGATCCGTCGTTGTACAACCGTCTTCTATATCTAGACTAATGAGATCCGTCTGTACAACCGTCTTCTATATCTAGACTAACGAGATCCGACTGTACAACCGTCTTCTATATCTAGACTAATGAGATCCGTTGTTGTACAACCCTCTTCTATATCTAGACTAACGAGATCTCTCGAAGTACAACCGTCTTCTATATCTAGACTAACGAGATACGTCGTTGGACAAACGTCTTCAATATCTAGACTAACGAGCTCTGTCTGTACAACCGTCTTCTATATCTAGACTAACGAGATCCGTCTGTACAACCATCTTTTATATCTAGACTAACGAGATCCGTCTGTACAACCGTCTTCTATATCTAGACTAACGAGATCCGTCTGTACAACCGTCTTCTATATCTAGACTCAAGAAATCCGTCTGTACAACCGTCTTCTATATCTAGACTAACGAGATCCGTCGTTGTACAACCGTCTTCTATATCTAGACTAACGAGATCCGTTTGTACAACCGTCTTCTATATCTAGACTAACGGGATCCGTCTGTACAACCGTCTTCTATATCTAGACTACCGAGATCCGTCTGTACAACCGTCTTCTATATCTAGACTAACGAGATCCGTCTGTACAACCGTCTTCTATATCTAGGCTAACGAGATCCATCGTTGTACAACCGTCTTCTGTATCTAGACTAACGAGATCCGTCTGTACAACCGTCTTCTATATCTAGACTAACGAGAGACGTCGTTGGACAAACGTCTTCAATATCTAGACTAACGGGATCCGTCTGTACAACCGTCTTCTATATCTAGACTACCGAGATCCGTCTGTACAACCGTCTTCTATATCTAGACTAACGAGATCCGTCTGTACAACCGTCTTCTATATCTGGACTAACGAGATCCGTTGTTGTACAACCCTCTTCTATATCTAGACTAACGAGATCTCTCGATGTACAACCGTCTTCTATATCTAGACTAACGAGAGACGTCGTTGGACAAACGTCTTCAATATCTAGACTATCGAGATCCGTCTGTACAACCGTCTTCTATATCTAGACAAACGAGATCCGTCTGTACAACCATTTTCTATATCTAGACTAACGAGATACGTCGTGGGACAAACGTCTTCAATATCTAGACTAACGAGATCCGCCTGTACAACCGTCTTCTATATCTAGACTAACGAGATCCGTCGTTGTACAACCGTCTTCTATATCTAGACTAACGAGATCCGTCTGTACAACCGTCTTCTATATCTAGACTAACGAGATACGTCGTTGGACAAACGTCTTCAATATCTAGACTAACGAGGTCCGTCTGTACAACCGTCTTCTATATCTAGACTAACGAGATCCGTCTGTACAACCGTCTTCTATATCTAGACTAACGAGATCCGTCTGTACAACCCTCTTCTATATCTAGTCTAACGAGATCCGTCTGTACAACCGTCTTCTATATCTAGACTAACGAGATCCGTCGTTGTACAACCCTCTTCTATATCTAGTCTAACGAGATCCGTCTGTACAACCGTTTTCTATATCTAGACTATCGAGATCCGTCTGTACAACCGTCTTCTATATCTAGACAAACGAGATCCGTCTGTACAACCGTTTTCTATATCTAGACTAACGAGATACGTCGTGGGACAAACGTCTTCAATATCTAGACTAACGAGATCCGTCTGTACAACCGTCTTCTATATCTAGACTAACGAGATACGTCGTTGTACAACCATCTTCTATATCTAGACTAACGGGATCCGTCTGTACAACCGTCTTCTATATCTAGACTAACGAGATCTCTCGTTATACAACCGTCTTCTATATCTAGACTAACGAGATCCGTCTGTACAACCGTCTTCTATATCTAGACTAACGAGATCTCTCGTTATACAACCGTCTTCTATATCTAGACTAACGAGATCCGTCTGTACAACAGTCTTCTATATCTAGACTAACGAGATCCGTCGTTGTACAACCGTCTTCTATATCTAGACTAACGAGATCCGTCTGTACAACCGTCTTCTATATCTAGACTAACGAGATACGTCGTTGGACAAACGTCTTCAATATCTAGACTAACGAGGTCCGTCTGTACAACCGTCTTCTATATCTAGACTAACGAGATCCGTCTGTACAACCGTCTTCTATATCTAGACTAACGAGATCCGTCTGTACAACCCTCTTCTATATCTAGTCTAACGAGATCCGTCTGTACAACCGTCTTCTATATCTAGACTAACGAGATCCGTCGTTGTACAACCCTCTTCTATATCTAGTCTAACGAGATCCGTCTGTACAACCGTTTTCTATATCTAGACTATCGAGATCCGTCTGTACAACCGTCTTCTATATCTAGACAAACGAGATCCGTCTGTACAACCGTTTTCTATATCTAGACTAACGAGATACGTCGTGGGACAAACGTCTTCAATATCTAGACTAACGAGATCCGTCTGTACAACCGTCTTCTATATCTAGACTAACGAGATACGTCGTTGTACAACCATCTTCTATATCTAGACTAACGGGATCCGTCTGTACAACCGTCTTCTATATCTAGACTAACGAGATCTCTCGTTATACAACCGTCTTCTATATCTAGACTAACGAGATCCGTCTGTACAACCGTCTTCTATATCTAGACTAACGAGATCTCTCGTTATACAACCGTCTTCTATATCTAGACTAACGAGATCCGTCTGTACAACAGTCTTCTATATCTAGACTAACGAGATCTCTCGATGTACAACCGTCTTCTATATCTAGACTAACGAGATCCGTCGTTGTACAACCATCTTCTATATCTAAACTAACGAGATCCGTCTGTACAACCGTCTTCTATATCTAGACTAACGAGATCCGTCTGTACAACCGTTTTCTATATCTAGTCTAACGAGATCCGTCGTTGTACAACCGTCTTCTATATCTAGACTAATGAGATCCGTCTGTACAACCGTCTTCTATATCTAGACTAACGAGATCCGTCTGTACAACCGTTTTCTATATCTAGACTAACGAGATACGTCGTTGGACAACCGTCTTCTATATCTAGACTCACGAGATCCGTCTGTACAACCGTTTTCTATATCTAGACTAACGAGCTCCGTCTGTACAACCGTCTTCAATATCTAGACTAACGAGATCCGTCTGTACAACCGTCTTCTATATCTAGACTAACGGGATACGTCGTTGGACAAACGTCTTCAATATCTAGACCAACGAGATCCGTCTGTACAACCGTCTTCTATATCTAAACTAACGAGATCCGTCTGTACAACCGTCTTCTATATCTAGACTAACGAGATCCGTCTGTACAACCGTTTTCTATATCTAGTCTAACGAGATCCGTCGTTGTACAACCGTCTTCTATATCTAGACTAATGAGATCCGTCTGTACAACCGTCTTCTATATCTAGACTAACGAGATCCGTCTGTACAACCGTTTTCTATATCTAGACTAACGAGATACGTCGTTGGACAACCGTCTTCTATATCTAGACTCACGAGATCCGTCTGTACAACCGTCTTCTATATCTAGGCTAACGAGATACGTCGTTGGACAACCGTCTTCTGTATCTAGACTAACGAGATCCGTCTGTACAAACGTCTTCAATATCTAGACTAACGAGATCCGTCTGTACAACCGTCTTCTATATCTAGACTAACGAGATACGTCGTTGGACAAACGTCTTCAATATCTAGACTAACGAGGTCCGTCTGTACAACCGTCTTCTATATCTAGACTAACGAGATCCGTCTGTACAACCATCTTCTATATCTAGACTAACGAGATCTCTCGTTATACAACCGTCTTCTATATCTAGACTAACGATATCCGTCTGTACAACCGTCTTCTATATCTAGACTAACGAGATCCGTCTGTACAACCGTCTTCTATATCTAGACTAACGAGATCCGTCGTTGTACAACCCTCTTCTCTATCTAGTCTAACGAGATCCGTCTGTACAACCGTTTTCTATATCTAGACTAACGAGGTACGTCGTTGGACAAACGTCTTCAATATCTAGACTAACGAGATCCGTCTGTACAACCGTCTTCTATATCTAGACTAACGAGATACGTCGTTGGACAAACGTCTTCAATATCTAGACTAACGAGATCCGTCTGTACAACCGTCTTCTATATCTAGACTAACGAGATACGTCGTTGTACAACCATCTTCTATATCTAGACTAACGGGATCCGTCTGTACAACCGTCTTCTATATCTAGACTAACGAGATCTCTCGTTATACAACCGTCTTCTATATCTAGACTAACGAGATCCGTCTGTACAACCGTCTTCTATATCTAGACTAACGAGATCTCTCGTTATACAACCGTCTTCTATATCTAGACTAACGAGATCCGTCTGTACAACAGTCTTCTATATCTAGACTAACGAGATCTCTCGATGTACAACCGTCTTCTATATCTAGACTAACGAGATCCGTCTGTACAACCGTCTTCTATATCTAGACTAACGAGATCCGTCTGTACAACCGTTTTCTATATCTAGACTAACGAGATACGTCGTGGGACAAACGTCTTCTATATCTAGACTAACGAGATCCGTCTGTACAACCGTCTTCTATATCTAGACTAACGGGATCCGTCTGTACAACCGTCTTCTATATCTAGACTACCGAGATCCGTCTGTACAACCGTCTTCTATATCTAGACTAACGAGATCCGTCTGTACAACCGTCTTCTATATCTGGACTAACGAGATCCGTTGTTGTACAACCCTCTTCTATATCTAGACTAACGAGATCTCTCGATGTACAACCGTCTTCTATTTCTAGACTAACGAGAGACGTCGTTGGACAAACGTCTTCAATATCTAGACTATCGAGATCCGTCTGTACAACCGTCTTCTATATCTAGACTAACGAGATCCGTCGTTGTACAACCGTCTTCTATATCTAGACTAACGAGATCCGTCTATACAACCGTCTTCTATATCTAGACTAACGAGATACGTCGTTGGACAAACGTCTTCTATATCTAGACAAACGAGATCCGTCTGTACAACCGTTTTCTATATCTAGACTAACGAGATACGTCGTGGGACAAACGTCTTCAATATCTAGACTAACGAGATCCGTCTGTACAACCGTCTTCTATATCTAGACTAACGAGATCCGTCGTTGTACAACCGTCTTCTATATCTAGACTAACGAGATCCGTCTATACAACCGTCTTCTATATCTAGACTAACGAGATACGTCGTTGGACAAACGTCTTCAATATCTAGACTAACGAGGTCCGTCTGTACAACCGTCTTCTATATCTAGACTAACGAGATCCGTCTGTACAACCGTCTTCTATATCTAGACTAACGAGATCCGTCTGTACAACCCTCTTCTATATCTAGTCTAACGAGATCCGTCTGTACAACCGTCTTCTATATCTAGACTAACGAGATCCGTCGTTGTACAACCCTCTTCTATATCTAGTCTAACGAGATCCGTCTGTACAACCGTTTTCTATATCTAGACTATCGAGATCCGTCTGTACAACCGTCTTCTATATCTAGACAAACGAGATCCGTCTGTACAACCGTTTTCTATATCTAGACTAACGAGATACGTCGTGGGACAAACGTCTTCAATATCTAGACTAACGAGATCCGTCTGTACAACCGTCTTCTATATCTAGACTAACGAGATACGTCGTTGTACAACCATCTTCTATATCTAGACTAACGGGATCCGTCTGTACAACCGTCTTCTATATCTAGACTAACGAGATCTCTCGTTATACAACCGTCTTCTATATCTAGACTAACGAGATCCGTCTGTACAACCGTCTTCTATATCTAGACTAACGAGATCTCTCGTTATACAACCGTCTTCTATATCTAGACTAACGAGATCCGTCTGTACAACAGTCTTCTATATCTAGACTAACGAGATCTCTCGATGTACAACCGTCTTCTATATCTAGACTAACGAGATCCGTCGTTGTACAACCATCTTCTATATCTAAACTAACGAGATCCGTCTGTACAACCGTCTTCTATATCTAGACTAACGAGATCCGTCTGTACAACCGTTTTCTATATCTAGTCTAACGAGATCCGTCGTTGTACAACCGTCTTCTATATCTAGACTAATGAGATCCGTCTGTACAACCGTCTTCTATATCTAGACTAACGGGATACGTCGTTGGACAAACGTCTTCAATATCTAGACCAACGAGATCCGTCTGTACAACCGTCTTCTATATCTAAACTAACGAGATCCGTCTGTACAACCGTCTTCTATATCTAGACTAACGAGATCCGTCTGTACAACCGTTTTCTATATCTAGTCTAACGAGATCCGTCGTTGTACAACCGTCTTCTATATCTAGACTAATGAGATCCGTCTGTACAACCGTCTTCTATATCTAGACTAACGAGATCCGTCTGTACAACCGTTTTCTATATCTAGACTAACGAGATACGTCGTTGGACAACCGTCTTCTATATCTAGACTCACGAGATCCGTCTGTACAACCGTCTTCTATATCTAGGCTAACGAGATACGTCGTTGGACAACCGTCTTCTGTATCTAGACTAACGAGATCCGTCTGTACAAACGTCTTCAATATCTAGACTAACGAGATCCGTCTGTACAACCGTCTTCTATATCTAGACTAACGAGATACGTCGTTGGACAAACGTCTTCAATATCTAGACTAACGAGGTCCGTCTGTACAACCGTCTTCTATATCTAGACTAACGAGATCCGTCTGTACAACCATCTTCTATATCTAGACTAACGAGATCTCTCGTTATACAACCGTCTTCTATATCTAGACTAACGAGATCCGTCTGTACAACCGTCTTCTATATCTAGACTAACGAGATCCGTCTGTACAACCGTCTTCTATATCTAGACTAACGAGATCCGTCGTTGTACAACCCTCTTCTCTATCTAGTCTAACGAGATCCGTCTGTACAACCGTCTTCTATATCTAGACTAACGAGATCTCTCGTTATACAACCGTCTTCTATATCTAGACTAACGAGATCCGTCTGTACAACCCTCTTCTATATCTAGTCTAACGAGATCCGTCTGTACAACCGTCTTCTATATCTAGACTAACGAGATCCGTCGTTGTACAACCCTCTTCTATATCTAGTCTAACGAGATCCGTCTGTACAACCGTTTTCTATATCTAGACTATCGAGATCCGTCTGTACAACCGTCTTCTATATCTAGACAAACGAGATCCGTCTGTACAACCGTTTTCTATATCTAGACTAACGAGATCTCTCGATGTACAACCGTCTCCTATATCTAGACTAACGAGATCCGTCGTTGTACAACCATCTTCTATATCTAGACTAACGAGATCCGTCTGTACAACCGTTTTCTATATCTAGTCTAACGAGATCCGTCGTTGTACAACCGTCTTCTATATCTAGACTAACGAGATCTCTCGTTATACAACCGTCTTCTATATCTAGACTAACGAGATCCGTCTGTACAACCGTTTTCTATATCTAGACTAACGAGATACGTCGTTGGACAACCGTCTTCTATATCTAGACTCACGAGATCCGTCTGTACAACCGTCTTCTATATCTAGGCTAACGAGATACGTCGTTGGACAACCGTCTTCTGTATCTAGACTAACGAGATACGTCTGTACAAACGTCTTCAATATCTAGACTAACGAGATCCGTCTGTACAACCGTCTTCTATATCTAGACTAACGAGATACGTCGTTGGACAAACGTCTTCAATATCTAGACTAACGAGGTCCGTCTGTACAACCGTCTTCTATATCTAGACTAACGAGATCCGTCTGTACAACCGTCTTCTATATCTAGACTAACGAGATCTCTCGTTATACAACCGTCTTCTATATCTAGACTAACGAGATCCGTCTGTACAACCGTCTTCTATATCTAGACTAACGAGATCCGTCTGTACAACCGTCTTCTATATCTAGACTAACGAGATCCGTCGTTGTACAACCCTCTTCTCTATCTAGTCTAACGAGATCCGTCTGTACAACCGTCTTCTATATCTAGACTAACGAGATCTCTCGTTATACAACCGTCTTCTATATCTAGACTAACGAGATCCGTCTGTACAACCCTCTTCTATATCTAGTCTAACGAGATCCGTCTGTACAACCGTCTTCTATATCTAGACTAACGAGATCCGTCGTTGTACAACCCTCTTCTATATCTAGTCTAACGAGATCCGTCTGTACAACCGTTTTCTATATCTAGACTATCGAGATCCGTCTGTACAACCGTCTTCTATATCTAGACAAACGAGATCCGTCTGTACAACCGTTTTCTATATCTAGACTAACGAGATCTCTCGATGTACAACCGTCTCCTATATCTAGACTAACGAGATCCGTCGTTGTACAACCATCTTCTATATCTAGACTAACGAGATCCGTCTGTACAACCGTTTTCTATATCTAGTCTAACGAGATCCGTCGTTGTACAACCGTCTTCTATATCTAGACTAACGAGATCTCTCGTTATACAACCGTCTTCTATATCTAGACTAACGAGATCCGTCTGTACAACCGTTTTCTATATCTAGACTAACGAGATACGTCGTTGGACAACCGTCTTCTATATCTAGACTCACGAGATCCGTCTGTACAACCGTCTTCTATATCTAGGCTAACGAGATACGTCGTTGGACAACCGTCTTCTGTATCTAGACTAACGAGATACGTCTGTACAAACGTCTTCAATATCTAGACTAACGAGATCCGTCTGTACAACCGTCTTCTATATCTAGACTAACGAGATACGTCGTTGGACAAACGTCTTCAATATCTAGACTAACGAGGTCCGTCTGTACAACCGTCTTCTATATCTAGACTAACGAGATCCGTCTGTACAACCGTCTTCTATATCTAGACTAACGAGATCTCTCGTTATACAACCGTCTTCTATATCTAGACTAACGAGATCCGTCTGTACAACCGTCTTCTATATCTAGACTAACGGGATCCGTCTGTACAACCGTCTTCTATATCTAGACTACCGAGATCCGTCTGTACAACCGTCTTCTATATCTAGACTAACGAGATCCGTCTGTACAACCGTCTTCTATATCTGGACTAACGAGATCCGTTGTTGTACAACCCTCTTCTATATCTAGACTAACGAGATCTCTCGATGTACAACCGTCTTCTATATCTAGACTAACGAGAGACGTCGTTGGACAAACGTCTTCAATATCTAGACTATCGAGATCCGTCTGTACAACCGTCTTCTATATCTAGACAAACGAGATCCGTCTGTACAACCGTTTTCTATATCTAGACTAACGAGATCTCTCGTTATACAACCGTCTTCTATATCTAGACTAACGAGATCCTTCTGTACAACCGTCTTCTATATCTTTTTTTTTTTTTTTTTTTTTTTTTTTTTTTAGAGGGGGAAAATGCTTTATGCATACCCCGGTACGAATACCGGGGTTATGTGGGACTCGCCACCCTAATGGTGGGATACCCACTAAAAACCCCCTCTCTAAGTCCGCCTGACACGTGCCTACCCCGCTGTGGTGGGAACTTCAAGGCATTACTACCACCACAGCGTCCGTATCGGTGTAGGCCACACCTCCTATGTACAATTTATATATAAATACTTACTTACCTAAATAAATAGATAAATAAATAACAAACAAATATGTACACATTCACGCACCCAGACGTACACAGCATTCATACCCACACAAGCCGGAATAAATACGCGGTGCATCCATTCACACAAACAAAAAACGGGATAATTTACGCGCCGCCCACCTTACGTCTCGGGAATAAATAAAATAAATACCCCGTGTCGACCCGCCTTTATTGGAGGTGAGGAGGACCCAGCCTCCTCACCCTTTTACTAGGAGGGGGTCTAACCCCTTGGCCCGCCCCACCCCTCTTTCTCTTCAGGGCCCGTCTTCTTCTTTCCGTGGCCCTCCTTAGGGCTGCTTCTTTGGCCGCCGCCGCCCGGGCGTCCCTCGCGGCTTTTTCCGCCAGGGCCTCTCTCCGGGCCTTCGCACCCATGACAGTGGATGCGAAGGTCCGGAGCTGCTCCCACTTATTGTCCGCCCCCATCGCGAGGCGGACCACTGTACTGGGGTCCAACGGGGCCCCCAGGGCCTCGGCCAATGCCCGGCGCTCTTCCTCGAACACCGGGCATGCCGTGAGGACGTGCTCGGCGTCATCCCACGCCGCCCCGCACTCCTCGCACGCCCCAGTAGGGGCCTTCCCTATTCTCTTCCTGAAGGCCCCGAAGGACCCATGTCCGGTCAGGAGCTGGGTTAACCAGTAATCTGGCTGCCGCGCCAGCCCAGCTCCCGCCGCGAACGTCCGGACGTCCGGCACCAGCCTCCACGTCCAATACGTGGGGCCCATTCCGTCCCAGGCCTCCTGCCACTTACCCATGGCGGCGACCAGGGCAGTGCGCCTGCTCAGCGCCTGCTTGGCCCTCAACTCTTTTGGGTCCCGCATTAGGGCCGGGTTCGCCCTATCCCGCGCCCTCTCGCCGTGTACGTCCCTCCACATGGCCACCTTAATTTCCAGCGGCAACCTCCCCGCGAGGACACAGAGTGCCTGCCGCGACACCGTCCGATAGGCCGCCGATGTTCTGATGAGGGCAGATCGCTGGGCCCGTCGGATGGAGGTGAGGTTTACTCCCACCTTCAAGGCCGACGCCCATGCCGGGGCGGCATACGTCAGCACTGACTCCCAAACGTTATAGTATAGCCGCCTCGAAGCAATCGAGGGACCCCTAACGTTTGGGAGCAGCGCCGACAGGGCTCCGACAACCTTGTCCGCCCTGATGACCGCCCCGTCGAGGTGCTTCTTAAACCTCCGACGGCAGTCCAGCGTGACCCCCAGGTACTTGGCCGACAGTGCAGCCGCCACCACCGATCCCATCACCGGGAATTCCCTACCCTTGTCCGCGCGGAGTCCCGCCAGGACGATGACCTCGGTTTTATCCGAGGCCATCTCCAGGCCAGTTGACTCGAACCAGGCCCCAACCCTCCCGAGCGTTTCGGCCATCATCGCCTCGACCTGGGTCACGTCCCTAGCTGAGAACATGACAGCCAGGTCGTCGGCATAGGCGATGGCCTTGACAAAACGCCCGGGACCAATGGTCTTAAGAACCCCGTCGTATACGAGGTTCCACAGGAAAGGGCCTAGGACCGAGCCCTGAGGTACCCCCGCGCAGACTCGGGTCGTGACCTCGCCGTGCTGCGTGTGCACCGTGATATAGCGGTCGGAGAAATAGTCTCGAAGGACTCTCCTGACCGCTGGGTGCACGCGCCTCACGACGAGTTCCCGCATGATGGACTCCCAGCGGATGGCGTTGAAAGCGTTACGCACGTCAATCAACACCATCACGCAGAGCCTCGGTTTGGAGGTAGCCACACAGCCTTCGGCAAACGCCATGACTTCCCTGGCGGCCTCCACTGTCCCGACCCCTCTCCTAAAGCCGAACTGGTTCGGGGAGAAGGGGTCCCGGCCAATCTGCCTCTCAATCAGCTCTTTCATAGCGTACTCCCAGACTTTACTCAGTGCTGGGAGCACGCTGATCGGACGGTACGCACCAGGCTCCGAGGGCTGCTTGCCAGGCTTCGGGGCAAGCACCACCCGAGCCCTTTTCCACGCCGCAGGGATGGATCCCCTCCTTAGGATGTCGAGGAACGCTTCCGCGAGCTCCTGCCGAAACGCCCTCGACACCGCTATCGCGACCTCAGCAGGGACCGCATCCAGGCCCGGGGCTTTGTTGGGCTTGAGGCGGGATATGGCCTCCTCGACCATTTCCACGTCCACCTCAGGGGCCGTCAGCAAAGCCCTCAGGGCCCCGTCCTCCGGAGCATCCCCACGGCGTGTGGGGAGGGGGAGGGGAGGGGGAGGTACCGTAACAAAGAGGCCGTCCAAAACTCTCCCGACCTGGGCCGGGGTCATCAACATTTTCGGTGGTCGCCCACCGAGCTTGGCCATAACCGCCTTGTACGGCCTCCCCCAGGGGTCCAGGTCGACCTGGGCACACATGCCCATCCATTGGGCCTCCTTTGCCCTCCAAATGGCGACCTGCACCCCTCTCCGAGCCACGAAATAGGCCACTCGCGCCTCCTCCGCCTCTGGGCCGCCCCTCCTCCTCCGCTTCTTCATCCTGCGCCTCGCTTTCAGGGAGGCTGCCCGCGCCACGGCCACCTCACTGCACCACCACCCATTGGGCTTACGGGTCCCGCGGGGGAGAGACTTCCTGGGCAGCACTTGCCTGCAGGTCGCCTCGAGGGCTCTTTGAATCCTGTCCGCCCTCGGCTCCCCCGGGGAGCCAGGCTCACCTTCGTCACCGACATCCCGCCGCCCGTGCAACAGCCCGAAATGCGTCACCACCTCGGCAGCATCCATCTCCCTCGTGGAGTATGGCTGCCAAGGGGCCGCCCCGACCATAGATCTTGTCCTCCTGATGGTATGGAGGACGTATCTATGGTCGGAGAACGAGTCTTGCCCGAGGACCTCGCTCTTGGTTCCTCTGGCTGTCGCACGGTCCGCGGACAGGATGTCGATGAATGACCTCCTGCCGTTCCTCTCGAAGGTGAACCTGTACCTCTCCGGGATCTTTACCGGGACCAGGCCAAGCCCGGCCAGCAGGTCGAGGATCGCCGTCCCCTTCCTGTCCAGCCGGGCACCCCCCCAGGCCGGGGACCTTGCGTTCCAGTCACCTGACAGGAGCACGCCCATGCCCGAGGACCTCATCTCAGCGATGATGCCCTCGATGGTGTTCAAAAATGATCCAAACCCCTCCAGGTTGGTTTTGGGTGAACAGTAGCAGCTCAACAGCACTTTACCCTCCCAACTGACTGCAACCACCCCGTCTGCCACCACGGGGCGTGCCATCGTTGGGAAGTGGCCGTTGAACCCTGTCACCCAAATGGAGGCATCTCCGGCCGCATCGTTGAACCAGTAGCTCAACTGGCGATACGGCTCGGAGATGATCACCACATCCACCGAGAGCTGAGACATCAGATGCTCCATGAGGTCCTGGGCTAGGCGGCACCTGTTCAGGTTGATCTGGGCAACCTTAAGGGCCATTCCCGGCGCTGGTTCCCCCTCGACCCTTGGGCTCCGTCCTGGGCGCGACTCCTCTGTGCGGCCTGTTGTACGGGCACGCCAGCGACGCCGTCACGTGCGCCGTACCTGGGCCCTTCCGCCCCTCCTTCAGGCACACGGCGCACCTAGGAGGGTTGGGGCATTTCGCGATCAGGTGGTCCGAGGCCCCGCACCTTCTGCAGAGCTCGCACCCCTCCCTGACCGCCCCGCAGTCCCTGGCCATATGGCCGATAAGGTGGCACCTGTAGCACCTCGTGCTCTTCGGCAGGACCCTGGCCTTCGCCCAGGACAGGCCCGACCTGAAGCGGGCCCCTCCCTCCCCGAGGTTCTTAAGGAGGTTCAGCGGAACCTCGACCACGGCCGCTTGGGTGCCCCTGGGGCCCAGCCTCAGCACCTTGAGCCGGAGGTCCCCCAGGTCCACCTTAAGGGCGACCCCTAGGTCTCGTAGGACCTCCGGGCCCTCGACCGAGGGGTCCAGGTCCCTAACCTCCAGGGACACCCTGTTTTGGAGCGGGGTGCACTCCAACCCCGCCCCAATTTTCTCCTTAATGGACCGCGTCAAGGCTTCGACGCTGGCCCCCTTCTCCACCTCGAGGAGGATGTGGCCCTGCTGGGTCTTTTTCACCCCCCTAACCCCATCGAGGGTCTCCCTCCCCTTGGACAGCAACAACTTGTACGTGTCCAAGTATGTTGCCGTGGGGGGGACCTTCACCAGCACCGCCTCCGGTCGTTTCCTCACCGGAGGCGGGGGCTTCGGGGGGATCTTCCGACCCGCCTGCCCCTGTTCTTTCGGGGGATTCTTGGGATTCGGCGTCCCGGACGCCCCTTCCCGCCCCCCCTGTGGGCCCTGGGGCCCCTTCTGCCGCCTGGGTGGCTGTACCCGCCACTGCTGCTGTTGTTGTTGTTGTTGCAGATGTAGTTGCAGCTGCTGTTGTTGCTGCAGCTGCTGCTGCCAGGCCCCGAGCGCCTGCAGCTGTTGGACCTGGAGGTCCTTGGGATCCCCAGGTACGCCGTGCGCCTGCCCTAACGTGGGCCACTTTGACCACCACTGCAGCTGCACGTCCTGCGTGGTAGGCTGCAGTAGTGGCCATTGCGGAGGGGGCGATCCCTTCCCCGGTTCCCCTTGGGTGGGCACCTGGGGTCCAGCGGGGGGCCTCTGGGCCAGGAGGTCCTTCCTCCTCTGCTCCTTGCGGTCTCTCCTCGCCTGCCCCTTCGTCCTCGGCGTCTTCTTCGCCGCCGCCCCGGCTCCAGCGCCAGCGCCTGGCCTCGGTACCGGTGACCCGTCGGACCCGTGGAGGGTCTGGGCCGGGTCACCTTGCCCCAGCGGCGAGGCTGGGCGCCCCGGATCCGAAGACCCCACTGGGGTCCCCACCTCTTCGCAGGCCCTCTTCTTGCTCCCCTCCTGCGGGGATGCAGGGGAATCCCTGGCCCTCTTGGATCCCCCCTGGCCTCCGTCCTTCCCCCTCGCTGGGTCTTCTCCTCCCTCCCGCCCGGGCTTACCCTTAAGTGGGGTGACCTGGGTGTGGGGGAGCTTCCCCTTGCCGCCTACGCCTGGCGGGGGGGAGTGCTGCGTCCCCACGTCCCTCGTGGGCCTCGCCGGTGTCGCGGGGGGAGGCGGAACCTCCGTCCCCCTCCCAATCTCGCCGTCCGCGATAACGTCCGCGACTGCGGTTGCCGCCCTCTCACATCTCCTGATCACCTTCGTGATCAGGTCGACAACTTTATTCGCCGAGACGACCTTCGACGACGCCTTACGGTCGCTATACTCGGCGGTCGCCTTCGCGCAGTCGCGGATGACGGCCTCCAGCAGGTTCGCCACCTCCGCCAGGCGGCGCGCTCCCTCCCCAGGGGTCGCCTCACCCTCCCCCTGTGTATCGGGCCCCCTCGCTGCACCGCTCTGTTGTTGCAGCAGGGGGGCGCCCCCGAGCTTTGTGGGGTTCCCCGGCTCCCCCTCCCGCGTTTCGCTGGGGCCTAGCACCCACCCCTTCAGCGCGGATCCCTCCACCCTCGAGGCCGAGCAAGACCTGCCCTCTTTCTTCTCGGCGGCCTTTTTGGTGGAGGGGCCCGCCAGCTCGCTCGGGGTCCCCGTCCCGCTGGGCCTCGCGAGCTCCCCCGTTTCGTTCCCCGGGGGGTCCGCGCTCTCCTTCGAGGGGGGTGTCCTGGCCAACGCCTTCCCCCTGAATATGTCGGCCAGTCCCCCCCCGGCACCCTTGATCTGGGGAGTATCCCTACCCCCCCCCCACCCAAATTGTCCCGCTCTACTAAACCCCTTACTCACCGGTGATGGTGTCTCGGGGATCAGGAACGGTCCCAGGTCCTCTTTCCTCGGTCGGAGGACCGCCTCCGCTTCGTCCTGGGGGAGAATCCCGTAGAGGATATCCTCCAACGTCCTCTCCTCCCCCTCCTTCGATCCGGGTGGTGGTCCCGGGCCTCCCTTGCCCGTTCCCACCCCCCTGTTGGTCCAATCGTTGTCCTTAGTATCGCCAGGGTCCGCAGCTGTTGCATTTTCCGGGGCTGTCGCCCCGGTGGCACCGGCCCGCCGCATCAGCTCGGTGTCGTCGGTCTGACTTCTTACTCCCTCCTCGCTGCCGACGGGGCGAGAGAGGGGGGATGGCCTAATGCCTCCAACCGCCTGTGTAACATCCGAGGCCAGGCTAGTTGTTGTCATTATCCATGCATTTGTCTTAGGGGCGACGACCCCACCGCCCAGCGGATTTCCCCCACACGACGGCCCTGGTGTTATGGCCGCCCGCGGCAATCCCGACCCCATTGTCGGAGGGACCCCTTAACGCCGCTGGGTCCTACCACAGGGCTATGCCCTCCCCCTAAACGGCCACAGCTTCCATCCACACACAGGCACACACTCACGCACCCACACACCTACACACACATACACCCACTCACCCCCACACTCACGCACACATACACACTACACTGCACTCCACGCTGTGGCCGGGCTATTACAATGGTGGGACGCCATCCCCCCCAAGGGAGCTGGTCCGCGGCAGGGCCTTCGCCTTCCACGTGAGGTTTTTAGGCCCCAGGGTCAACTTATAGCTCCTGCTAACCGGGGCGCATCGCCACCCCTCCCCCGTCCCGGCCTGGCCACCGCGAAGTGAACCATCCCGGGCAGGCGAAGGGCAACTCCACACCCCGGTCATTCTCCTATCCGCCACCTGGAGACGCGCTCGGTCGGTGCTCAACCTAGATCAGCCAAGGCCGATCCAATCCCCCGCTCCCCTTCACGGGGATAGGCGGACACCGAGAACCGTCTTCTATATCTAGACTAACGAGATCTCTCGTTATACAACCGTCTTCTATATCTAGACTAACGAGATCCGTCTGTACAACAGTCTTCTATATCTAGACTAACGAGATCTCTCGATGTACAACCGTTTTCTATATCTAGTCTAACGAGATCCGTCGTTGTACAACCGTCTTCTATATCTAGACTAATGAGATCCGTCTGTACAACCGTCTTCTATATCTAGACTAACGGGATACGTCGTTGGACAAACGTCTTCAATATCTAGACCAACGAGATCCGTCTGTACAACCGTCTTCTATATCTAAACTAACGAGATCCGTCTGTACAACCGTCTTCTATATCTAGACTAACGAGATCCGTCTGTACAACCGTTTTCTATATCTAGTCTAACGAGATCTCTCGTTATACAACCGTCTTCTATATCTAGACTAACGAGATCCGTCTGTACAACAGTCTTCTATATCTAGACTAACGAGATCTCTCGTTATACAACCGTCTTCTATATCTAGACTAACGAGATCCGTCTGTACAACAGTCTTCTATATCTAGACTAACGAGATCTCTCGATGTACAACCGTTTTCTATATCTAGTCTAACGAGATCCGTCGTTGTACAACCGTCTTCTATATCTAGACTAATGAGATCCGTCTGTACAACCGTCTTCTATATCTAGACTAACGGGATACGTCGTTGGACAAACGTCTTCAATATCTAGACCAACGAGATCCGTCTGTACAACCGTCTTCTATATCTAAACTAACGAGATCCGTCTGTACAACCGTCTTCTATATCTAGACTAACGAGATCCGTCTGTACAACCGTTTTCTATATCTAGTCTAACGAGATCCGTCGTTGTACAACCGTCTTCTATATCTAGACTAATGAGATCCGTCTGTACAACCGTCTTCTATATCTAGACTAACGAGATCCGTCTGTACAACCGTTTTCTATATCTAGACTAACGAGATACGTCGTTGGACAACCGTCTTCTATATCTAGACTCACGAGATCCGTCTGTACAACCGTCTTCTATATCTAGGCTAACGAGATACGTCGTTGGACAACCGTCTTCTGTATCTAGACTAACGAGATCCGTCTGTACAAACGTCTTCAATATCTAGACTAACGAGATCCGTCTGTACAACCGTCTTCTATATCTAGACTAACGAGATACGTCGTTGGACAAACGTCTTCAATATCTAGACTAACGAGGTCCGTCTGTACAACCGTCTTCTATATCTAGACTAACGAGATCCGTCTGTACAACCATCTTCTATATCTAGACTAACGAGATCTCTCGTTATACAACCGTCTTCTATATCTAGACTAACGAGATCCGTCTGTACAACCGTCTTCTATATCTAGACTAACGAGATCCGTCTGTACAACCGTCTTCTATATCTAGACTAACGAGATCCGTCGTTGTACAACCCTCTTCTCTATCTAGTCTAACGAGATCCGTCTGTACAACCGTCTTCTATATCTAGACTAACGAGATCTCTCGTTATACAACCGTCTTCTATATCTAGACTAACGAGATCCGTCTGTACAACAGTCTTCTATATCTAGACTAACGAGATCTCTCGATGTACAACCGTCTCCTATATCTAGACTAACGAGATCCGTCGTTGTACAACCATCTTCTATATCTAGACTAACGAGATCCGTCTGTACAACCGTTTTCTATATCTAGTCTAACGAGATCCGTCGTTGTACATCCGTCTTCTATATCTAGACTAACGAGATCTCTCGTTATACAACCGTCTTCTATATCTAGACTAACGAGATCCGTCTGTACAACCGTTTTCTATATCTAGACTAACGAGATACGTCGTGGGACAAACGTCTTCAATATCTAGACTAACGAGATCCGTCTGTACAACCGTCTTCTATATCTAGACTAACGAGATACGTCGTTGTACAACCATCTTCTATATCTAGACTAACGGGATCCGTCTGTACAACCGTCTTCTATATCTAGACTAACGAGATCTCTCGTTATACAACCGTCTTCTATATCTAGACTAACGAGATCCGTCTGTACAACCGTCTTCTATATCTAGACTAACGAGATCTCTCGTTATACAACCGTCTTCTATATCTAGACTAACGAGATCCGTCTGTACAACAGTCTTCTATATCTAGACTAACGAGATCTCTCGATGTACAACCGTCTTCTATATCTAGACTAACGAGATCCGTCGTTGTACAACCATCTTCTATATCTAAACTAACGAGATCCGTCTGTACAACCGTCTTCTATATCTAGACTAACGAGATCCGTCTGTACAACCGTTTTCTATATCTAGTCTAACGAGATCCGTCGTTGTACAACCGTCTTCTATATCTAGACTAATGAGATCCGTCTGTACAACCGTCTTCTATATCTAGACTAACGGGATACGTCGTTGGACAAACGTCTTCAATATCTAGACCAACGAGATCCGTCTGTACAACCGTCTTCTATATCTAAACTAACGAGATCCGTCTGTACAACCGTCTTCTATATCTAGACTAACGAGATCTCTCGTTATACAACCGTCTTCTATATCTAGACTAACGAGATCCGTCTGTACAACCGTTTTCTATATCTAGTCTAACGAGATCCGTCGTTGTACAACCGTCTTCTATATCTAGACTAATGAGATCCGTCTGTACAACCGTCTTCTATATCTAGACTAACGAGATCCGTCTGTACAACCGTTTTCTATATCTAGACTAACGAGATACGTCGTTGGACAACCGTCTTCTATATCTAGACTCACGAGATCCGTCTGTACAACCGTTTTCTATATCTAGACTAACGAGCTCCGTCTGTACAACCGTCTTCAATATCTAGACTAACGAGATCCGTCTGTACAACCGTCTTCTATATCTAGACTAACGGGATACGTCGTTGGACAAACGTCTTCAATATCTAGACCAACGAGATCCGTCTGTACAACCGTCTTCTATATCTAAACTAACGAGATCCGTCTGTACAACCGTCTTCTATATCTAGACTAACGAGATCCGTCTGTACAACCGTTTTCTATATCTAGTCTAACGAGATCCGTCGTTGTACAACCGTCTTCTATATCTAGACTAATGAGATCCGTCTGTACAACCGTCTTCTATATCTAGACTAACGAGATCCGTCTGTACAACCGTTTTCTATATCTAGACTAACGAGATACGTCGTTGGACAACCGTCTTCTATATCTAGACTCACGAGATCCGTCTGTACAACCGTCTTCTATATCTAGGCTAACGAGATACGTCGTTGGACAACCGTCTTCTGTATCTAGACTAACGAGATCCGTCTGTACAAACGTCTTCAATATCTAGACTAACGAGATCCGTCTGTACAACCGTCTTCTATATCTAGACTAACGAGATACGTCGTTGGACAAACGTCTTCATTATCTAGACTAACGAGGTCCGTCTGTACAACCGTCTTCTATATCTAGACTAACGAGATCCGTCTGTACAACCATCTTCTATATCTAGACTAACGAGATCTCTCGTTATACAACCGTCTTCTATATCTAGACTAACGAGATCCGTCTGTACAACCGTCTTCTATATCTAGACTAACGAGATCCGTCTGTACAACCGTCTTCTATATCTAGACTAACGAGATCCGTCGTTGTACAACCCTCTTCTCTATCTAGTCTAACGAGATCCGTCTGTACAACCGTTTTCTATATCTAGACTAACGAGGTACGTCGTTGGACAAACGTCTTCAATATCTAGACTAACGAGATCCGTCTGTACAACCGTCTTCTATATCTAGACTAACGAGATACGTCGTTGGACAAACGTCTTCAATATCTAGACTAACGAGATCCGTCTGTACAACCGTCTTCTATATCTAGACTAACGAGATACGTCGTTGTACAACCATCTTCTATATCTAGACTAACGGGATCCGTCTGTACAACCGTCTTCTATATCTAGACTAACGAGATCTCTCGTTATACAACCGTCTTCTATATCTAGACTAACGAGATCCGTCTGTACAACCGTCTTCTATATCTAGACTAACGAGATCTCTCGTTATACAACCGTCTTCTATATCTAGACTAACGAGATCCGTCTGTACAACAGTCTTCTATATCTAGACTAACGAGATCTCTCGATGTACAACCGTCTCCTATATCTAGACTAACGAGATCCGTCGTTGTACAACCATCTTCTATATCTAGACTAACGAGATCCGTCTGTACAACCGTCTTCTATATCTAGACTAACGAGATCCGTCTGTACAACCGTTTTCTATATCTAGACTAACGAGATACGTCGTTGGACAACCGTCTTCTATATCTAGACTCACGAGATCCGTCTGTACAACCGTTTTCTATATCTAGACTAACGAGGTACGTCGTTGGACAAACGTCTTCAATATCTAGACTAACGAGATCCGTCTGTACAACCGTCTTCTATATCTAGACTAACGATATACGTCGTTGGACAAACGTCTTCAATATCTAGACTAACGAGATCCGTCTGTACAACCGTCTTCTATATCTAGACTAACGAGATCTCTCGTTATACAACCGTCTTCTATATCTAGACTAACGAGATCCGTCTGTACAACAGTCTTCTATATCTAGACTAACGAGATCTCTCGTTATACAACCGTCTTCTATATCTAGACTAACGAGATCCGTCTGTACAACAGTCTTCTATATCTAGACTAACGAGATTTCTCGATGTACAACCGTCTCCTATATCTAGACTAACGAGATCCGTCGTTGTACAACCATCTTCTATATCTAGACTAACGAGATCCGTCTGTACAACCGTTTTCTATATCTAGTCTAACGAGATCCGTCGTTGTACAACCGTCTTCTATATCTAGACTAATGAGATCCGTCTGTACAACCGTCTTCTATATCTAGACTAACGAGATCCGACTGTACAACCGTCTTCTATATCTAGACTAATGAGATCCGTTGTTGTACAACCCTCTTCTATATCTAGACTAACGAGATCTCTCGAAGTACAACCGTCTTCTATATCTAGACTAACGAGATACGTCGTTGGACAAACGTCTTCAATATCTAGACTAACGAGCTCTGTCTGTACAACCGTCTTCTATATCTAGACTAACGAGATCCGTCTGTACAACCATCTTTTATATCTAGACTAACGAGATCCGTCTGTACAACCGTCTTCTATATCTAGACTAACGAGATCCGTCTGTACAACCGTCTTCTATATCTAGACTCAAGAAATCCGTCTGTACAACCGTCTTCTATATCTAGACTAACGAGATCCGTCGTTGTACAACCGTCTTCTATATCTAGACTAACGAGATCCGTTTGTACAACCGTCTTCTATATCTAGACTAACGGGATCCGTCTGTACAACCGTCTTCTATATCTAGACTACCGAGATCCGTCTGTACAACCGTCTTCTATATCTAGACTAACGAGATCCGTCTGTACAACCGTCTTCTATATCTAGGCTAACGAGATCCATCGTTGTACAACCGTCTTCTGTATCTAGACTAACGAGATCCGTCTGTACAACCGTCTTCTATATCTAGACTAACGAGAGACGTCGTTGGACAAACGTCTTCAATATCTAGACTAACGGGATCCGTCTGTACAACCGTCTTCTATATCTAGACTACCGAGATCCGTCTGTACAACCGTCTTCTATATCTAGACTAACGAGATCCGTCTGTACAACCGTCTTCTATATCTGGACTAACGAGATCCGTTGTTGTACAACCCTCTTCTATATCTAGACTAACGAGATCTCTCGATGTACAACCGTCTTCTATATCTAGACTAACGAGAGACGTCGTTGGACAAACGTCTTCAATATCTAGACTATCGAGATCCGTCTGTACAACCGTCTTCTATATCTAGACAAACGAGATCCGTCTGTACAACCATTTTCTATATCTAGACTAACGAGATACGTCGTGGGACAAACGTCTTCAATATCTAGACTAACGAGATCCGCCTGTACAACCGTCTTCTATATCTAGACTAACGAGATCCGTCGTTGTACAACCGTCTTCTATATCTAGACTAACGAGATCCGTCTGTACAACCGTCTTCTATATCTAGACTAACGAGATACGTCGTTGGACAAACGTCTTCAATATCTAGACTAACGAGGTCCGTCTGTACAACCGTCTTCTATATCTAGACTAACGAGATCCGTCTGTACAACCGTCTTCTATATCTAGACTAACGAGATCCGTCTGTACAACCCTCTTCTATATCTAGTCTAACGAGATCCGTCTGTACAACCGTCTTCTATATCTAGACTAACGAGATCCGTCGTTGTACAACCCTCTTCTATATCTAGTCTAACGAGATCCGTCTGTACAACCGTTTTCTATATCTAGACTATCGAGATCCGTCTGTACAACCGTCTTCTATATCTAGACAAACGAGATCCGTCTGTACAACCGTTTTCTATATCTAGACTAACGAGATACGTCGTGGGACAAACGTCTTCAATATCTAGACTAACGAGATCCGTCTGTACAACCGTCTTCTATATCTAGACTAACGAGATACGTCGTTGTACAACCATCTTCTATATCTAGACTAACGGGATCCGTCTGTACAACCGTCTTCTATATCTAGACTAACGAGATCTCTCGTTATACAACCGTCTTCTATATCTAGACTAACGAGATCCGTCTGTACAACCGTCTTCTATATCTAGACTAACGAGATCTCTCGTTATACAACCGTCTTCTATATCTAGACTAACGAGATCCGTCTGTACAACAGTCTTCTATATCTAGACTAACGAGATCCGTCGTTGTACAACCGTCTTCTATATCTAGACTAACGAGATCCGTCTGTACAACCGTCTTCTATATCTAGACTAACGAGATACGTCGTTGGACAAACGTCTTCAATATCTAGACTAACGAGGTCCGTCTGTACAACCGTCTTCTATATCTAGACTAACGAGATCCGTCTGTACAACCGTCTTCTATATCTAGACTAACGAGATCCGTCTGTACAACCCTCTTCTATATCTAGTCTAACGAGATCCGTCTGTACAACCGTCTTCTATATCTAGACTAACGAGATCCGTCGTTGTACAACCCTCTTCTATATCTAGTCTAACGAGATCCGTCTGTACAACCGTTTTCTATATCTAGACTATCGAGATCCGTCTGTACAACCGTCTTCTATATCTAGACAAACGAGATCCGTCTGTACAACCGTTTTCTATATCTAGACTAACGAGATACGTCGTGGGACAAACGTCTTCAATATCTAGACTAACGAGATCCGTCTGTACAACCGTCTTCTATATCTAGACTAACGAGATACGTCGTTGTACAACCATCTTCTATATCTAGACTAACGGGATCCGTCTGTACAACCGTCTTCTATATCTAGACTAACGAGATCTCTCGTTATACAACCGTCTTCTATATCTAGACTAACGAGATCCGTCTGTACAACCGTCTTCTATATCTAGACTAACGAGATCTCTCGTTATACAACCGTCTTCTATATCTAGACTAACGAGATCCGTCTGTACAACAGTCTTCTATATCTAGACTAACGAGATCTCTCGATGTACAACCGTCTTCTATATCTAGACTAACGAGATCCGTCGTTGTACAACCATCTTCTATATCTAAACTAACGAGATCCGTCTGTACAACCGTCTTCTATATCTAGACTAACGAGATCCGTCTGTACAACCGTTTTCTATATCTAGTCTAACGAGATCCGTCGTTGTACAACCGTCTTCTATATCTAGACTAATGAGATCCGTCTGTACAACCGTCTTCTATATCTAGACTAACGAGATCCGTCTGTACAACCGTTTTCTATATCTAGACTAACGAGATACGTCGTTGGACAACCGTCTTCTATATCTAGACTCACGAGATCCGTCTGTACAACCGTTTTCTATATCTAGACTAACGAGCTCCGTCTGTACAACCGTCTTCAATATCTAGACTAACGAGATCCGTCTGTACAACCGTCTTCTATATCTAGACTAACGGGATACGTCGTTGGACAAACGTCTTCAATATCTAGACCAACGAGATCCGTCTGTACAACCGTCTTCTATATCTAAACTAACGAGATCCGTCTGTACAACCGTCTTCTATATCTAGACTAACGAGATCCGTCTGTACAACCGTTTTCTATATCTAGTCTAACGAGATCCGTCGTTGTACAACCGTCTTCTATATCTAGACTAATGAGATCCGTCTGTACAACCGTCTTCTATATCTAGACTAACGAGATCCGTCTGTACAACCGTTTTCTATATCTAGACTAACGAGATACGTCGTTGGACAACCGTCTTCTATATCTAGACTCACGAGATCCGTCTGTACAACCGTCTTCTATATCTAGGCTAACGAGATACGTCGTTGGACAACCGTCTTCTGTATCTAGACTAACGAGATCCGTCTGTACAAACGTCTTCAATATCTAGACTAACGAGATCCGTCTGTACAACCGTCTTCTATATCTAGACTAACGAGATACGTCGTTGGACAAACGTCTTCAATATCTAGACTAACGAGGTCCGTCTGTACAACCGTCTTCTATATCTAGACTAACGAGATCCGTCTGTACAACCATCTTCTATATCTAGACTAACGAGATCTCTCGTTATACAACCGTCTTCTATATCTAGACTAACGATATCCGTCTGTACAACCGTCTTCTATATCTAGACTAACGAGATCCGTCTGTACAACCGTCTTCTATATCTAGACTAACGAGATCCGTCGTTGTACAACCCTCTTCTCTATCTAGTCTAACGAGATCCGTCTGTACAACCGTTTTCTATATCTAGACTAACGAGGTACGTCGTTGGACAAACGTCTTCAATATCTAGACTAACGAGATCCGTCTGTACAACCGTCTTCTATATCTAGACTAACGAGATACGTCGTTGGACAAACGTCTTCAATATCTAGACTAACGAGATCCGTCTGTACAACCGTCTTCTATATCTAGACTAACGAGATACGTCGTTGTACAACCATCTTCTATATCTAGACTAACGGGATCCGTCTGTACAACCGTCTTCTATATCTAGACTAACGAGATCTCTCGTTATACAACCGTCTTCTATATCTAGACTAACGAGATCCGTCTGTACAACCGTCTTCTATATCTAGACTAACGAGATCTCTCGTTATACAACCGTCTTCTATATCTAGACTAACGAGATCCGTCTGTACAACAGTCTTCTATATCTAGACTAACGAGATCTCTCGATGTACAACCGTCTTCTATATCTAGACTAACGAGATCCGTCTGTACAACCGTCTTCTATATCTAGACTAACGAGATCCGTCTGTACAACCGTTTTCTATATCTAGACTAACGAGATACGTCGTGGGACAAACGTCTTCTATATCTAGACTAACGAGATCCGTCTGTACAACCGTCTTCTATATCTAGACTAACGGGATCCGTCTGTACAACCGTCTTCTATATCTAGACTACCGAGATCCGTCTGTACAACCGTCTTCTATATCTAGACTAACGAGATCCGTCTGTACAACCGTCTTCTATATCTGGACTAACGAGATCCGTTGTTGTACAACCCTCTTCTATATCTAGACTAACGAGATCTCTCGATGTACAACCGTCTTCTATATCTAGACTAACGAGAGACGTCGTTGGACAAACGTCTTCAATATCTAGACTATCGAGATCCGTCTGTACAACCGTCTTCTATATCTAGACAAACGAGATCCGTCTGTACAACCGTTTTCTATATCTAGACTAACGAGATCTCTCGTTATACAACCGTCTTCTATATCTAGACTAACGAGATCCTTCTGTACAACCGTCTTCTATATCTAGACTAACGAGATCTCTCGTTATACAACCGTCTTCTATATCTAGACTAACGAGATCCGTCTGTACAACAGTCTTCTATATCTAGACTAACGAGATCTCTCGATGTACAACCGTTTTCTATATCTAGTCTAACGAGATCCGTCGTTGTACAACCGTCTTCTATATCTAGACTAATGAGATCCGTCTGTACAACCGTCTTCTATATCTAGACTAACGGGATACGTCGTTGGACAAACGTCTTCAATATCTAGACCAACGAGATCCGTCTGTACAACCGTCTTCTATATCTAAACTAACGAGATCCGTCTGTACAACCGTCTTCTATATCTAGACTAACGAGATCCGTCTGTACAACCGTTTTCTATATCTAGTCTAACGAGATCCGTCGTTGTACAACCGTCTTCTATATCTAGACTAATGAGATCCGTCTGTACAACCGTCTTCTATATCTAGACTAACGAGATCCGTCTGTACAACCGTTTTCTATATCTAGACTAACGAGATACGTCGTTGGACAACCGTCTTCTATATCTAGACTCACGAGATCCGTCTGTACAACCGTCTTCTATATCTAGGCTAACGAGATACGTCGTTGGACAACCGTCTTCTGTATCTAGACTAACGAGATCCGTCTGTACAAACGTCTTCAATATCTAGACTAACGAGATCCGTCTGTACAACCGTCTTCTATATCTAGACTAACGAGATACGTCGTTGGACAAACGTCTTCAATATCTAGACTAACGAGGTCCGTCTGTACAACCGTCTTCTATATCTAGACTAACGAGATCCGTCTGTACAACCATCTTCTATATCTAGACTAACGAGATCTCTCGTTATACAACCGTCTTCTATATCTAGACTAACGAGATCCGTCTGTACAACCGTCTTCTATATCTAGACTAACGAGATCCGTCTGTACAACCGTCTTCTATATCTAGACTAACGAGATCCGTCGTTGTACAACCCTCTTCTCTATCTAGTCTAACGAGATCCGTCTGTACAACCGTCTTCTATATCTAGACTAACGAGATCTCTCGTTATACAACCGTCTTCTATATCTAGACTAACGAGATCCGTCTGTACAACAGTCTTCTATATCTAGACTAACGAGATCTCTCGATGTACAACCGTCTCCTATATCTAGACTAACGAGATCCGTCGTTGTACAACCATCTTCTATATCTAGACTAACGAGATCCGTCTGTACAACCGTTTTCTATATCTAGTCTAACGAGATCCGTCGTTGTACATCCGTCTTCTATATCTAGACTAACGAGATCTCTCGTTATACAACCGTCTTCTATATCTAGACTAACGAGATCCGTCTGTACAACCGTTTTCTATATCTAGACTAACGAGATACGTCGTGGGACAAACGTCTTCAATATCTAGACTAACGAGATCCGTCTGTACAACCGTCTTCTATATCTAGACTAACGAGATACGTCGTTGTACAACCATCTTCTATATCTAGACTAACGGGATCCGTCTGTACAACCGTCTTCTATATCTAGACTAACGAGATCTCTCGTTATACAACCGTCTTCTATATCTAGACTAACGAGATCCGTCTGTACAACCGTCTTCTATATCTAGACTAACGAGATCTCTCGTTATACAACCGTCTTCTATATCTAGACTAACGAGATCCGTCTGTACAACAGTCTTCTATATCTAGACTAACGAGATCTCTCGATGTACAACCGTCTTCTATATCTAGACTAACGAGATCCGTCGTTGTACAACCATCTTCTATATCTAAACTAACGAGATCCGTCTGTACAACCGTCTTCTATATCTAGACTAACGAGATCCGTCTGTACAACCGTTTTCTATATCTAGTCTAACGAGATCCGTCGTTGTACAACCGTCTTCTATATCTAGACTAATGAGATCCGTCTGTACAACCGTCTTCTATATCTAGACTAACGGGATACGTCGTTGGACAAACGTCTTCAATATCTAGACCAACGAGATCCGTCTGTACAACCGTCTTCTATATCTAAACTAACGAGATCCGTCTGTACAACCGTCTTCTATATCTAGACTAACGAGATCCGTCTGTACAACCGTTTTCTATATCTAGTCTAACGAGATCCGTCGTTGTACAACCGTCTTCTATATCTAGACTAATGAGATCCGTCTGTACAACCGTCTTCTATATCTAGACTAACGAGATCCGTCTGTACAACCGTTTTCTATATCTAGACTAACGAGATCTCTCGTTATACAACCGTCTTCTATATCTAGACTAACGAGATCCGTCTGTACAACAGTCTTCTATATCTAGACTAACGAGATCTCTCGATGTACAACCGTCTTCTATATCTAGACTAACGAGATCCGTCGTTGTACAACCATCTTCTATATCTAAACTAACGAGATCCGTCTGTACAACCGTCTTCTATATCTAGACTAACGAGATCCGTCTGTACAACCGTTTTCTATATCTAGTCTAACGAGATCCGTCGTTGTACAACCGTCTTCTATATCTAGACTAATGAGATCCGTCTGTACAACCGTCTTCTATATCTAGACTAACGGGATACGTCGTTGGACAACCGTCTTCTATATCTAGACTAACGAGATCCGTCTGTACAACCATCTTCTATATCTAGACTAACGAGATCTCTCGTTATACAACCGTCTTCTATATCTAGACTAACGAGATCCGTCTGTACAACCGTCTTCTATATCTAGACTAACGAGATCCGTCTGTACAACCGTCTTCTATATCTAGACTAACGAGATCCGTCGTTGTACAACCCTCTTCTCTATCTAGTCTAACGAGATCCGTCTGTACAACCGTTTTCTATATCTAGACTAACGAGGTACGTCGTTGGACAAACGTCTTCAATATCTAGACTAACGAGATCCGTCTGTACAACCGTCTTCTATATCTAGACTAACGAGATACGTCGTTGTACAACCATCTTCTATATCTAGACTAACGGGATCCGTCTGTACAACCGTCTTCTATATCTAGACTAACGAGATCTCTCGTTATACAACCGTCTTCTATATCTAGACTAACGAGATCCGTCTGTACAACCGTCTTCTATATCTAGACTAACGAGATCTCTCGTTATACAACCGTCTTCTATATCTAGACTAACGACATCCGTCTGTACAACAGTCTTCTATATCTAGACTAACGAGATCTCTCGATGTACAACCGTCTCCTATATCTAGACTAACGAGATCCGTCGTTGTACAACCATCTTCTATATCTAGACTAACGAGATCCGTCTGTACAACCGTTTTCTATATCTAGTCTAACGAGATCCGTCGTTGTACAACCGTCTTCTATATCTAGACTAACGAGATCTCTCGTTATACAACCGTCTTCTATATCTAGACTAACGAGATCCGTCTGTACAACCGTTTTCTATATCTAGACTAACGAGATCTCTCGTTATACAACCGTCTTCTATATCTAGACTAACGAGATCCGTCTGTACAACCGTCTTCTATATCTAGACTAACGAGATCCGTCTATACAACCGTCTTCTATATCTAGACTAACGAGATACGTCGTTGGACAAACGTCTTCAATATCTAGACTAACGAGGTCCGTCTGTACAACCGTCTTCTATATCTAGACTAACGAGATCCGTCTGTACAACCGTCTTCTATATCTAGACTAACGAGATCCGTCTGTACAACCCTCTTCTATATCTAGTCTAACGAGATCCGTCTGTACAACCGTCTTCTATATCTAGACTAACGAGATCCGTCGTTGTACAACCCTCTTCTATATCTAGTCTAACGAGATCCGTCTGTACAACCGTTTTCTATATCTAGACTATCGAGATCCGTCTGTACAACCGTCTTCTATATCTAGACAAACGAGATCCGTCTGTACAACCGTTTTCTATATCTAGACTAACGAGATACGTCGTGGGACAAACGTCTTCAATATCTAGACTAACGAGATCCGTCTGTACAACCGTCTTCTATATCTAGACTAACGAGATACGTCGTTGTACAACCATCTTCTATATCTAGACTAACGGGATCCGTCTGTACAACCGTCTTCTATATCTAGACTAACGAGATCTCTCGTTATACAACCGTCTTCTATATCTAGACTAACGAGATCCGTCTGTACAACCGTCTTCTATATCTAGACTAACGAGATCTCTCGTTATACAACCGTCTTCTATATCTAGACTAACGAGATCCGTCTGTACAACAGTCTTCTATATCTAGACTAACGAGATCTCTCGATGTACAACCGTCTTCTATATCTAGACTAACGAGATCCGTCGTTGTACAACCATCTTCTATATCTAAACTAACGAGATCCGTCTGTTCAACCGTCTTCTATATCTAGACTAACGAGATCCGTCTGTACAACCGTTTTCTATATCTAGTCTAACGAGATCCGTCGTTGTACAACCGTCTTCTATATCTAGACTAATGAGATCCGTCTGTACAACCGTCTTCTATATCTAGACTAACGGGATACGTCGTTGGACAAACGTCTTCAATATCTAGACCAAAGAGATCCGTCTGTACAACCGTCTTCTATATCTAAACTAACGAGATCCGTCTGTACAACCGTCTTCTATATCTAGACTAACGAGATCCGTCTGTACAACCGTTTTCTATATCTAGTCTAACGAGATCCGTCGTTGTACAACCGTCTTCTATATCTAGACTAATGAGATCCGTCTGTACAACCGTCTTCTATATCTAGACTAACGAGATCCGTCTGTACAACCGTTTTCTATATCTAGACTAACGAGATACGTCGTTGGACAACCGTCTTCTATATCTAGACTCACGAGATCCGTCTGTACAACCGTCTTCTATATCTAGGCTAACGAGATACGTCGTTGGACAACCGTCTTCTGTATCTAGACTAACGAGATCCGTCTGTACAAACGTCTTCAATATCTAGACTAACGAGATCCGTCTGTACAACCGTCTTCTATATCTAGACTAACGAGATACGTCGTTGGACAAACGTCTTCAATATCTAGACTAACGAGGTCCGTCTGTACAACCGTCTTCTATATCTAGACTAACGAGATCCGTCTGTACAACCATCTTCTATATCTAGACTAACGAGATCTCTCGTTATACAACCGTCTTCTATATCTAGACTAACGAGATCCGTCTGTACAACCGTCTTCTATATCTAGACTAACGAGATCCGTCTGTACAACCGTCTTCTATATCTAGACTAACGAGATCCGTCGTTGTACAACCCTCTTCTCTATCTAGTCTAACGAGATCCGTCTGTACAACCGTCTTCTATATCTAGACTAACGAGATCTCTCGTTATACAACCGTCTTCTATATCTAGACTAACGAGATCCGTCTGTACAACAGTCTTCTATATCTAGACTAACGAGATCTCTCGATGTACAACCGTCTCCTATATCTAGACTAACGAGATCCGTCGTTGTACAACCATCTTCTATATCTAGACTAACGAGATCCGTCTGTACAACCGTTTTCTATATCTAGTCTAACGAGATCCGTCGTTGTACAACCGTCTTCTATATCTAGACTAACGAGATCTCTCGTTATACAACCGTCTTCTATATCTAGACTAACGAGATCCGTCTGTACAACCGTTTTCTATATCTAGACTAACGAGATACGTCGTGGGACAAACGTCTTCAATATCTAGACTAACGAGATCCGTCTGTACAACCGTCTTCTATATCTAGACTAACGAGATACGTCGTTGTACAACCATCTTCTATATCTAGACTAACGGGATCCGTCTGTACAACCGTCTTCTATATCTAGACTAACGAGATCTCTCGTTATACAACCGTCTTCTATATCTAGACTAACGAGATCCGTCTGTACAACCGTCTTCTATATCTAGACTAACGAGATCTCTCGTTATACAACCGTCTTCTATATCTAGACTAACGAGATCCGTCTGTACAACAGTCTTCTATATCTAGACTAACGAGATCTCTCGATGTACAACCGTCTTCTATATCTAGACTAACGATATCCGTCGTTGTACAACCATCTTCTATATCTAAACTAACGAGATCCGTCTGTACAACCGTCTTCTATATCTAGACTAACGAGATCCGTCTGTACAACCGTTTTCTATATCTAGTCTAACGAGATCCGTCGTTGTACAACCGTCTTCTATATCTAGACTAATGAGATCCGTCTGTACAACCGTCTTCTATATCTAGACTAACGGGATACGTCGTTGGACAAACGTCTTCAATATCTAGACCAACGAGATCCGTCTGTACAACCGTCTTCTATATCTAAACTAACGAGATCCGTCTGTACAACCGTCTTCTATATCTAGACTAACGAGATCCGTCTGTACAACCGTTTTCTATATCTAGTCTAACGAGATCCGTCGTTGTACAACCGTCTTCTATATCTAGACTAATGAGATCCGTCTGTACAACCGTCTTCTATATCTAGACTAACGAGATCCGTCTGTACAACCGTTTTCTATATCTAGACTAACGAGATACGTCGTTGGACAACCGTCTTCTATATCTAGACTCACGAGATCCGTCTGTACAACCGTCTTCTATATCTAGGCTAACGAGATACGTCGTTGGACAACCGTCTTCTGTATCTAGACTAACGAGATCCGTCTGTACAAACGTCTTCAATATCTAGACTAACGAGATCCGTCTGTACAACCGTCTTCTATATCTAGACTAACGAGATCCGTCTGTACAACCATCTTCTATATCTAGACTAACGAGATCTCTCGTTATACAACCGTCTTCTATATCTAGACTAACGAGATCCGTCTGTACAACCGTCTTCTATATCTAGACTAACGAGATCCGTCTGTACAACCGTCTTCTATATCTAGACTAACGAGATCCGTCGTTGTACAACCCTCTTCTCTATCTAGTCTAACGAGATCCGTCTGTACAACCGTTTTCTATATCTAGACTAACGAGGTACGTCGTTGGACAAACGTCTTCAATATCTAGACTAACGAGATCCGTCTGTACAACCGTCTTCTATATCTAGACTAACGAGATACGTCGTTGGACAAACGTCTTCAATATCTAGACTAACGAGATCCGTCTGTACAACCGTCTTCTATATCTAGACTAACGAGATACGTCGTTGTACAACCATCTTCTATATCTAGACTAACGGGATCCGTCTGTACAACCGTCTTCTATATCTAGACTAACGAGATCTCTCGTTATACAACCGTCTTCTATATCTAGACTAACGAGGTCCGTCTGTACAACCGTCTTCTATATCTAGACTAACGAGATCTCTCGTTATACAACCGTCTTCTATATCTAGACTAACGACATCCGTCTGTACAACAGTCTTCTATATCTAGACTAACGAGATCTCTCGATGTACAACCGTCTCCTATATCTAGACTAACGAGATCCGTCGTTGTACTACCATCTTCTATATCTAGACTAACGAGATCCGTCTGTACAACCGTTTTCTATATCTAGTCTAACGAGATCCGTCGTTGTACAACCGTCTTCTATATCTAGACTAACGAGATCTCTCGTTATACAACCGTCTTCTATATCTAGACTAACGAGATCCGTCTGTACAACCGTTTTCTATATCTAGACTAACGAGATACGTCGTTGGACAACCGTCTTCTATATCTAGACTCACGAGATCCGTCTGTACAACCGTCTTCTATATCTAGGCTAACGAGATACGTCGTTGGACAACCGTCTTCTGTATCTAGACTAACGAGATACGTCTGTACAAACGTCTTCAATATCTAGACTAACGAGGTCCGTCTGTACAACCGTCTTCTATATCTAGACTAACGAGATCCGTCTGTACAACCGTCTTCTATATCTAGACTAACGAGATCCGTCGTTGTACAACCGTCTTCTATATCTAGACTAACGAGATCTCTCGTTATACAACCGTCTTCTATATCTAGACTAACGAGATCCGTCTGTACAACCGTCTTCTATATCTAGACTCACGAGATCCGTCTGTACAACCGTCTTCTATATCTAGACTAACGAGATCCGTCTGTACAACCGTCTTCTATATCTAGACTAACGAGATCCGTCGTTGTACAACCATCTTCTATATCTAAACTAACGAGATCCGTCTGTACAACCGTCTTCTATATCTAGACTAACGGGATCCGTCTGTACAACCGTCTTCTATATCTAGACTAACGAGATCTCTCGTTATACAACCGTCTTCTATATCTAGACTAACGAGATCCGTCTGTACAACCGTCTTCTATATCTAGACTAACGAGATCTCTCGTTATACAACCGTCTTCTATATCTAGACTAACGAGATCTCTCGTTATACAACCGTCTTCTATATCTAGACTAACGAGATCCGTCTGTACAACCGTCTTCTATATCTAGACTAACGAGATCCGTCTGTACAACCGTTTTCTATATCTAGACTAACGAGATACGTCGTTGGACAACCGTCTTCTATATGTAGACTCACGAGATCCGTCTGTACAACCGTTTTCTATATCTAGACTAACGAGGTACGTCGTTGGACAAACGTCTTCAATATCTAGACTAACGAGATCCGTCTGTACAACCGTCTTCTATATCTAGACTAACGATATACGTCGTTGGACAAACGTCTTCAATATCTAGACTAACGAGATCCGTCTGTACAACCGTCTTCTATATCTAGACTAACGAGATCTCTCGTTATACAACCGTCTTCTATATCTAGACTAACGAGATCCGTCTGTACAACCGTCTTCTATATCTAGACGAACGAGATCCGTCTGTACAACCGTCTTCTATATCTAGACTCACGAGATCCGTCTGTACAACCGTCTTCTATATCTAGACTAACGAGATCCGTCTGTACAACCGTCTTCTATATCTAGACTAACGAGATCCGTCGTTGTACAACCGTCTTCTATATCTAGACTAACGAGATCTCTCGTTATACAACCGTCTTCTATATCTAGACTAACGAGATCCGTCTGTACAACCGTCTTCTATATCTAGACGAACGAGATCCGTCTGTACAACCGTCTTCTATATCTAGACTCACGCGATCCGTCTGTACAACCGTCTTCTATATCTAGACTAACGAGATCCGTCTGTACAACCGTCTTCTATATCTAGACTAACGAGATCCGTCGTTGTACAACCATCTTCTATATCTAAACTAACGAGATCCGTCTGTACAACCGTCTTCTATATCTAGACTAACGGGATCCGTCTGTACAACCGTCTTCTATATCTAGACTAACGAGATCTCTCGTTATACAACCGTCTTCTATATCTAGACTAACGAGATCCGTCTGTACAACCGTCTTCTATATCTAGACTAACGAGATCTCTCGTTATACAACCGTCTTCTATATCTAGACTAACGAGATCTCTCGTTATACAACCGTCTTCTATATCTAGACTAACGAGATCCGTCTGTACAACCGTCTTCTATATCTAGACTAACGAGATCCGTCTGTACAACCGTTTTCTATATCTAGACTAACGAGATACGTCGTTGGACAACCGTCTTCTATATCTAGACTCACGAGATCCGTCTGTACAACCGTTTTCTATATCTAGACTAACGAGGTACGTCGTTGGACAAACGTCTTCAATATCTAGACTAACGAGATCCGTCTGTACAACCGTCTTCTATATCTAGACTAACGATATACGTCGTTGGACAAACGTCTTCAATATCTAGACTAACGAGATCCGTCTGTACAACCGTCTTCTATATCTAGACTAACGAGATCTCTCGTTATACAACCGTCTTCTATATCTAGACTAACGAGATCCGTCTGTACAACCGTCTTCTATATCTAGACGAACGAGATCCGTCTGTACAACCGTCTTCTATATCTAGACTCACGAGATCCGTCTGTACAACCGTCTTCTATATCTAGACTAACGAGATCCGTCTGTACAACCGTCTTCTATATCTAGACTAACGAGATCCGTCGTTGTACAACCATCTTCTATATCTAAACTAACGAGATCCGTCTGTACAACCGTCTTCTATATCTAGACTAACGGGATCCGTCTGTACAACCGTCTTCTATATCTAGACTAACGAGATCTCTCGTTATACAACCGTCTTCTATATCTAGACTAACGAGATCCGTCTGTACAACCGTCTTCTGTATCTAGACTAACGAGATCTCTCGTTATACAACCGTCTTCTATATCTAGACTAACGAGATCTCTCGTTATACAACCGTCTTCTATATCTAGACTAACGAGATCCGTCTGTACAACCGTCTTCTATATCTAGACTAACGAGATCCGTCTGTACAACCGTTTTCTATATCTAGACTAACGAGATACGTCGTTGGTCAACCGTCTTCTATATCTAGACTCACGAGATCCGTCTGTACAACCGTTTTCTATATCTAGACTAACGAGGTACGTCGTTGGACAAACGTCTTCAATATCTAGACTAACGAGATCCGTCTGTACAACCGTCTTCTATATCTAGACTAACGATATACGTCGTTGGACAAACGTCTTCAATATCTAGACTAACGAGATCCGTCTGTACAACCGTCTTCTATATCTAGACTAACGAGATCTCTCGTTATACAACCGTCTTCTATATCTAGACTAACGAGATCCGTCTGTACAACAGTCTTCTATATCTAGACTAACGAGATCTCTCGTTATACAACCGTCTTCTATATCTAGACTAACGAGATCCGTCTGTACAACAGTCTTCTATATCTAGACTAACGAGATCTCTCGATGTACAACCGTCTCCTATATCTAGACTAACGAGATCCGTCGTTGTACAACCATCTTCTATATCTAGACTAACGAGATCCGTCGTTGTACAACCGTCTTCTATATCTAGACTAACGAGATCCGTTTGTACAACCGTCTTCTATATCTAGACTAACGGGATCCGTCTGTACAACCGTCTTCTATATCTAGACTACCGAGATCCGTCTGTACAACCGTCTTCTATATCTAGACTAACGAGATCCGTCGTTGTACAACCGTCTTCTGTATCTAGACTAACGAGATCCGTCTGTACAACCGTCTCCTATATCTAGACTAACGAGATATCTCGATGTACAACCGCCATCTATATCTAGACTAACGAGATCCGTTGTTGTACAACCCTCTTCTATATCTAGACTAACGAGATCTCTCGATGTACAACCGTCTTCTATATCTAGACTAACGAGATACGTCGTTGGACAAACGTCTTCAATATCTAGACTAACGAGCTCTGTCTGTACAACCGTCTTCTATATCTAGACTAACGAGATCCGTCGTAGTACAACCCTCTTCTATATCTAGACTAACGAGATCCGTCTGTACAACCGTTTTCTATATCTAGACTAACGAGATACCTCGTTGGACAAACGTCTTCTATATCTAGACTAACGAGATCCGTCTGTACAACCGTTTTCTATATCTAGTCTAACGAGATCCGTCGTTGTACAACCGTCTTCTATATCTAGACTAATGAGATCCGTCTGTACAACCGACTTCTTTATCTAGACTAACGAGATCTCTCGTTATACAACCGTCTTCTATATCTAGACTAACGAGATCCGTCTGTACACCCGTCTTCTATATCTAGACTAACGAGTTCTCTCGTTATACAACCGTCTTCTATATCTAGACTAACGAGATCCGTCTGTACAACAGTCTTCTATATCTAGACTAACGAGATCTCTCGATGTACAACCGTCTTCTATATCTAGACTAACGAGATCCGTCGTTGTACAACCATCTTCTATATCTACACTAACGAGATCCGTCTGTACAACCGTCTTCTATATCTAGACTAACGAGATCCGTCTGTACAACCGTTTTCTATATCTAGTCTAACGAGATCCGTCGTTGTACAACCGTCTTCTATATCTAGACTAATGAGATCCGTCTGTACAACCGTCTTCTATATCTAGACTAACGAGATCCGTCTGTACAACCGTTTTCTATATCTAGACTAACGAGATACGCCGTTGGACAACCGTCTTCTATATCTAGACTCACGAGATCCGTCTGTACAACCGTTTTCTATATCTAGACTAACGAGATCCGTCTGTACAACCGTCTTTAATATCTAGACTAACGAGATCCGTCTGTACAACCGTCTTCTATATCTAGACTAACGGGATACGTCGTTGGACAAACGTCTTCAATATCTAGACCAACGAGATCCGTCTGTACAACCGTCTTCTATATCTAAACTAACGAGATCCGTCTGTACAAACGTCTTCTATATCTAGACTAACGAGATCCGTCTGTACAACCGTTTTCTATATCTAGTCTAACGAGATCCGTCGTTGTACAACCGTCTTCTATATCTAGACTAATGAGATCCGTCTGTACAACCGTCTTCTATATCTAGACTAACGAGATCCGTCTGTACAACCGTTTTCTATATCTAGTCTAACGAGATCCGTCTGTACAACCGTTTTCCATATCTAGACTAACGAGATACGTCGTTGGACAACCGTCTTCTATATCTAGACTCACGAGATCCGTCTGTACAACCGTCTTCTATATCTAGACTAACGAGATCCGTCTGTACAACCGTCTTCTATATCTAGACTAACGAGATCCGTCGTTGTACAACCGTCTTCTATATCTAGACTAACGAGATCTCTCGTTATACAACCGTCTTCTATATCTAGACTAACGAGATCCGTCTGTACAACCGTCTTCTATATCTAGACGAACGAGATCCGTCTGTACAACCGTCTTCTATATCTAGACTCACGCGATCCGTCTGTACAACCGTCTTCTATATCTAGACTAACGAGATCCGTCTGTACAACCGTCTTCTATATCTAGACTAACGAGATCCGTCGTTGTACAACCATCTTCTATATCTAAACTAACGAGATCCGTCTGTACAACCGTCTTCTATATCTAGACTAACGGGATCCGTCTGTACAACCGTCTTCTATATCTAGACTAACGAGATCTCTCGTTATACAACCGTCTTCTATATCTAGACTAACGAGATCCGTCTGTACAACCGTCTTCTATATCTAGACTAACGAGATCTCTCGTTATACAACCGTCTTCTATATCTAGACTAACGAGATCTCTCGTTATACAACCGTCTTCTATATCTAGACTAACGAGATCCGTCTGTACAACCGTCTTCTATATCTAGACTAACGAGATCCGTCTGTACAACCGTTTTCTATATCTAGACTAACGAGATACGTCGTTGGACAACCGTCTTCTATATCTAGACTCACGAGATCCGTCTGTACAACCGTTTTCTATATCTAGACTAACGAGGTACGTCGTTGGACAAACGTCTTCAATATCTAGACTAACGAGATCCGTCTGTACAACCGTCTTCTATATCTAGACTAACGATATACGTCGTTGGACAAACGTCTTCAATATCTAGACTAACGAGATCCGTCTGTACAACCGTCTTCTATATCTAGACTAACGAGATCTCTCGTTATACAACCGTCTTCTATATCTAGACTAACGAGATCCGTCTGTACAACCGTCTTCTATATCTAGACGAACGAGATCCGTCTGTACAACCGTCTTCTATATCTAGACTCACGAGATCCGTCTGTACAACCGTCTTCTATATCTAGACTAACGAGATCCGTCTGTACAACCGTCTTCTATATCTAGACTAACGAGATCCGTCGTTGTACAACCATCTTCTATATCTAAACTAACGAGATCCGTCTGTACAACCGTCTTCTATATCTAGACTAACGGGATCCGTCTGTACAACCGTCTTCTATATCTAGACTAACGAGATCTCTCGTTATACAACCGTCTTCTATATCTAGACTAACGAGATCCGTCTGTACAACCGTCTTCTGTATCTAGACTAACGAGATCTCTCGTTATACAACCGTCTTCTATATCTAGACTAACGAGATCTCTCGTTATACAACCGTCTTCTATATCTAGACTAACGAGATCCGTCTGTACAACCGTCTTCTATATCTAGACTAACGAGATCCGTCTGTACAACCGTTTTCTATATCTAGACTAACGAGATACGTCGTTGGTCAACCGTCTTCTATATCTAGACTCACGAGATCCGTCTGTACAACCGTTTTCTATATCTAGACTAACGAGGTACGTCGTTGGACAAACGTCTTCAATATCTAGACTAACGAGATCCGTCTGTACAACCGTCTTCTATATCTAGACTAACGATATACGTCGTTGGACAAACGTCTTCAATATCTAGACTAACGAGATCCGTCTGTACAACCGTCTTCTATATCTAGACTAACGAGATCTCTCGTTATACAACCGTCTTCTATATCTAGACTAACGAGATCCGTCTGTACAACAGTCTTCTATATCTAGACTAACGAGATCTCTCGTTATACAACCGTCTTCTATATCTAGACTAACGAGATCCGTCTGTACAACAGTCTTCTATATCTAGACTAACGAGATCTCTCGATGTACAACCGTCTCCTATATCTAGACTAACGAGATCCGTCGTTGTACAACCATCTTCTATATCTAGACTAACGAGATCCGTCGTTGTACAACCGTCTTCTATATCTAGACTAACGAGATCCGTTTGTACAACCGTCTTCTATATCTAGACTAACGGGATCCGTCTGTACAACCGTCTTCTATATCTAGACTACCGAGATCCGTCTGTACAACCGTCTTCTATATCTAGACTAACGAGATCCGTCGTTGTACAACCGTCTTCTGTATCTAGACTAACGAGATCCGTCTGTACAACCGTCTCCTATATCTAGACTAACGAGATATCTCGATGTACAACCGTCATCTATATCTAGACTAACGAGATCCGTTGTTGTACAACCCTCTTCTATATCTAGACTAACGAGATCTCTCGATGTACAACCGTCTTCTATATCTAGACTAACGAGATACGTCGTTGGACAAACGTCTTCAATATCTAGACTAACGAGCTCTGTCTGTACAACCGTCTTCTATATCTAGACTAACGAGATCCGTCGTAGTACAACCCTCTTCTATATCTAGACTCACGAGATCCGTCTGTACAACCGTTTTCTATATCTAGACTAACGAGATACCTCGTTGGACAAACGTCTTCTATATCTAGACTAACGAGATCCGTCTGTACAACCGTTTTCTATATCTAGTCTAACGAGATCCGTCGTTGTACAACCGTCTTCTATATCTAGACTAATGAGATCCGTCTGTACAACCGACTTCTTTATCTAGACTAACGAGATCTCTCGTTATACAACCGTCTTCTATATCTAGACTAACGAGATCCGTCTGTACACCCGTCTTCTATATCTAGACTAACGAGTTCTCTCGTTATACAACCGTCTTCTATATCTAGACTAACGAGATCCGTCTGTACAACAGTCTTCTATATCTAGACTAACGAGATCTCTCGATGTACAACCGTCTTCTATATCTAGACTAACGAGATCCGTCGTTGTACAACCATCTTCTATATCTACACTAACGAGATCCGTCTGTACAACCGTCTTCTATATCTAGACTAACGAGATCCGTCTGTACAACCGTTTTCTATATCTAGTCTAACGAGATCCGTCGTTGTACAACCGTCTTCTATATCTAGACTAATGAGATCCGTCTGTACAACCGTCTTCTATATCTAGACTAACGAGATCCGTCTGTACAACCGTTTTCTATATCTAGACTAACGAGATACGCCGTTGGACAACCGTCTTCTATATCTAGACTCACGAGATCCGTCTGTACAACCGTTTTCTATATCTAGACTAACGAGATCCGTCTGTACAACCGTCTTTAATATCTAGACTAACGAGATCCGTCTGTACAACCGTCTTCTATATCTAGACTAACGGGATACGTCGTTGGACAAACGTCTTCAATATCTAGACCAACGAGATCCGTCTGTACAACCGTCTTCTATATCTAAACTAACGAGATCCGTCTGTACAAACGTCTTCTATATCTAGACTAACGAGATCCGTCTGTACAACCGTTTTCTATATCTAGTCTAACGAGATCCGTCGTTGTACAACCGTCTTCTATATCTAGACTAATGAGATCCGTCTGTACAACCGTCTTCTATATCTAGACTAACGAGATCCGTCTGTACAACCGTTTTCTATATCTAGTCTAACGAGATCCGTCTGTACAACCGTTTTCCATATCTAGACTAACGAGATACGTCGTTGGACAACCGTCTTCTATATCTAGACTCACGAGATCCGTCTGTACAACCGTCTTCTATATCTAGACTAACGAGATACGTCGTTGTACAACCATCTTCTATATCTAGACTAACGGGATCCGTCTGTACAACCGACTTCTTTATCTAGACTAACGAGATCTCTCGTTATACAACCGTCTTCTATATCTAGACTAACGAGATCCGTCTGTACAACCGTCTTCTATATCTAGACTAACGAGATCTCTCGTTATACAACCGTCTTCTATATCTAGACTAACGAGATCCGTCTGTACAACAGTCTTCTATATCTAGACTAACGAGATCTCTCGATGTACAACCGTCTTCTATATCTAGACTAACGAGATCCGTCGTTGTACAACCATCTTCTATATCTAAACTAACGAGATCCGTCTGTACAACCGTCTTCTATATCTAGACTAACGAGATCCGTCTGTACAACCGTTTTCTATATCTAGTCTAACGAGATCCGTCGTTGTACAACCGTCTTCTATATCTAGACTAATGAGATCCGTCTGTACAACCGTCTTCTATATCTAGACTAACGGGATACGTCGTTGGACAAACGTCTTCAATATCTAGACCAACGAGATCCGTCTGTACAACCGTCTTCTATATCTAAACTAACGAGATCCGTCTGTACAACCGTCTTCTATATCTAGACTAACGAGATCCGTCTGTACAACCGTTTTCTATATCTAGTCTAACGAGATCCGTCGTTGTACAACCGTCTTCTATATCTAGACTAATGAGATCCGTCTGTACAACCGTCTTCTATATCTAGACTAACGAGATCCGTCTGTACAACCGTTTTCTATATCTAGACTAACGAGATACGTCGTTGGACAACCGTCTTCTATATCTAGACTCACGAGATCCGTCTGTACAACCGTCTTCTATATCTAGGCTAACGAGATACGTCGTTGGACAACCGTCTTCTGTATCTAGACTAACGAGATCCGTCTGTACAAACGTCTTCAATATCTAGACTAACGAGATCCGTCTGTACAACCGTCTTCTATATCTAGACTAACGAGATACGTCGTTGGACAAACGTCTTCAATATCTAGACTAACGAGGTCCGTCTGTACAACCGTCTTCTATATCTAGACTAACGAGATCCGTCTGTACAACCATCTTCTATATCTAGACTAACGAGATCTCTCGTTATACAACCGTCTTCTATATCTAGACTAACGAGATCCGTCTGTACAACCGTCTTCTATATCTAGACTAACGAGATCCGTCTGTACAACCGTCTTCTATATCTAGACTAACGAGATCCGTCGTTGTACAACCCTCTTCTCTATCTAGTCTAACGAGATCCGTCTGTACAACCGTCTTCTATATCTAGACTAACGAGATCTCTCGTTATACAACCGTCTTCTATATCTAGACTAACGAGATCCGTCTGTACAACAGTCTTCTATATCTAGACTAACGAGATCTCTCGATGTACAACCGTCTCCTATATCTAGACTAACGAGATCCGTCGTTGTACAACCATCTTCTATATCTAGACTAACGAGATCCGTCTGTACAACCGTTTTCTATATCTAGTCTAACGAGATCCGTCGTTGTACAACCGTCTTCTATATCTAGACTAACGAGATCTCTCGTTATACAACCGTCTTCTATATCTAGACTAACGAGATCCGTCTGTACAACCGTTTTCTATATCTAGACTAACGAGATACGTCGTGGGACAAACGTCTTCAATATCTAGACTAACGAGATCCGTCTGTACAACCGTCTTCTATATCTAGACTAACGAGATACGTCGTTGTACAACCATCTTCTATATCTAGACTAACGGGATCCGTCTGTACAACCGTCTTCTATATCTAGACTAACGAGATCTCTCGTTATACAACCGTCTTCTATATCTAGACTAACGAGATCCGTCTGTACAACCGTCTTCTATATCTAGACTAACGAGATCTCTCGTTATACAACCGTCTTCTATATCTAGACTAACGAGATCCGTCTGTACAACAGTCTTCTATATCTAGACTAACGAGATCTATCGATGTACAACCGTCTTCTATATCTAGACTAACGAGATCCGTCGTTGTACAACCATCTTCTATATCTAAACTAACGAGATCCGTCTGTACAACCGTCTTCTATATCTAGACTAACGAGATCCGTCTGTACAACCGTTTTCTATATCTAGTCTAACGAGATCCGTCGTTGTACAACCGTCTTCTATATCTAGACTAATGAGATCCGTCTGTACAACCGTCTTCTATATCTAGACTAACGGGATACGTCGTTGGACAAACGTCTTCAATATCTAGACCAACGAGATCCGTCTGTACAACCGTCTTCTATATCTAAACTAACGAGATCCGTCTGTACAACCGTCTTCTATATCTAGACTAACGAGATCCGTCTGTACAACCGTTTTCTATATCTAGTCTAACGAGATCCGTCGTTGTACAACCGTCTTCTATATCTAGACTAATGAGATCCGTCTGTACAACCGTCTTCTATATCTAGACTAACGAGATCCGTCTGTACAACCGTTTTCTATATCTAGACTAACGAGATACGTCGTTGGACAACCGTCTTCTATATCTAGACTCACGAGATCCGTCTGTACAACCGTCTTCTATATCTAGGCTAACGAGATACGTCGTTGGACAACCGTCTTCTGTATCTAGACTAACGAGATCCGTCTGTACAAACGTCTTCAATATCTAGACTAACGAGATCCGTCTGTACAACCGTCTTCTATATCTAGACTAACGAGATCCGTCTGTACAACCATCTTCTATATCTAGACTAACGAGATCTCTCGTTATACAACCGTCTTCTATATCTAGACTAACGAGATCCGTCTGTACAACCGTCTTCTATATCTAGACTAACGAGATCCGTCTGTACAACCGTCTTCTATATCTAGACTAACGAGATCCGTCGTTGTACAACCCTCTTCTCTATCTGGTCTAACGAGATCCGTCTGTACAACCGTTTTCTATATCTAGACTAACGAGGTACGTCGTTGGACAAACGTCTTCAATATCTAGACTAACGAGATCCGTCTGTACAACCGTCTTCTATATCTAGACTAACGAGATACGTCGTTGGACAAACGTCTTCAATATCTAGACTAACGAGATCCGTCTGTACAACCGTCTTCTATATCTAGACTAACGAGATACGTCGTTGTACAACCATCTTCTATATCTAGACTAACGGGATCCGTCTGTACAACCGTCTTCTATATCTAGACTAACGAGATCTCTCGTTATACAACCGTCTTCTATATCTAGACTAACGAGATCCGTCTGTACAACCGTCTTCTATATCTAGACTAACGAGATCTCTCGTTATACAACCGTCTTCTATATCTAGACTAACGACATCCGTCTGTACAACAGTCTTCTATATCTAGACTAACGAGATCTCTCGATGTACAACCGTCTCCTATATCTAGACTAACGAGATCCGTCGTTGTACAACCATCTTCTATATCTAGACTAACGAGATCCGTCTGTACAACCGTTTTCTATATCTAGTCTAACGAGATCCGTCGTTGTACAACCGTCTTCTATATCTAGACTAACGAGATCTCTCGTTATACAACCGTCTTCTATATCTAGACTAACGAGATCCGTCTGTACAACCGTTTTCTATATCTAGACTAACGAGATACGTCGTTGGACAACCGTCTTCTATATCTAGACTCACGAGATCCGTCTGTACAACCGTCTTCTATATCTAGGCTAACGAGATACGTCGTTGGACAACCGTCTTCGGTATCTAGACTAACGAGATACGTCTGTACAAACGTCTTCAATATCTAGACTAACGAGGTCCGTCTGTACAACCGTCTTCTATATCTAGACTAACGAGATCCGTCTGTACAACCGTCTTCTATATCTAGACTAACGAGATCCGTCGTTGTACAACCGTCTTCTATATCTAGACTAACGAGATCTCTCGTTATACAACCGTCTTCTATATCTAGACTAACGAGATCCGTCTGTACAACCGTCTTCTATATCTAGACGAACGAGATCCGTCTGTACAACCGTCTTCTATATCTAGACTCACGAGATCCGTCTGTACAACCGTCTTCTATATCTAGACTAACGAGATCCGTCTGTACAACCGTCTTCTATATCTAGACTAACGAGATCCGTCGTTGTACAACCATCTTCTATATCTAAACTAACGAGATCCGTCTGTACAACCGTCTTCTATATCTAGACTAACGGGATCCGTCTGTACAACCGTCTTCTATATCTAGACTAACGAGATCTCTCGTTATACAACCGTCTTCTATATCTAGACTAACGAGATCCGTCTGTACAACCGTCTTCTATATCTAGACTAACGAGATCTCTCGTTATACAACCGTCTTCTATATCTAGACTAACGAGATCTCTCGTTATACAACCGTCTTCTATATCTAGACTAACGAGATCCGTCTGTACAACCGTCTTCTATATCTAGACTAACGAGATCCGTCTGTACAACCGTTTTCTATATCTAGACTAACGAGATACGTCGTTGGACAACCGTCTTCTATATCTAGACTCACGAGATCCGTCTGTACAACCGTTTTCTATATCTAGACTAACGAGGTACGTCGTTGGACAAACGTCTTCAATATCTAGACTAACGAGATCCGTCTGTACAACCGTCTTCTATATCTAGACTAACGATATACGTCGTTGGACAAACGTCTTCAATATCTAGACTAACGAGATCCGTCTGTACAACCGTCTTCTATATCTAGACTAACGAGATCTCTCGTTATACAACCGTCTTCTATATCTAGACTAACGAGATCCGTCTGTACAACCGTCTTCTATATCTAGACGAACGAGATCCGTCTGTACAACCGTCTTCTATATCTAGACTCACGAGATCCGTCTGTACAACCGTCTTCTATATCTAGACTAACGAGATCCGTCTGTACAACCGTCTTCTATATCTAGACTAACGAGATCCGTCGTTGTACAACCGTCTTCTATATCTAGACTAACGAGATCTCTCGTTATACAACCGTCTTCTATATCTAGACTAACGAGATCCGTCTGTACAACCGTCTTCTATATCTAGACGAACGAGATCCGTCTGTACAACCGTCTTCTATATCTAGACTCACGCGATCCGTCTGTACAACCGTCTTCTATATCTAGACTAACGAGATCCGTCTGTACAACCGTCTTCTATATCTAGACTAACGAGATCCGTCGTTGTACAACCATCTTCTATATCTAAACTAACGAGATCCGTCTGTACAACCGTCTTCTATATCTAGACTAACGGGATCCGTCTGTACAACCGTCTTCTATATCTAGACTAACGAGATCTCTCGTTATACAACCGTCTTCTATATCTAGACTAACGAGATCCGTCTGTACAACCGTCTTCTATATCTAGACTAACGAGATCTCTCGTTATACAACCGTCTTCTATATCTAGACTAACGAGATCCGTCTGTACAACCGTCTTCTATATCTAGACTAACGAGATACGTCGTTGTACAACCATCTTCTATATCTAGACTAACGGGATCCGTCTGTACAACCGTCTTCTATATCTAGACTAACGAGATACGTCGTTGGACAAACGTCTTCAATATCTAGACTAACGAGATCCGTCTGTACAACCGTCTTCTATATCTAGACTAACGAGATACGTCGTTGTACAACCATCTTCTATATCTAGACTAACGGGATCCGTCTGTACAACCGTCTTCTATATCTAGACTAACGAGATCTCTCGTTATACAACCGTCTTCTATATCTAGACTAACGAGATCCGTCTGTACAACCGTCTTCTATATCTAGACTAACGAGATCTCTCGTTATACAACCGTCTTCTATATCTAGACTAACGACATCCGTCTGTACAACAGTCTTCTATATCTAGACTAACGAGATCTCTCGATGTACAACCGTCTCCTATATCTAGACTAACGAGATCCGTCGTTGTACAACCATCTTCTATATCTAGACTAACGAGATCCGTCTGTACAACCGTTTTCTATATCTAGTCTAACGAGATCCGTCGTTGTACAACCGTCTTCTATATCTAGACTAACGAGATCTCTCGTTATACAACCGTCTTCTATATCTAGACTAACGAGATCCGTCTGTACAACCGTTTTCTATATCTAGACTAACGAGATACGTCGTTGGACAACCGTCTTCTATATCTAGACTCACGAGATCCGTCTGTACAACCGTCTTCTATATCTAGGCTAACGAGATACGTCGTTGGACAACCGTCTTCGGTATCTAGACTAACGAGATACGTCTGTACAAACGTCTTCAATATCTAGACTAACGAGGTCCGTCTGTACAACCGTCTTCTATATCTAGACTAACGAGATCCGTCTGTACAACCGTCTTCTATATCTAGACTAACGAGATCCGTCGTTGTACAACCGTCTTCTATATCTAGACTAACGAGATCTCTCGTTATACAACCGTCTTCTATATCTAGACTAACGAGATCCGTCTGTACAACCGTCTTCTATATCTAGACGAACGAGATCCGTCTGTACAACCGTCTTCTATATCTAGACTCACGAGATCCGTCTGTACAACCGTCTTCTATATCTAGACTAACGAGATCCGTCTGTACAACCGTCTTCTATATCTAGACTAACGAGATCCGTCGTTGTACAACCATCTTCTATATCTAAACTAACGAGATCCGTCTGTACAACCGTCTTCTATATCTAGACTAACGGGATCCGTCTGTACAACCGTCTTCTATATCTAGACTAACGAGATCTCTCGTTATACAACCGTCTTCTATATCTAGACTAACGAGATCCGTCTGTACAACCGTCTTCTATATCTAGACTAACGAGATCTCTCGTTATACAACCGTCTTCTATATCTAGACTAACGAGATCTCTCGTTATACAACCGTCTTCTATATCTAGACTAACGAGATCCGTCTGTACAACCGTCTTCTATATCTAGACTAACGAGATCCGTCTGTACAACCGTTTTCTATATCTAGACTAACGAGATACGTCGTTGGACAACCGTCTTCTATATCTAGACTCACGAGATCCGTCTGTACAACCGTTTTCTATATCTAGACTAACGAGGTACGTCGTTGGACAAACGTCTTCAATATCTAGACTAACGAGATCCGTCTGTACAACCGTCTTCTATATCTAGACTAACGATATACGTCGTTGGACAAACGTCTTCAATATCTAGACTAACGAGATCCGTCTGTACAACCGTCTTCTATATCTAGACTAACGAGATCTCTCGTTATACAACCGTCTTCTATATCTAGACTAACGAGATCCGTCTGTACAACCGTCTTCTATATCTAGACGAACGAGATCCGTCTGTACAACCGTCTTCTATATCTAGACTCACGAGATCCGTCTGTACAACCGTCTTCTATATCTAGACTAACGAGATCCGTCTGTACAACCGTCTTCTATATCTAGACTAACGAGATCCGTCGTTGTACAACCGTCTTCTATATCTAGACTAACGAGATCTCTCGTTATACAACCGTCTTCTATATCTAGACTAACGAGATCCGTCTGTACAACCGTCTTCTATATCTAGACGAACGAGATCCGTCTGTACAACCGTCTTCTATATCTAGACTCACGCGATCCGTCTGTACAACCGTCTTCTATATCTAGACTAACGAGATCCGTCTGTACAACCGTCTTCTATATCTAGACTAACGAGATCCGTCGTTGTACAACCATCTTCTATATCTAAACTAACGAGATCCGTCTGTACAACCGTCTTCTATATCTAGACTAACGGGATCCGTCTGTACAACCGTCTTCTATATCTAGACTAACGAGATCTCTCGTTATACAACCGTCTTCTATATCTAGACTAACGAGATCCGTCTGTACAACCGTCTTCTATATCTAGACTAACGAGATCTCTCGTTATACAACCGTCTTCTATATCTAGACTAACGAGATCTCTCGTTATACAACCGTCTTCTATATCTAGACTAACGAGATCCGTCTGTACAACCGTCTTCTATATCTAGACTAACGAGATCCGTCTGTACAACCGTTTTCTATATCTAGACTAACGAGATACGTCGTTGGACAACCGTCTTCTATATCTAGACTCACGAGATCCGTCTGTACAACCGTTTTCTATATCTAGACTAACGAGGTACGTCGTTGGACAAACGTCTTCAATATCTAGACTAACGAGATCCGTCTGTACAACCGTCTTCTATATCTAGACTAACGATATACGTCGTTGGACAAACGTCTTCAATATCTAGACTAACGAGATCCGTCTGTACAACCGTCTTCTATATCTAGACTAACGAGATCTCTCGTTATACAACCGTCTTCTATATCTAGACTAACGAGATACGTCGTTGGACAAACGTCTTCAATATCTAGACTAACGAGGTCCGTCTGTACAATCGTCTTCTATATCTAGACTAACGAGATCTCTCGATGTACAACCGTCTCCTATATCTAGACTAACGAGATCCGTCGTTGTACAACCATCTTCTATATCTAGACTAACGAGATCCGTCTGTACAACCGTTTTCTATATCTAGTCTAACGAGATCCGTCGTTGTACAACCGTCTTCTATATCTAGACTAACGAGATCTCTCGTTATACAACCGTCTTCTATATCTAGACTAACGAGATCCGTCTGTACAACCGTTTTCTATATCTAGACTAACGAGATACGTCGTTGGACAACCGTCTTCTATATCTAGACTCACGAGATCCGTCTGTACAACCGTCTTCTATATCTAGGCTAACGAGATACGTCGTTGGACAACCGTCTTCGGTATCTAGACTAACGAGATACGTCTGTACAAACGTCTTCAATATCTAGACTAACGAGGTCCGTCTGTACAACCGTCTTCTATATCTAGACTAACGAGATCCGTCTGTACAACCGTCTTCTATATCTAGACTAACGAGATCCGTCGTTGTACAACCGTCTTCTATATCTAGACTAACGAGATCTCTCGTTATACAACCGTCTTCTATATCTAGACTAACGAGATCCGTCTGTACAACCGTCTTCTATATCTAGACGAACGAGATCCGTCTGTACAACCGTCTTCTATATCTAGACTCACGAGATCCGTCTGTACAACCGTCTTCTATATCTAGACTAACGAGATCCGTCTGTACAACCGTCTTCTATATCTAGACTAACGAGATCCGTCGTTGTACAACCATCTTCTATATCTAAACTAACGAGATCCGTCTGTACAACCGTCTTCTATATCTAGACTAACGGGATCCGTCTGTACAACCGTCTTCTATATCTAGACTAACGAGATCTCTCGTTATACAACCGTCTTCTATATCTAGACTAACGAGATCCGTCTGTACAACCGTCTTCTATATCTAGACTAACGAGATCTCTCGTTATACAACCGTCTTCTATATCTAGACTAACGAGATCTCTCGTTATACAACCGTCTTCTATATCTAGACTAACGAGATCCGTCTGTACAACCGTCTTCTATATCTAGACTAACGAGATCCGTCTGTACAACCGTTTTCTATATCTAGACTAACGAGATACGTCGTTGGACAACCGTCTTCTATATCTAGACTCACGAGATCCGTCTGTACAACCGTTTTCTATATCTAGACTAACGAGGTACGTCGTTGGACAAACGTCTTCAATATCTAGACTAACGAGATCCGTCTGTACAACCGTCTTCTATATCTAGACTAACGATATACGTCGTTGGACAAACGTCTTCAATATCTAGACTAACGAGATCCGTCTGTACAACCGTCTTCTATATCTAGACTAACGAGATCTCTCGTTATACAACCGTCTTCTATATCTAGACTAACGAGATCCGTCTGTACAACCGTCTTCTATATCTAGACGAACGAGATCCGTCTGTACAACCGTCTTCTATATCTAGACTCACGAGATCCGTCTGTACAACCGTCTTCTATATCTAGACTAACGAGATCCGTCTGTACAACCGTCTTCTATATCTAGACTAACGAGATCCGTCGTTGTACAACCGTCTTCTATATCTAGACTAACGAGATCTCTCGTTATACAACCGTCTTCTATATCTAGACTAACGAGATCCGTCTGTACAACCGTCTTCTATATCTAGACGAACGAGATCCGTCTGTACAACCCGTCTTCTATATCTAGACTCACGCGATCCGTCTGTACAACCGTCTTCTATATCTAGACTAACGAGATCCGTCTGTACAACCGTCTTCTATATCTAGACTAACGAGATCCGTCGTTGTACAACCATCTTCTATATCTAAACTAACGAGATCCGTCTGTACAACCGTCTTCTATATCTAGACTAACGGGATCCGTCTGTACAACCGTCTTCTATATCTAGACTAACGAGATCTCTCGTTATACAACCGTCTTCTATATCTAGACTAACGAGATCCGTCTGTACAACCGTCTTCTATATCTAGACTAACGAGATCTCTCGTTATACAACCGTCTTCTATATCTAGACTAACGAGATCTCTCGTTATACAACCGTCTTCTATATCTAGACTAACGAGATCCGTCTGTACAACCGTCTTCTATATCTAGACTAACGAGATCCGTCTGTACAACCGTTTTCTATATCTAGACTAACGAGATACGTCGTTGGACAACCGTCTTCTATATCTAGACTCACGAGATCCGTCTGTACAACCGTTTTCTATATCTAGACTAACGAGGTACGTCGTTGGACAAACGTCTTCAATATCTAGACTAACGAGATCCGTCTGTACAACCGTCTTCTATATCTAGACTAACGATATACGTCGTTGGACAAACGTCTTCAATATCTAGACTAACGAGATCCGTCTGTACAACCGTCTTCTATATCTAGACTAACGAGATCTCTCGTTATACAACCGTCTTCTATATCTAGACTAACGAGATCCGTCTGTACAACCGTCTTCTATATCTAGACGAACGAGATCCGTCTGTACAACCGTCTTCTATATCTAGACTCACGAGATCCGTCTGTACAACCGTCTTCTATATCTAGACTAACGAGATCCGTCTGTACAACCGTCTTCTATATCTAGACTAACGAGATCCGTCGTTGTACAACCATCTTCTATATCTAGACTAACGAGATCTCTCGATGTACAACCGTCTTCTATATCTAGACTAACGAGATCCGTCGTTGTACAACCATCTTCTATATCTAAACTAACGAGATCCGTCTGTACAACCGTCTTCTATATCTAGACTAACGAGATCCGTCTGTACAACCGTTTTCTATATCTAGTCTAACGAGATCCGTCGTTGTACAACCGTCTTCTATATCTAGACTAATGAGATCCGTCTGTACAACCGTCTTCTATATCTAGACTAACGGGATACGTCGTTGGACAAACGTCTTCAATATCTAGACCAACGAGATCCGTCTGTACAACCGTCTTCTATATCTAAACTAACGAGATCCGTCTGTACAACCGTCTTCTATATCTAGACTAACGAGATCCGTCTGTACAACCGTTTTCTATATCTAGTCTAACGAGATCCGTCGTTGTACAACCGTCTTCTATATCTAGACTAATGAGATCCGTCTGTACAACCGTCTTCTATATCTAGACTAACGAGATCCGTCTGTACAACCGTTTTCTATATCTAGACTAACGAGATACGTCGTTGGACAACCGTCTTCTATATCTAGACTCACGAGATCCGTCTGTACAACCGTCTTCTATATCTAGGCTAACGAGATACGTCGTTGGACAACCGTCTTCTGTATCTAGACTAACGAGATCCGTCTGTACAAACGTCTTCAATATCTAGACTAACGAGATCCGTCTGTACAACCGTCTTCTATATCTAGACTAACGAGATCCGTCTGTACAACCATCTTCTATATCTAGACTAACGAGATCTCTCGTTATACAACCGTCTTCTATATCTAGACTAACGAGATCCGTCTGTACAACCGTCTTCTATATCTAGACTAACGAGACCCGTCGTTGTACAACCGTCTTCTATATCTAGACTAACGAGATCCGTCTGTACAACCGTTTTCTATGTCTAGACTAACGAGGTACGTCGTTGGACAAACGTCTTCAATATCTAGACTAACGAGATCCGTCTGTACAACCGTCTTCTATATCTAGACTAACGAGATCCGTTGTTGTACAACCCTCTTCTATATCTAGACTAACGAGATACGTCGTTGGACAAACGTCTTCTATATCTAGACTACCGAGATACGTCGTTGGACAAACGTCTTCAATATCTAGACTAACGAGATCCGTCTGTACAACCGTCTTCAATATCTAGACTAACGAGATCCGTCTGTACAACCGTCTTCTATATCTAGACTAACGAGATACGTCGTTGGACAAACGTCTTCAATATCTAGACTAACGAGGTCCGTCTGTACAATCGTCTTCTATATCTAGACTAACGAGATCCGTCGTTGTACAACCGTCTTCTATATCTAGACTAACGAGATCCGTCTGTACAACCGTCTTCTATATCTAGACTAACGAGATCCGTCTGTACAACCGTTTTCTATATCTAGACTAACGAGGTACGTCGTTGGACAAACGTCTTCAATATCTAGACTAACGAGATCCGTCTGTACAACCGTCTTCTATATCTAGACTAACGAGATCTGTCTGTACAACCGTCTTCTATATCTAGACTAACGAGATCCGTCTGTACAACCGTCTTCTATATCTAGACTAACGAGATACGTCGTTGGACAACCGTCTTCTATATTTAGACTCACGAGATCCGTCTGTACAACCGTTTTCTATATCTAGACTAACGAGGTACGTCGTTGTACAACCATCTTCTATATCTAGACTAACGGGATCCGTCTGTACAACCGTCTTCTATATCTAGACTAACGAGATCTCTCGTTATACAACCGTCTTCTATATCTAGACTAACGAGATCCGTCTGTACAACCGTCTTCTATATCTAGACGAACGAGATCCGTCTGTACAACCGTCTTCTATATCTAGACTCACGAGATCCGTCTGTACAACCGTCTTCTATATCTAGACTAACGAGATCCGTCTGTACAACCGTCTTCTATATCTAGACTAACGAGATCCGTCGTTGTACAACCGTCTTCTATATCTAGACTAACGAGATCTCTCGTTATACAACCGTCTTCTATATCTAGACTAACGAGATCCGTCTGTACAACCGTCTTCTATATCTAGACGAACGAGATCCGTCTGTACAACCGTCTTCTATATCTAGACTCACGCGATCCGTCTGTACAACCGTCTTCTATATCTAGACTAACGAGATCCGTCTGTACAACCGTCTTCTATATCTAGACTAACGAGATCCGTCGTTGTACAACCATCTTCTATATCTAAACTAACGAGATCCGTCTGTACAACCGTCTTCTATATCTAGACTAACGGGATCCGTCTGTACAACCGTCTTCTATATCTAGACTAACGAGATCTCTCGTTATACAACCGTCTTCTATATCTAGACTAACGAGATCCGTCTGTACAACCGTCTTCTATATCTAGACTAACGAGATCTCTCGTTATACAACCGTCTTCTATATCTAGACTAACGAGATCTCTCGTTATACAACCGTCTTCTATATCTAGACTAACGAGATCCGTCTGTACAACCGTCTTCTATATCTAGACTAACGAGATCCGTCTGTACAACCGTTTTCTATATCTAGACTAACGAGATACGTCGTTGGACAACCGTCTTCTATATCTAGACTCACGAGATCCGTCTGTACAACCGTTTTCTATATCTAGACTAACGAGGTACGTCGTTGGACAAACGTCTTCAATATCTAGACTAACGAGATCCGTCTGTACAACCGTCTTCTATATCTAGACTAACGATATACGTCGTTGGACAAACGTCTTCAATATCTAGACTAACGAGATCCGTCTGTACAACCGTCTTCTATATCTAGACTAACGAGATCTCTCGTTATACAACCGTCTTCTATATCTAGACTAACGAGATCCGTCTGTACAACCGTCTTCTATATCTAGACGAACGAGATCCGTCTGTACAACCGTCTTCTATATCTAGACTCACGAGATCCGTCTGTACAACCGTCTTCTATATCTAGACTAACGAGATCCGTCTGTACAACCGTCTTCTATATCTAGACTAACGAGATCCGTCGTTGTACAACCATCTTCTATATCTAGACTAACGAGATCTCTCGATGTACAACCGTCTTCTATATCTAGACTAACGAGATCCGTCGTTGTACAACCATCTTCTATATCTAAACTAACGAGATCCGTCTGTACAACCGTCTTCTATATCTAGACTAACGAGATCCGTCTGTACAACCGTTTTCTATATCTAGTCTAACGAGATCCGTCGTTGTACAACCGTCTTCTATATCTAGACTAATGAGATCCGTCTGTACAACCGTCTTCTATATCTAGACTAACGGGATACGTCGTTGGACAAACGTCTTCAATATCTAGACCAACGAGATCCGTCTGTACAACCGTCTTCTATATCTAAACTAACGAGATCCGTCTGTACAACCGTCTTCTATATCTAGACTAACGAGATCCGTCTGTACAACCGTTTTCTATATCTAGTCTAACGAGATCCGTCGTTGTACAACCGTCTTCTATATCTAGACTAATGAGATCCGTCTGTACAACCGTCTTCTATATCTAGACTAACGAGATCCGTCTGTACAACCGTTTTCTATATCTAGACTAACGAGATACGTCGTTGGACAACCGTCTTCTATATCTAGACTCACGAGATCCGTCTGTACAACCGTCTTCTATATCTAGGCTAACGAGATACGTCGTTGGACAACCGTCTTCTGTATCTAGACTAACGAGATCCGTCTGTACAAACGTCTTCAATATCTAGACTAACGAGATCCGTCTGTACAACCGTCTTCTATATCTAGACTAACGAGATCCGTCTGTACAACCATCTTCTATATCTAGACTAACGAGATCTCTCGTTATACAACCGTCTTCTATATCTAGACTAACGAGATCCGTCTGTACAACCGTCTTCTATATCTAGACTAACGAGACCCGTCGTTGTACAACCGTCTTCTATATCTAGACTAACGAGATCCGTCTGTACAACCGTTTTCTATGTCTAGACTAACGAGGTACGTCGTTGGACAAACGTCTTCAATATCTAGACTAACGAGATCCGTCTGTACAACCGTCTTCTATATCTAGACTAACGAGATCCGTTGTTGTACAACCCTCTTCTATATCTAGACTAACGAGATACGTCGTTGGACAAACGTCTTCTATATCTAGACTACCGAGATACGTCGTTGGACAAACGTCTTCAATATCTAGACTAACGAGATCCGTCTGTACAACCGTCTTCAATATCTAGACTAACGAGATCCGTCTGTACAACCGTCTTCTATATCTAGACTAACGAGATACGTCGTTGGACAAACGTCTTCAATATCTAGACTAACGAGGTCCGTCTGTACAATCGTCTTCTATATCTAGACTAACGAGATCCGTCGTTGTACAACCGTCTTCTATATCTAGACTAACGAGATCCGTCTGTACAACCGTCTTCTATATCTAGACTAACGAGATCCGTCTGTACAACCGTTTTCTATATCTAGACTAACGAGGTACGTCGTTGGACAAACGTCTTCAATATCTAGACTAACGAGATCCGTCTGTACAACCGTCTTCTATATCTAGACTAACGAGATCTGTCTGTACAACCGTCTTCTATATCTAGACTAACGAGATCCGTCTGTACAACCGTCTTCTATATCTAGACTAACGAGATACGTCGTTGGACAACCGTCTTCTATATTTAGACTCACGAGATCCGTCTGTACAACCGTTTTCTATATCTAGACTAACGAGGTACGTCGTTGTACAACCATCTTCTATATCTAGACTAACGGGATCCGTCTGTACAACCGTCTTCTATATCTAGACTAACGAGATCTCTCGTTATACAACCGTCTTCTATATCTAGACTAACGAGATCCGTCTGTACAACCGTCTTCTATATCTAGACTAACGAGATGTCACGTTATACAACCGTCTTCTATATCTAGACTAACGAGATCCGTCGTTGTACAACCGTCTTCTATATCTAGACTAACGAGATCCGTCTGTACAACCGTTTTCTATGTCTAGACTAACGAGGTACGTCGTTGGACAAACGTCTTCAATATCTAGACTAACGAGATCCGTCTGTACAACCGTCTTCTATATCTAGACTCACGAGATCCGTCTGTACAACCGTCTTCTATATCTAGACTCACGAGATCCGTCTGTACAACCGTCTTCTATATCTAGACTAACGAGATCCGTCTGTACAACCGTCTTCTATATCTAGACTAACGAGATCCGTCTGTACAACCGTCTTCTATATCTAGACTCACGAGATCCGTCTGTACAACCGTCTTCTATAACTAGACTAACGAGATCCGTCGTTGTACAACCGTCTTCTATATCTAGACTAACGAGATCCGTCTGTACAACCGTCTTCTATATCTAGACTAACGAGATCCGTCTGTAGAACCGTCTTCTATATCTAGACTAACGAGATCCGTCTGTACAACCGTCTTCTATATCTAGACTAACGAGATCCGTCTGTACAACCGTTTCCTATGTCTAGACTAACGAGATACGTCGTTGGACAACCGTCTTCTATATCTAGACTCACGAGATCCGTCTGTACAACCGTCTTCTATATCTAGACTAACGAGATCCGTCTGTACAACCGTCTTCTATATCTAGACTAACGAGATCCGTCTGTACAACCGTCTTCTATATCTAGACTAACGAGATCCGTCGTTGTACAACCGTCTTCTATATCTAGACTAACGAGATCCGTCTGTACAACCGTTTTCTATGTCTAGACTAACGAGGTACGTCGTTGGACAAACGCCTTCAATATCTAGACTAACGAGATCCGTCTGTACAACCGTCTTCTATATCTAGACTAACGAGATCCGTCTGTACAACCGTCTTCTATATCTAGACTAACGAGATGTCACGTTATACAACCGTCTTCTATATCTAGACTAACGAGATCCGTCGTTGAACAACCGTCTTCTATATCTAGACTAACGAGATCCGTCTGTACAACCGTTTTCTATGTCTAGACTAACGAGGTACGTCGTTGGACAAACGTCTTCAATATCTAGACTAACGAGATCCGTCTGTAGAACCGTCTTCTATATCTAGACTAACGAGATCCGTCTGTACAACCGTCTTCTATATCTAGACTAACGAGATCTCTCGTTATACAACCGTCTTCTATATCTAGACTAACGGGATCCGTCTGTACAACCGTCTTCTATATCTAGACTAACGAGATCTCTCGTTATACAACCGTCTTCTATATCTAGACTAACGAGATCCGTCTGTACAACCGTCTTCTATATCTAGACTAACGAGATCTCTCGTTATACAACCGTCTTCTATATCTAGACTAACGAGATCCGTCGTTGTACAACCGTCTTCTATATCTAGACTAACGAGATCCGTCTGTACAACCGTTTTCTATGTCTAGACTAACGAGGTACGTCGTTGGACAAACGTCTTCAATATCTAGACTAACGAGATCCGTCTGTACAACCGTCTTCTATATCTAGACTAACGAGATACGTCGTTGTACAACCATCTTCTATATCTAGACTAACGGGATCCGTCTGTACAACCGTCTTCTATATCTAGACTAACGAGATCTCTCGTTATACAACCGTCTTCTATATCTAGACTAACGAGATCCGTCTGTACAACCGTCTTCTATATCTAGACTAACGAGATCTCTCGTTATACAACCGTCTTCTATATCTAGACTAACGAGATCCGTCGTTGAACAACCGTCTTCTATATCTAGACTAACGAGATCCGTCTGTACAACCGTTTTCTATGTCTAGACTAACGAGGTACGTCGTTGGACAAACGTCTTCAATATCTAGACTAACGAGATCCGTCTGTAGAACCGTCTTCTATATCTAGACTAACGAGATCCGTCTGTACAACCGTCTTCTATATCTAGACTAACGAGATCTCTCGTTATACAACCGTCTTCTATATCTAGACTAACGGGATCCGTCTGTACAACCGTCTTCTATATCTAGACTAACGAGATCTCTCGTTATACAACCGTCTTCTATATCTAGACTAACGAGATCCGTCTGTACAACCGTCTTCTATATCTAGACTAACGAGATCTCTCGTTATACAACCGTCTTCTATATCTAGACTAACGAGATCCGTCGTTGTACAACCGTCTTCTATATCTAGACTAACGAGATCCGTCTGTACAACCGTTTTCTATGTCTAGACTAACGAGGTACGTCGTTGGACAAACGTCTTCAATATCTAGACTAACGAGATCCGTCTGTACAACCGTCTTCTATATCTAGACTAACGAGATCCGTTGTTGTACAACCTTCTTCTATATCTAGACTAACGAGATACGTCGTTGGACAAACGTCTTCTATATCTAGACTACCGAGATACGTCGTTGGACAAACGTCTTCAATATCTAGACTAACGAGATCCGTCTGTACAACCGTCTTCAATATCTAGACTATCGAGATCCGTCTGTACAACCGTCTTCTATATCTAGACTAACGAGATACGTCGTTGGACAAACGTCTTCAATATCTAGACTAACGAGGTCCGTCTGTACAATCGTCTTCTATATCTAGACTAACGAGATCCGTCGTTGTACAACCGTCTTCTATATCTAGACTAACGAGATCCGTCTGTACAACCGTCTTCTATATCTAGACTAACGAGATCCGTCTGTACAACCGTTTTCTATATCTAGACTAACGAGGTACGTCGTTGGACAAACGTCTTCAATATCTAGACTAACGAGATCCGTCTGTACAACCGTCTTCTATATCTAGACTAACGAGATCTGTCTGTACAACCGTCTTCTATATCTAGACTAACGAGATCCGTCTGTACAACCGTCTTCTATATCTAGACTAACGAGATACGTCGTTGGACAACCGTCTTCTATATTTAGACTCACGAGATCCGTCTGTACAACCGTTTTCTATATCTAGACTAACGAGGTACGTCGTTGTACAACCATCTTCTATATCTAGACTAACGGGATCCGTCTGTACAACCGTCTTCTATATCTAGACTAACGAGATCTCTCGTTATACAACCGTCTTCTATATCTAGACTAACGAGATCCGTCTGTACAACCGTCTTCTATATCTAGACTAACGAGATCCGTCTGTACAACCGTCTTCTATATCTAGACTCACGAGATCCGTCTGTACAACCGTCTTCTATAACTAGACTAACGAGATCCGTCGTTGTACAACCGTCTTCTATATCTAGACTAACGAGATCCGTCTGTACAACCGTCTTCTATATCTAGACTAACGAGATCCGTCTGTAGAACCGTCTTCTATATCTAGACTAACGAGATCCGTCTGTACAACCGTCTTCTATATCTAGACTAACGAGATCCGTCTGTACAACCGTTTCCTATGTCTAGACTAACGAGATACGTCGTTGGACAACCGTCTTCTATATCTAGACTCACGAGATCCGTCTGTACAACCGTCTTCTATATCTAGACTAACGAGATCCGTCTGTACAACCGTCTTCTATATCTAGACTAACGAGATCCGTCTGTACAACCGTCTTCTATATCTAGACTAACGAGATCCGTCGTTGTACAACCGTCTTCTATATCTAGACTAACGAGATCCGTCTGTACAACCGTTTTCTATGTCTAGACTAACGAGGTACGTCGTTGGACAAACGCCTTCAATATCTAGACTAACGAGATCCGTCTGTACAACCGTCTTCTATATCTAGACTAACGAGATCCGTCTGTACAACCGTCTTCTATATCTAGACTAACGAGATGTCACGTTATACAACCGTCTTCTATATCTAGACTAACGAGATCCGTCGTTGAACAACCGTCTTCTATATCTAGACTAACGAGATCCGTCTGTACAACCGTTTTCTATGTCTAGACTAACGAGGTACGTCGTTGGACAAACGTCTTCAATATCTAGACTAACGAGATCCGTCTGTAGAACCGTCTTCTATATCTAGACTAACGAGATCCGTCTGTACAACCGTCTTCTATATCTAGACTAACGAGATCTCTCGTTATACAACCGTCTTCTATATCTAGACTAACGGGATCCGTCTGTACAACCGTCTTCTATATCTAGACTAACGAGATCTCTCGTTATACAACCGTCTTCTATATCTAGACTAACGAGATCCGTCTGTACAACCGTCTTCTATATCTAGACTAACGAGATCTCTCGTTATACAACCGTCTTCTATATCTAGACTAACGAGATCCGTCGTTGTACAACCGTCTTCTATATCTAGACTAACGAGATCCGTCTGTACAACCGTTTTCTATGTCTAGACTAACGAGGTACGTCGTTGGACAAACGTCTTCAATATCTAGACTAACGAGATCCGTCTGTACAACCGTCTTCTATATCTAGACTAACGAGATACGTCGTTGTACAACCATCTTCTATATCTAGACTAACGGGATCCGTCTGTACAACCGTCTTCTATATCTAGACTAACGAGATCTCTCGTTATACAACCGTCTTCTATATCTAGACTAACGAGATCCGTCTGTACAACCGTCTTCTATATCTAGACTAACGAGATCTCTCGTTATACAACCGTCTTCTATATCTAGACTAACGAGATCCGTCGTTGAACAACCGTCTTCTATATCTAGACTAACGAGATCCGTCTGTACAACCGTTTTCTATGTCTAGACTAACGAGGTACGTCGTTGGACAAACGTCTTCAATATCTAGACTAACGAGATCCGTCTGTAGAACCGTCTTCTATATCTAGACTAACGAGATCCGTCTGTACAACCGTCTTCTATATCTAGACTAACGAGATCTCTCGTTATACAACCGTCTTCTATATCTAGACTAACGGGATCCGTCTGTACAACCGTCTTCTATATCTAGACTAACGAGATCTCTCGTTATACAACCGTCTTCTATATCTAGACTAACGAGATCCGTCTGTACAACCGTCTTCTATATCTAGACTAACGAGATCTCTCGTTATACAACCGTCTTCTATATCTAGACTAACGAGATCCGTCGTTGTACAACCGTCTTCTATATCTAGACTAACGAGATCCGTCTGTACAACCGTTTTCTATGTCTAGACTAACGAGGTACGTCGTTGGACAAACGTCTTCAATATCTAGACTAACGAGATCCGTCTGTACAACCGTCTTCTATATCTAGACTAACGAGATCCGTTGTTGTACAACCTTCTTCTATATCTAGACTAACGAGATACGTCGTTGGACAAACGTCTTCTATATCTAGACTACCGAGATACGTCGTTGGACAAACGTCTTCAATATCTAGACTAACGAGATCCGTCTGTACAACCGTCTTCAATATCTAGACTATCGAGATCCGTCTGTACAACCGTCTTCTATATCTAGACTAACGAGATACGTCGTTGGACAAACGTCTTCAATATCTAGACTAACGAGGTCCGTCTGTACAATCGTCTTCTATATCTAGACTAACGAGATCCGTCGTTGTACAACCGTCTTCTATATCTAGACTAACGAGATCCGTCTGTACAACCGTCTTCTATATCTAGACTAACGAGATCCGTCTGTACAACCGTTTTCTATATCTAGACTAACGAGGTACGTCGTTGGACAAACGTCTTCAATATCTAGACTAACGAGATCCGTCTGTACAACCGTCTTCTATATCTAGACTAACGAGATCTGTCTGTACAACCGTCTTCTATATCTAGACTAACGAGATCCGTCTGTACAACCGTCTTCTATATCTAGACTAACGAGATACGTCGTTGGACAACCGTCTTCTATATTTAGACTCACGAGATCCGTCTGTACAACCGTTTTCTATATCTAGACTAACGAGGTACGTCGTTGTACAACCATCTTCTATATCTAGACTAACGGGATCCGTCTGTACAACCGTCTTCTATATCTAGACTAACGAGATCTCTCGTTATACAACCGTCTTCTATATCTAGACTAACGAGATCCGTCTGTACAACCGTCTTCTATATCTAGACTAACGAGATGTCACGTTATACAACCGTCTTCTATATCTAGACTAACGAGATCCGTCGTTGTACAACCGTCTTCTATATCTAGACTAACGAGATCCGTCTGTACAACCGTTTTCTATGTCTAGACTAACGAGGTACGTCGTTGGACAAACGTCTTCAATATCTAGACTAACGAGATCCGTCTGTACAACCGTCTTCTATATCTAGACTAACGAGATTCGTCGTTGTACAACCAACTTCTATATCTAGACTAACGGGATCCGTCTGTACAACCGTCTTCTATATCTAGACTAACGAGATCTCTCGTTATACAACCGTCTTCTATATCTAGACTAACGGGGTACGTCGTTGGACAAACGTCTTCTATATCTAGACTAACGAGATCTCTCGTTATACAACCGTCTTCTATATCTAGACTAACGAGATCCGTCGTTGTACAACCGTCTTCTATATCTAGACTAACGAGATCCGTCTGTACAACCGTCTTCTATATCTAGACTAACGAGATCCGTCGTTGTACAACCGTCTTCTATATCTAGACTAACGAGATCCGTCTGTACAACCGTCTTCTATATCTAGACTAACGAGATCCGTCTGTACAACCGTTTTCTATATCTAGACTAACGAGGTACGTCGTTGGACAAACGTCTTCAATATCTAGACTAACGAGATCCGTCTGTACAACCGTCTTCTATATCTAGACTCACGAGATCCGTCTGTACAACCGTCTTCTATATCTAGACTCACGAGATCCGTCTGTACAACCGTCTTCTATATCTAGACTAACGAGATCCGTCTGTACAACCGTCTTCTATATCTAGACTAACGAGATCCGTCTGTACAACCGTCTTCTATATCTAGACTCACGAGATCCGTCTGTACAACCGTCTTCTATATCTAGACTAACGAGATCCGTCGTTGTACAACCGTCTTCTATATCTAGACTAACGAGATCCGTCTGTACAACCGTCTTCTATATCTAGACTAACGAGATCCGTCTGTAGAACCGTCTTCTATATCTAGACTAACGAGATCCGTCTGTACAACCGTCTTCTATATCTAGACTAACGAGATCCGTCTGTACAACCGTTTCCTATGTCTAGACTAACGAGATACGTCGTTGGACAACCGTCTTCTATATCTAGACTCACGAGATCCGTCTGTACAACCGTCTTCTATATCTAGACTAACGAGATCCGTCTATACAACCGTCTTCAATATCTAGACTCACGAGATCCGTCTGTACAACCGTCTTCTATATCTAGACTAACGAGATCCGTCTGTACAACCGTCTTCTATATCTAGACTAACGAGATCCGTCTGTACAACCGTCTTCTATATCTAGACTAACGAGATCCGTCGTTGTACAACCGTCTTCTATATCTAGACTCACGAGATCCGTCTGTACAACCGTCTTCTATATCTAGACTAACGAGATCCGTCGTTGTACAACCGTCTTCTATATCTAGACTAACGAGATCCGTCTGTACAACCGTCTTCTATATCTAGACTAACGAGATCCGTCTGTAGAACCGTCTTCTATATCTAGACTAACGAGATCCGTCTGTACAACCGTCTTCTATATCTAGACTAACGAGATCCGTCTGTACAACCGTTTCCTATGTCTAGACTAACGAGATACGTCGTTGGACAACCGTCTTCTATATCTAGACTCACGAGATCCGTCTGTACAACCGTCTTCTATATCTAGACTAACGAGATCCGTCTATACAACCGTCTTCAATATCTAGACTCACGAGATCCGTCTGTACAACCGTCTTCTATATCTAGACTAACGAGATCCGTCTGTACAACCGTCTTCTATATCTAGACTAACGAGATCCGTCTGTACAACCGTCTTCTATATCTAGACTAACGAGATCCGTCGTTGTACAACCGTCTTCTATATCTAGACTAACGAGATCCGCCTGTACAACCGTTTTCTATGTCTAGACTAACGAGGTACGTCGTTGGACAAACGCCTTCAATATCTAGACTAACGAGATCCGTCTGTACAACCGTCTTCTATATCTAGACTAACGAGATCCGTCTGTACAACCGTCTTCTATATCTAGACTAACGAGATCCGTCTGTACAACCGTCTTCTATATCTAGACTAACGAGATACGTCTGTACAACCGTCTTCTATATCTAGACTAACGAGATACGTCGTTGGACAACCGTCTTCTATATCTAGACTCACGAGATCCGTCTGTACAACCGTTTTCTATATCTAGACTAACGAGGTACGTCGTTGGACAAACGTCTTCAATATCTAGACTAACGAGATCCGTTTGTACAACCGTCTTCTATATCTAGACTAACGAGATACGTCGTTGGACAAACGTCTTCAATATCTAGACTAACGAGATCCGTCTGTACAACCGTCTTCTATATCTAGACTAACGAGATACGTCGTTGTACAACCATCTTCTATATCTAGACTAACGGGATCCGTCTGTACAACCGTCTTCTATATCTAGACTAACGAGATCTCTCGTTATACAACCGTCTTCTATATCTTTTTTTTTTTTTTTAGAGGGGGAAAATGCTTTATGCATACCGCGGTACGAATACCGGGGTTATGTGGGACTCGCCACCCTAATGGTGGGATACCCACTAAAAACCCCCTCTCTAAGTCCGCCTGACACGTGCCTACCCCGCTGTGGTGGGAACTTCAAGGCATTACTACCACCACAGCGTCCGTATCGGTGTAGGCCACACCTCCTATGTACAATTTATATATAAATACTTACTTACCTAAATAAATAGATAAATAAATAACAAACAAATATGTACACATTCACGCACCCAGACGTACACAGCATTCATACCCACACAAGCCGGAATAAATACGCGGTACATCCATTCACACAAACAAAAAACGGGATAATTTACGCGCCGCCCACCTTACGTCTCCGGAATAAATAAAATAAATACCCCGTGTCGACCCGCCTTTATTGGAGGTGAGGAGGACCCAGCCTCCTCACCCTTTTACTGGGAGGGGGTCTAACCCCTTGGCCCGCCCCACCCCTCTTTCTCTTCAGGGCCCGTCTTCTTCTTTCCGTGGCCCTCCTTAGGGCTGCTTCTTTGGCCGCCGCCGCCCGGGCGTCCCTCGCGGCTTTTTCCGCCAGGGCCTCTCTCCGGGCCTTCGCACCCATGACAGTGGATGCGAAGGTCCGGAGCTGCTCCCACTTATTGTCCGCCCCCATCGCGAGGCGGACCACTGTACTGGGGTCCAACGGGGCCCCCAAGGCCTCGGCCAATGCCCGGCGCTCTTCCTCGAACACCGGGCATGCCGTGAGGACGTGCTCGGCGTCATCCCACGCCGCCCCGCACTCCTCACACGCCCCAGTAGGGGCCTTCCCTATTCTCTTCCTGAAGGCCCCGAAGGACCCATGTCCGGTCAGGAGCTGGGTTAACCAGTAATCTGGCTGCCGCGCCAGCCCAGCTCCCGCCGCGAACGTCCGGACGTCCGGCACCAGCCTCCACGTCCAATACGTGGGGCCCATTCCGTCCCAGGCCTCCTGCCACTTACCCATGGCGGCGACCAGGGCAGTGCGCCTGCTCAGCGCCTGCTTGGCCCTCAACTCTTTTGGGTCCCGCATTAGGGCCGGGTTCGCCCTATCCCGCGCCCTCTCGTCGTGTACTTCCCTCCACATGGCCACCTTAATTTCCAGCGGCAACCTCCCCGCGAGGACACAGAGTGCCTGCCGCGACACCGTCCGATAGGCCGCCGATGTCCTGATGAGGGCAGATCGCTGGGCCCGTCGGATGGAGGTGAGGTTTACTCCCACCTTCAAGGCCGACGCCCATGCCGGGGCGGCATACGTCAGCACTGACTCCCAAACGTTATAGTATAGCCGCCTCGAAGCGATCGAGGGACCCCTAAAACCGTCTTCTATATCTAGACTAACGAGATCCGTCTGTACAACCGTCTTCTATATCTAGACTAACGAGATCTCTCGTTATACAACCGTCTTCTATATCTAGACTAACGAGATCCGTCGTTGTACAACCGTCTTCTATATCTAGACTCACGAGATCCGTCTGTACAACCGTTTTCTATATCTAGACTAACGAGGTACGTCGTTGTACAACCATCTTCTATATCTAGACTAACGGGATCCGTCTGTACAACAGTCTTCTATATCTAGACTAACGAGATCTCTCGTTATACAACCGTCTTCTATATCTAGACTAACGAGATCCGTCTGTACAACCGTCTTCTATATCTAGACTAACGAGATCTCTCGTTATACAACCGTCTTCTATATCTAGACTAACGAGATCCGTCGTTGTACAACCGTCTTCTATATCTAGACTAACGAGATCCGTCTGTACAACCGTTTTCTATGTCTAGACTAACGAGGTACGTCGTTGGACAAACGTCTTCAATATCTACTCTAACGAGATCCGTCTGTACAACCGTCTTCTATATCTAGACTAACGAGATTCGTCGTTGTACAACCATCTTCTATATCTAGACTAACGGGATCCGTCTGTACAACCGTCTTCTATATCTAGACTAACGAGATCTCTCGTTATACAACCGTCTTCTATATCTAGACTAACGAGGTACGTCGTTGGACAAACGTCTTCTATATCTAGACTAACGAGATCTCTCGTTATACAACCGTCTTCTATATCTAGACTAACGAGATCCGTCGTTGTACAACCGTCTTCTATATCTAGACTAACGAGATCCGTCTGTACAACCGTCTTCTATATCTAGACTAACGAGATCCGTCGTTGTACAACCGTCTTCTATATCTAGAATAACGAGATCCGTCTGTACAACCGTTTTCTATATCTAGACTAACGAGGTACGTCGTTGGACAAACGTCTTCAATATCTAGACTAACGAGATCCGTCTGTACAACCGTCTTCTATATCTAGACTCACGAGATCCGTCTGTACAACCGTCTTCTATATCTAGACTCACGAGATCCGTCTGTACAACCGTCTTCTATATCTAGACTAACGAGATCCGTCTGTACAACCGTCTTCTATATCTAGACTAACGAGATCCGTCTGTACAACCGTCTTCTATATCTAGACTCACGAGATCCGTCTGTACAACCGTCTTCTATATCTAGACTAACGAGATCCGTCGTTGTACAACCGTCTTCTATATCTAGACTAACGAGATCCGTCTGTACAACCGTCTTCTATATCTAGACTAACGAGATCCGTCTGTACAACCGTCTTCTATATCTAGACTAACGAGATCCGTCTGTACAACCGTCTTCTATATCTAGACTAACGAGATCCGTCTGTACAACCGTCTTCTATATCTAGACTAACGAGATCCGTCTGTACAACCGTCTTCTATATCTAGACTAACGAGATCCGTCTGTACAACCGTCTTCTATATCTAGACTAACGAGATCCGTCGTTGTACAACCGTCTTCTATATCTAGACTAACGAGATCCGTCTGTACAACCGTCTTCTATATCTAGACTAACGAGATCTCTCGATGTACAACCGTCTTCAATATCTAGACTAACGGGATCCGTCTGTACAACCGTCTTCTATATCTAGACTAACGAGATCTCTCGTTATACAACCGTCTTCTATATCTAGACTAACGAGATCCGTCTGTACAACCGTCTTCTATATCTAGACTAACGAGATACGTCGTTGGACAAACGTCTTCAATATCTAGACTAACGAGATCCGTCTGTACAACCGTTTTCTATGTCTAGACTAACGAGGTACGTCGTCTGTACAACCGTCTTCTATATATAGACTAACGAGATCCGTCTGTACAACCGTCTTCTATATCTAGACTAACGAGATCCGTCTGTACAACCGTTTCCTATGTCTAGACTAACGAGATACGTCGTTGGACAACCGTCTTCTATATCTAGACTCACGAGATCCGTCTGTACAACCGTCTTCTATATCTAGACTAACGAGATCCGTCTATACAACCGTCTTCAATATATAGACTCACGAGATCCGTCTGTACAACCGTCTTCTATATCTAGACTAACGAGATCCGTCTGTACAACCGTCTTCTATATCTAGACTAACGAGATCCGTCTGTACAACCGTCTTCTATATCTAGACTCACGAGATCCGTCTGTACAACCGTCTTCTATATCTAGACTAACGAGATCCGTCTGTACAACCGTCTTCTATATCTAGACTAACGAGATCCGTCGTTGTACAACCGTCTTCTATATCTAGACTAACGAGATCCGTCTGTACAACCGTTTTCTATGTCTAGACTAACGAGGTACGTCGTTGGACAAACGTCTTCAATATCTAGACTAACGAGATCCGTCTGTACAACCGTCTTCTATATCTAGACTAACGAGATCCGTCTGTACAACCGTCTTCTATATCTAGACTAACGAGATCCGTCGTTGTACAACCGTCTTCTATATCTAGACTAACGAGATCCGTTTGTACAACCGTCTTCTATATCTAGACTAACGAGATACGTCGTTGGACAAACGTCTTCAATATCTAGACTAACGAGATCCGTCTGTACAACCGTCTTCTATATCTAGACTAACGAGATACGTCGTTGTACAACCATCTTCTATATCTAGACTAACGGGATCCGTCTGTACAACCGTCTTCTATATCTAGACTAACGAGATCTCTCGTTATACAACCGTCTTCTATATCTAGACTAACGAGATCCGTCTGTACAACCGTCTTCTATATCTAGACTAACGAGATCTCTCGTTATACAACCGTCTTCTATATCTAGAGTAACGAGATCCGTCGTTGTACAACCGTCTTCTATATCTAGACTAACGAGATCCGTTTGTACAACCGTCTTCTATATCTAGACTAACGGGATCCGTCTGTACAACCGTCTTCTATATCTAGACTCACGAGATCCGTCTGTACAACCGTCTTCTATATCTAGACTAACGAGATACGTCGTTGGACAAACGTCTTCAATATCTAGACTAACGAGGTCCGTCTGTACAACCGTCTTCTATATCTAGACTAACGAGATCCGTCTGTACAACCGTCTTCTATATCTAGACTAACGAGATCTCTCGATGTACAACCGTCTTCAATATCTAGACTAACGGGATCCGTCTGTACAACCGTCTTCTATATCTAGACTAACGAGATCTCTCGTTATACAACCGTCTTCTATATCTAGACTAACGAGATCCGTCTGTACAACCGTCTTCTATATCTAGACTAACGAGATACGTCGTTGGACAAACGTCTTCAATATCTAGACTAACGAGATCCGTCTGTACAACCGTTTTCTATGTCTAGACTAACGAGGTACGTCGTCTGTACAACCGTCTTCTATATATAGACTAACGAGATCCGTCTGTACAACCGTCTTCTATATCTAGACTAACGAGATCCGTCTGTACAACCGTTTCCTATGTCTAGACTAACGAGATACGTCGTTGGACAACCGTCTTCTATATCTAGACTCACGAGATCCGTCTGTACAACCGTCTTCTATATCTAGACTAACGAGATCCGTCTATACAACCGTCTTCAATATATAGACTCACGAGATCCGTCTGTACAACCGTCTTCTATATCTAGACTAACGAGATCCGTCTGTACAACCGTCTTCTATATCTAGACTAACGAGATCCGTCGTTGTACAACCGTTTTCTATATCTAGACTAACGAGGTACGTCGTTGGACAAACGTCTTCAATATCTAGACTAACGAGATCCGTCTGTACAACCGTCTTCTATATCTAGACTCACGAGATCCGTCTGTACAACCGTCTTCTATATCTAGACTCACGAGATCCGTCTGTACAACCGTCTTCTATATCTAGACTAACGAGATCCGTCTGTACAACCGTCTTCTATATCTAGACTAACGAGATCCGTCTGTACAACCGTCTTCTATATCTAGACTCACGAGATCCGTCTGTACAACCGTCTTCTATATCTAGACTAACGAGATCCGTCGTTGTACAACCGTCTTCTATATCTAGACTAACGAGATCCGTCTGTACAACCGTCTTCTATATCTAGACTAACGAGATCCGTCTGTACAACCGTCTTCTATATCTAGACTAACGAGATCCGTCTGTACAACCGTCTTCTATATCTAGACTAACGAGATCCGTCTGTACAACCGTCTTCTATATCTAGACTAACGAGATCCGTCTGTACAACCGTCTTCTATATCTAGACTAACGAGATCCGTCTGTACAACCGTCTTCTATATCTAGACTAACGAGATCCGTCGTTGTACAACCGTCTTCTATATCTAGACTAACGAGATCCGTCTGTACAACCGTCTTCTATATCTAGACTAACGAGATCTCTCGATGTACAACCGTCTTCAATATCTAGACTAACGGGATCCGTCTGTACAACCGTCTTCTATATCTAGACTAACGAGATCTCTCGTTATACAACCGTCTTCTATATCTAGACTAACGAGATCCGTCTGTACAACCGTCTTCTATATCTAGACTAACGAGATACGTCGTTGGACAAACGTCTTCAATATCTAGACTAACGAGATCCGTCTGTACAACCGTTTTCTATGTCTAGACTAACGAGGTACGTCGTCTGTACAACCGTCTTCTATATATAGACTAACGAGATCCGTCTGTACAACCGTCTTCTATATCTAGACTAACGAGATCCGTCTGTACAACCGTTTCCTATGTCTAGACTAACGAGATACGTCGTTGGACAACCGTCTTCTATATCTAGACTCACGAGATCCGTCTGTACAACCGTCTTCTATATCTAGACTAACGAGATCCGTCTATACAACCGTCTTCAATATATAGACTCACGAGATCCGTCTGTACAACCGTCTTCTATATCTAGACTAACGAGATCCGTCTGTACAACCGTCTTCTATATCTAGACTAACGAGATCCGTCTGTACAACCGTCTTCTATATCTAGACTCACGAGATCCGTCTGTACAACCGTCTTCTATATCTAGACTAACGAGATCCGTCTGTACAACCGTCTTCTATATCTAGACTAACGAGATCCGTCGTTGTACAACCGTCTTCTATATCTAGACTAACGAGATCCGTTTGTACAACCGTCTTCTATATCTAGACTAACGAGATCCGTCTGTTCAATCGTCTTCTATATCTAGACTAACGAGATCCGTCTGTACAACCGTCTTCTATATCTAGACTAACGAGATCCGTCTGTACAACCGTCTTCTATATCTAGACTAACGAGATCTCTCGTTATACAACCGTCTTCTATATCTAGACTAACGAGATCCGTCTGTACAACCGTCTTCTATATCTAGACTAACGAGATCTCTCGTTATACAACCGTCTTCTATATCTAGACTAACGAGATCCGTCTGTACAACCGTCTTCTATATCTAGACTAACGAGATCTCTCGTTATACAACCGTCTTCTATATCTAGACTAACGAGATCCGTCTGTACAACAGTCTTCTATATCTAGACTAACGAGATCCGTCTGTACAACCGTCTTCTATATCTAGACTAACGAGATACGTCGTTGGACAAACGTCTTCAATATCTAGACTAACGAGGTCCGTCTGTACAACCGTCTTCTATATCTAGACTAACGAGATCCGTCGTTGTACAACCGTCTTCTATATCTAGACTAACGAGATCCGTCTGTACAACCGTCTTCTATATCTAGACTAACGAGATCCGTCTGTACAACCGTTTTCTATATCTAGACTAACGAGGTACGTCGTTGGACAAACGTCTTCAATATCTAGACTAACGAGATCCGTCTGTACAACCGTCTTCTATATCTAGACTCACGAGATCCGTCTGTACAACCGTCTTCTATATCTAGACTCACGAGATCCGTCTGTACAACCGTCTTCTATATCTAGACTCACGAGATCCGTCTGTACAACCGTCTTCTATATCTAGACTAACGAGATCTCTCGTTATACAACCGTCTTCTATATCTAGACTAACGAGATCCGTCTGTACAACCGTCTTCTATATCTAGACTAACGAGATCTCTCGTTATACAACCGTCTTCTATATCTAGACTAACGAGATCCGTCTGTACAACCGTCTTCTATATCTAGACTAACGAGATCTCTCGTTATACAACCGTCTTCTATATCTAGACTAACGAGATCCGTCTGTACAACAGTCTTCTATATCTAGACTAACGAGATCCGTCTGTACAACCGTCTTCTATATCTAGACTAACGAGATACGTCGTTGGACAAACGTCTTCAATATCTAGACTAACGAGGTCCGTCTGTACAACCGTCTTCTATATCTAGACTAACGAGATCCGTCGTTGTACAAGCGTCTTCTATATCTAGACTAACGAGATCCGTCTGTACAACCGTCTTCTATATCTAGACTAACGAGATCCGTCTGTACAACCGTTTTCTATATCTAGACTAACGAGGTACGTCGTTGGACAAACGTCTTCAATATCTAGACTAACGAGATCCGTCTGTACAACCGTCTTCTATATCTAGACTCACGAGATCCGTCTGTACAACCGTCTTCTATATCTAGACTCACGAGATCCGTCTGTACAACCGTCTTCTATATCTAGACTCACGAGATCCGTCTGTACAACCGTCTTCTATATCTAGACTAACGAGATCCGTCTGTACAACCGTCTTCTATATCTAGACTAACGAGATCCGTCTGTACAACCGTCTTCTAAATCTAGACTAACGAGATCCGTTGTTGTACAACCCTCTTCTATATCTAGACTAACGAGATACGTCGTTGGACAAACGTCTTCTATATCTAGACTACCGAGATACGTCGTTGGACAAACGTCTTCAATATCTAGACTAACGAGATCCGTCTGTACAACCGTCTTCAATATCTAGACTAACGAGATCCGTCTGTACAACCGTCTTCTATATCTAGACTAACGAGGTACGTCGTTGGACAAACGTCTTCAATATCTAGACTAACGAGATCCGTCTGTACAACCGTCTTCTATATCTAGACTAACGAGATACGTCGTTGGACAAACGTCTTCAATATCTAGACTAACGAGATCCGTCGTTGTACAACCGTCTTCTATATCTAGACTAACGAGATCCGTCTGTACAACCGTCTTCTATATCTAGACTAACGAGATCCGTCGTTGTACAACCGTCTTCTATATCTAGACTAACGAGATCTCTCGTTGTACAACCGTCTTCTATATCTAGACTAACGAGATCCGTCTGTACAACCGTCTTCTATATCTAGACTAACGAGATCCGTCTGTACAACCGTCTTCTATATCTAGACTAACGAGATACGTCGTTGGACAAACGTCTTCAATATCTAGACTAACCAGATCCGTCTGTACAACCGTCTTCTATATCTAGACTAACGAGATCCGTCTGTACAACCGTCTTCCATATCTAGACTAACGAGATACGTCGTTGGACAAACGTCTTCAATATCTAGACTAACGAGGTCCGTCTGTACAACCGTCTTCTATATCTAGACTAACAAGATCCGTCGTTGTACGACCGTCTTCTATATCTAGACTAACGAGATCTCTCGTTATACAACCGTCTTCTATATCTAGACTAACGAGATCCGTCTGTACAACCGTCTTCTATATCTAGACTAACGAGATCCGTCTGTTCAATCGTCTTCTATATCTAGACTAACGAGATCCGTCTGTACAACCGTCTTCTATATCTAGACTAACGAGATCCGTCTGTACAACCGTCTTCTATATCTAGGCTAACGAGATCCGTCGTTGTACAACCGTCTTCTGTATCTAGACTAACGAGATCCGTCTGTACAACCGTCTTCTATATCTAGACTAACGAGATCTCTCGATGTACAACCGTCTTCAATATCTAGACTAACGGGATCCGTCTGTACAACCGTCTTCTATATCTAGACTAACGAGATCTCTCGTTATACAACCGTCTTCTATATCTAGACTAACGAGATCCGTCTGTACAACCGTCTTCTATATCTAGACTAACGAGATACGTCGTTGGACAAACGTCTTCAATATCTAGACTAACGAGATCCGTCTGTACAACCGTCTTCTATATCTAGACTAACGAGATCCGTCTGTACAACCGTCTTCTATATCTAGACTAACGAGATCCGTCTGTACAACCGTCTTCTATATCTAGACTAACGAGATCCGTCTGTACAACCGTTTCCTATGTCTAGACTAACGAGATACGTCGTTTGACAACCGTCTTCTATATCTAGACTCACGAGATCCGTCTGTACAACCGTCTTCTATATCTAGACTAACGAGATCCGTCTGTACAACCGTCTTCTATATCTAGACTAACGAGATACGTCGTTGGACAAACGTCATCAATATCTAGACTAACGAGATCCGTCTGTACAACCGTCTTCTATATCTAGACTAACGAGATCCGTCTGTACGACCGTCTTCTATATCTAGACTAACGAGATCTCTCGTTATACAACCGTCTTCTATATCTAGACTAACGAGATCCGTCTGTACAACCGTCTTCTATATCTAGACTAACGAGATACGTCGTTGGACAAACGTCTTCAATATCTAGACTAACGAGATCCGTCTGTACAACCGTCTTCTATATCTAGACTAACGAGATCCGTCTGTTCAATCGTCTTCTATATCTAGACTAACGAGATCCGTCTGTACAACCGTCTTCTATATCTAGACTAACGAGATCCGTCTGTACAACCGTCTTCTATATCTAGGCTAACGAGATCCGTCGTTGTACAACCGTCTTCTGTATCTAGACTAACGAGATCCGTCTGTACAACCGTCTTCTATATCTAGACTAACGAGATCTCTCGATGTACAACTGTCTTCAATATCTAGACTAACGGGATCCGTCTGTACAACCGTCTTCTATATCTAGACTAACGAGATCTCTCGTTATACAACCGTCTTCTATATCTAGACTAACGAGATCCGTCTGTACAACCGTCTTCTATATCTAGACTAACGAGATACGTCGTTGGACAAACGTCTTCAATATCTAGACTAACGAGATCCGTCTGTACAACCGTCTTCTATATCTAGACTAACGAGATCCGTCTGTACAACCGCCTTCTATATCTAGACTAACGAGATCCGTCTGTACAACCGTCTTCTATATCTAGACTAACGAGATCCGTCTGTACAACCGTTTCCTATGTCTAGACTAACGAGATACGTCGTTTGACAACCGTCTTCTATATCTAGACTCACGAGATCCGTCTGTACAACCGTCTTCTATATCTAGACTAACGAGATCCGTCTGTACAACCGTCTTCTATATCTAGACTAACGAGATACGTCGTTGGACAAACGTCATCAATATCTAGACTAACGAGATCCGTCTGTACAACCGTCTTCTATATCTAGACTAACGAGATCCGTCTGTACGACCGTCTTCTATATCTAGACTAACGAGATCTCTCGTTATACAACCGTCTTCTATATCTAGACTAACGAGATCCGTCTGTACAACCGTCTTCTATATCTAGACTAACGAGATCTCTCGTTATACAACCGTCTTCTATATCTAGACTAACGAGATCCGTCTGTACAACCGTCTTCTATATCTAGACTAACGAGATCTCTCGTTATACAACCGTCTTCTATATCTAGACTAACGAGATCCGTCTGTACAACCGTCTTCTATATCTAGACTAACGAGATCCGTCTGTTCAATCGTCTTCTATATCTAGACTAACGAGATCCGTCTGTACAACCGTCTTCTATATCTAGACTAACGAGATCCGTCTGTACAACCGTCTTCTATATCTAGGCTAACGAGATCCGTCGTTGTACAACCGTCTTCTGTATCTAGACTAACGAGATCCGTCTGTACAACCGTCTTCTATATCTAGACTAACGAGATCTCTCGATGTACAACCGTCTTCAATATCTAGACTAACGGGATCCGTCTGTACAACCGTCTTCTATATCTAGACTAACGAGATCTCTCGTTATACAACCGTCTTCTATATCTAGACTAACGAGATCCGTCTGTACAACCGTCTTCTATATCTAGACTAACGAGATACGTCGTTGGACAAACGTCTTCAATATCTAGACTAACGAGATCCGTCTGTACAACCGTCTTCTATATCTAGACTAACGAGATCCGTCTGTACAACCGTCTTCTATATCTAGACTAACGAGATCCGTCTGTACAACCGTCTTCTATATCTAGACTAACGAGATCCGTCTGTACAACCGTTTCCTATGTCTAGACTAACGAGATACGTCGTTTGACAACCGTCTTCTATATCTAGACTCACGAGATCCGTCTGTACAACCGTCTTCTATATCTAGACTAACGAGATCCGTCTGTACAACCGTCTTCTATATCTAGACTAACGAGATACGTCGTTGGACAAACGTCATCAATATCTAGACTAACGAGATCCGTCTGTACAACCGTCTTCTATATCTAGACTAACGAGATCCGTCTGTACGACCGTCTTCTATATCTAGACTAACGAGATCTCTCGTTATACAACCGTCTTCTATATCTAGACTAACGAGATCCGTCTGTACAACCGTCTTCTATATCTAGACTAACGAGATACGTCGTTGGACAAACGTCTTCAATATCTAGACTAACGAGATCCGTCTGTACAACCGTCTTCTATATCTAGACTAACGAGATCCGTCTGTTCAATCGTCTTCTATATCTAGACTAACGAGATCCGTCTGTACAACCGTCTTCTATATCTAGACTAACGAGATCCGTCTGTACAACCGTCTTCTATATCTAGGCTAACGAGATCCGTCGTTGTACAACCGTCTTCTGTATCTAGACTAACGAGATCCGTCTGTACAACCGTCTTCTATATCTAGACTAACGAGATCTCTCGATGTACAACCGTCTTCAATATCTAGACTAACGGGATCCGTCTGTACAACCGTCTTCTATATCTAGACTAACGAGATCTCTCGTTATACAACCGTCTTCTATATCTAGACTAACGAGATCCGTCTGTACAACCGTTTCCTATGTCTAGACTAACGAGATACGTCGTTGGACAACCGTCTTCTATATCTAGACTCACGAGATCCGTCTGTACAACCGTCTTCTATATCTAGACTAACGAGATCCGTCTATACAACCGTCTTCAATATCTAGACTCACGAGATCCGTCTGTACAACCGTCTCCTATATCTAGACTAACGAGATCCGTCTGTACAACCGTCTTCTATATCTAGACTAACGAGGTACGTCGTTGGACAAGCGTCTTCAATATCTAGACTAACGAGATCCGTCTGTACAACCGTCTTCTGTATCTAGACTAACGAGATACGTCGTTGGACAAACGTCTTCAATATCTAGACTAACGAGATCCGTCTGTACAACCGTCTTCTATATCTAGACTAACGAGATACGTCGTTGTACAACCATCTTCTATATCTAGACTAACGGGATCCGTCTGTACAACCGTCTTCTATATCTAGACTAACGAGATCTCTCGTTATACAACCGTCTTCTATATCTAGACTAACGAGATCCGTCTGTACAACCGTCTTCTATATCTAGACTAACGAGATCTCTCGTTATACAACCGTCTTCTATATCTAGACTAACGAGATCCGTCTGTACAACAGTCTTCTATATCTAGACTAACGAGATCCGTCTGTACAACCGTCTTCTATATCTAGACTAACGAGATACGTCGTTGGACAAACGTCTTCAATATCTAGACTAACGAGGTCCGTCTGTACAACCGTCTTCTATATCTAGACTAACGAGATCCGTCGTTGTACAACCGTCTTCTATATCTAGACTAACGAGATCCGTCTGTACAACCGTCTTCTATATCTAGACTAACGAGATCCGTCTGTACAACCGTTTTCTATATCTAGACTAACGAGGTACGTCGTTGGACAAACGTCTTCAATATCTAGACTAACGAGATCCGTCTGTACAACCGTCTTCTATATCTAGACTCACGAGATCCGTCTGTACAACCGTCTTCTATATCTAGACTCACGAGATCCGTCTGTACAACCGTCTTCTATATCTAGACTCACGAGATCCGTCTGTACAACCGTCTTCTATATCTAGACTAACGAGATCCGTCTGTACAACCGTCTTCTATATCTAGACTAACGAGATCCGTCTGTACAACCGTCTTCTAAATCTAGACTAACGAGATCCGTTGTTGTACAACCCTCTTCTATATCTAGACTAACGAGATACGTCGTTGGACAAACGTCTTCTATATCTAGACTACCGAGATACGTCGTTGGACAAACGTCTTCAATATCTAGACTAACGAGATCCGTCTGTACAACCGTCTTCAATATCTAGACTAACGAGATCCGTCTGTACAACCGTCTTCAATATCTAGACTAACGAGATCCGTCTGTACAACCGTCTTCTATATCTAGACTAACGAGGTACGTCGTTGGACAAACGTCTTCAATATCTAGACTAACGAGATCCGTCTGTACAACCGTCTTCTATATCTAGACTAACGAGATACGTCGTTGGACAAACGTCTTCAATATCTAGACTAACGAGATCCGTCGTTGTACAACCGTCTTCTATATCTAGACTAACGAGATCCGTCTGTACAACCGTCTTCTATATCTAGACTAACGAGATCCGTCGTTGTACAACCGTCTTCTATATCTAGACTAACGAGATCTCTCGTTGTACAACCGTCTTCTATATCTAGACTAACGAGATACGTCTGTACAACCGTCTTCTATATCTAGACTCACGAGATCCGTCTGTACAACCGTCTTCTATATCTAGACTAACGAGATCCGTTCTTGTACAACCCTCTTCTATATCTAGACTAACGAGATCCGTCTGTACAACCGTCTTCTATATCTAGACTAACGAGATCCGTCTGTACAACCGTCTTCTATATCTAGACTAACGAGATAAGTCGTTGGACAAACGTCTTCAATATCTAGACTAACGAGGTCCGTCTGTACAACCGTCTTCTATATCTAGACTAACGAGATCCGTCTGTACAACCGTCTTCTATATCTAGACTAACGAGATCCGTCTGTACAACACTCTTCTATATATAGACTAACGAGATCCGTCTGTACAACCGTCTTCTATATCTAGACTAACGAGATCCGTCTATACAACCCTCTTCAATATCTAGACTCACGAGATCCGTCTGTACAACCGTCTTCTATATCTAGACTAACGAGATCCGTCTGTACAACCGTCTTCTATATCTAGACTAACGAGATCCGTCTGTACAACCGTCTTCTATACCTAGACTAACGAGGTACGTCGTTGGACAAACGTCTTCAATATCTAGACTAACGAGATCCGTCTGTACAACCGTCTTCTATATCTAGACTAACGAGATCCGTCTGTATAACCGTCTTCTATATCTAGACTAACGAGATCCGTCGTTGTACAACCGTCTTCTATATCTAGACTAACGAGATCCGTCTGTACAACCGTTTTCTATGCCTAGACTAACGAGGTACGTCGTTGGACAAACGTCTTCAATATCTAGACTAACGAGATCTGTCTGTACAACCGTCTTCTATATCTAGACTAACGAGATCCGTCTGTATAACCGTCTTCTATATCTAGACTAACGAGATCCGTCGTTGTACAACCGTCTTCTATATCTAGACTAACGAGATCCGTCTGTACAACCGTTTTCTATGCCTAGACTAACGAGGTACGTCGTTGGACAAACGTCTTCAATATCTAGACTAACGAGATCTGTCTGTACAACCGTCTTCTATATCTAGACTAACGAGATCCGTCTGTACAACCGTCTTCTATATCTAGACTAACGAGATACGTCGTTGGACAAACGTCTTCAATATCTAGACTAACGAGGTCCGTCTGTACAACCGTCTTCTATATCTAGACTAACGATATCCGTCTGTACAGCCGTCTTCTATATCTAGACTATCGAGATCCGTCGTTGTACAACCGTCTTCTATATCTAGACTAACGAGATCTCTCGTTATACAACCGTCTTCTATATCTAGACTAACGAGATCCGTCTGTACAAACGTCTTCAATATCTAGACTAACGAGATCCGTCTGTACAACCGTCTTCTATATCTAGAATAACCAGATACGTCGTTGGACAAACGTCTTCAATATCTAGACTAACGAGATCCGTCTGTACAACCGTCTTCTATATCTAGACTAACGAGATACGTCGTTGTACAACCATCTTCTATATCTAGACTAACGGGATCCGTCTGTACAACCGTCTTCTATATCTAGACTAACGAGATCTCTCGTTATACAACCGTCTTCTATATCTAGACTAACGAGATCCGTCTGTACAACCGTCTTCTATATCTAGACTAACGAGATCTCTCGTTATACAACCGTCTTCTATATCTAGACTAACGAGATCCGTCGTTGTACAACCGTCTTCTATATCTAGAGTAACGAGATCCGTCTGTACAACCGTTTTCTATGTCTAGACTAACGAGGTACGTCGTTGGACAAACGTCTTCAATATCTAGACTAACGAGATCCGTCTGTACAACCGTCTTCTATATCTAGACTAACGAGATCCGTCTGTACAACCGTCTTCTATATCTAGACTAACGAGATACGTCGTTGGACAAACGTCTTCAATATCTAGACTAACGAGGTCCGTCTGTACAACCGTCTTCTATATCTAGACTAACGAGATCCGTCGTTGTACAACCGTCTTCTATATCTAGACTAACGAGATCCGTCTGTACAACCGTCTTCTATATCTAGACTAACGAGATCCGTCTGTACAACCGTTTTCTATATCTAGACTAACGAGGTACGTCGTTGGACAAACGTCTTCAATATCTAGACTAACGAGATCCGTCTGTACAACCGTCTTCTATATCTAGACTCACGAGATCCGTCTGTACAACCGTCTTCTATATCTAGACTAACGAGATACGTCGTTGGACAAACGTCTTCTATATCTAGACTACCGAGATACGTCGTCGGACAAACGTCTTCAATATCTAGACTAACGAGATCCGTCTGTACAACCGTCTTCAATATCTAGACTAACGAGATCCGTCTGTACAACCGTCTTCTATATCTAGACTAACGAGGTACGTCGTTGGACAAACGTCTTCAATATCTAGACTAACGAGATCCGTCTGTACAACCGTCTTCTATATCTAGACTAACGAGATACGTCGTTGGACAAACGTCTTCAATATCTAGACTAACGAGATCCGTCGTTGTACAACCGTCTTCTATATCTAGACTAACGAGATCCGTCGTTGTACAACCGTCTTCTATATCTAGACTAACGAGATCTCTCGTTGTACAACCGTCTTCTATATCTAGACTAACGAGATACGTCTGTACAACCGTCTTCTATATCTAGACTCACGAGATCCGTCTGTACAACCGTCTTCTATATCTAGACTAACGAGATCCGTTCTTGTACAACCCTCTTCTATATCTAGACTAACGAGATCCGTCTGTACAACCGTCTTCTATATCTAGACTAACGAGATCCGTCGTTGTACAACCGTCTTCTATATCTAGACTAACGAGATCTCTCGTTGTACAACCGTCTTCTATATCTAGACTAACGAGATACGTCTGTACAACCGTCTTCTATATCTAGACCAACGAGATCCGTCTGTACAACCGTCTTCTATATCTAGACTAACGAGATACGTCGTTGTACAACCATCTTCTATATCTAGACTAACGGGATCCGTCTGTACAACCGTCTTCTATATCTAGACTAACGAGATCTCTCGTTATACAACCGTCTTCTATATCTAGACTAACGAGATCCGTCTGTACAACCGTCTTCTATATCTAGACTAACGAGATCTCTCGTTATACAACCGTCTTCTATATCTAGACTAACGAGATCCGTCGTTGTACAACCGTCTTCTATATCTAGACTAACGAGATCCGTCTGTACAACCGTTTTCTATGTCTAGACTAACGAGGTACGTCGTTGGACAAACGTCTTCAATATCTAGACTAACGAGATCCGTCTGTACAACCGTCTTCTATATCTAGACTAACGAGATACGTCGTTGTACAACCATCTTCTATATCTAGACTAACGGGATCCGTCTGTACAACCGTCATCTATATCTAGACTAACGAGATCTCTCGTTATACAACCGTCTTCTATATCTAGACTAACGAGATCCGTCTGTACAACCGTCTTCTATATCTAGACTAACGAGATACGTCGTTGTACAACCGTCTTCTATATCTAGACTAACGAGATACGTCGTTGGACAAACGTCTTCAATATCTAGACTAACGAGGTCCGTCTGTACAACCGTCTTCTATATCTAGACTAACGAGATCCGTCGTTGTACAACCGTCTTCTATATCTAGACTAACGAGATCCGTCTGTACAACCGTCTTCTATATCTAGACTAACGAGATCCGTCTGTACAACCGTTTTCTATATCTAGACTAACGAGGTACGTCGTTGGACAAACGTCTTCAATATCTAGACTAACGAGATCCGTCTGTACAACCGTCTTCTATATCTAGACTCACGAGATCCGTCTGTACAACCGTCTTCTATATCTAGACTCACGAGATCCGTCTGTACAACCGTCTTCTATATCTAGACTAACGAGATCCGTCTGTACAACCGTCTTCTATATCTAGACTAACGAGATCCGTCTGTACAACCGTCTTCTATATCTAGACTAACGAGATCCGTTGTTGTACAACCCTCTTCTATATCTAGACTAACGAGATACGTCGTTGGACAAACGTCTTCTATATCTAGACTACCGAGATACGTCGTTGGACAAACGTCTTCAATATCTAGACTTTTTTTTTTTTTTTTTTTTTTTTTTTTATAGAGGGGGAAAATGCTTTATGCATACCCCGGCGCGATATGCCGGGGTTATGTGGGACTCCCCGGGCACTGTCCCGGGATACCCACTAAAAACCCCCTCTTTGTGCCGCCTGCACAGACTGTCCCCATGACTGGCGGGGGGGCTGAAATATACTACTGCCCCGCCAGCCGCCCATCCAATGGGAGGGTGACCTCGCAGCACCACAGCGGGAGCTCCGACAAAAGATCGGAACGGAACACCCCGGTACCGCCTCGTGAACCACGGCACCATGCCCCTTTAGCAGGCGTAAGCCGCAGCCCATACAACACCGGCGCGCACTCAGCCAAACACACACGCACACCAGTCGTTCACACAACCCCACCACGGGAACTTACACACACACACACACCACGCGCCGCCTTTACAAAATACAAATAACAAGAAAAAAAAAAAACTCGGAACGGTGGGTCTGCGCGTAAAAGAATATAAAACAAAAAACATAAAACATAGAGTGGGGTAAAATGGTATAATATGTACCTGTCACATAAGTAAAATATAAATAAGTAAAAATGTAAAATACATATGTGTAAATAATGAATAAATAAATATGTACCGCGCCCTGTACGCCGCAGCTCAGGGCTCCACAGAAGTGGGCCTGCCCGGCGGGTGGGGCACTACCTTTCTCACTTTCGGAGGGCGGTAACTTGTTCCGGGCCTAGAGGGACCATTCTTCCTCTTGCCGGCCCTTCTCCTCGTCAAGGCAGCTCTAGCCTCGGCTTCCTCTCTGGCGCGCCTAGCCCTTTCCTCCCTGACCGCTTTGTCCAGGAGGATTTCCTTCGCCATCCTATCGGTCATGACCGCTTCCGCGAAGGACATCAATGCCCTCCACTTCTCCTCCGACCCAGTGGCCATCCCAATGACGGTGGATGCCTCAACGGCGGAGCCCAGGGCCGCCGCCAGGGTCCCTCTTTCAGTGGCATAGGTAGGGCAGCTCACCAACACGTGCTCAGCGTTATCCGGTGAGCCACCACAGTCGGCACATGCGTCACTGCTTGCCTTGCCCAGGCGGGCCCGGAAGGACGCAAAGGCCCCATGGGACGTGAGGAGCTGCATTACCCAGTAGTTCATCGGGAACTTCTTTCCATTGTCGCCCCGGAATGTGTCGACCGAGGCGACTATCCTCCTCGTCCAATTGTCCCTGTCGAAGGCATCCCATACGGTCTGCCATTCGACCAGGGCCCCCGCCAAAGCCAGCTCCTTGTATGAAGGAGTCCCCCGCACATCCTGGATGGTGGGGTCCCCTCCAACGCCGGGCCCCGCCAAGAAGACCCGCCTCCGCAATGCCGCTTTGATATCCAGAGGCATTCTGCCCGCCAGGACGCACAACGCCTGGTGAGCCACCGATCTATATGCCGTGGTGGTTCTCACCAGGGCTGATCTTTGGGCCCGCCTCAGGATTCCGATATTTACCTTGGTCTTCAAGGCGTGGGCCCACACCGGTGCCGCGTAGAGGACGACCGATTCCCACACATTGTAATAGAGACCCCTCACGTGCGGGGAGGGGCCCCTAGTATTGGGGAGGAGCGATGCGAGCGCGCCCACAAGTTTATTCCCCCGAAGGGTCACGCTCTCTAGATGAGCCTTGAAACTCCTTCTACAGTCTAGGGTCACCCCCAGGTAACGTATGGTCCTCGCGGAGGTGCAATTAGCCCCCAGAATTGCAAAGTCCCGGATCTTATCGGACCTCAACCCCGCCAAGACGATCACCTCGGTCTTGTGGGGGGCGATCTCAAGGCCAGCCCTCTCAAACCAGAGGCGCGCCTTCTCCATCGTGGCGGCGATCATGGTCTCCAATTGGGGGACGTCCCTCGCGGAGAATAAAAGGGCCAAATCGTCCGCGTAAGCGACGGCCTTAACGAACCGGCCCATTTTATTGAGCTCCCCAACTATGGCATCGTAAACGATATTCCATAGAAAGGGGCCCAAAACTGATCCCTGGGGGACCCCGGCCATAATCTCCGTGTCCACCCTCGCCTGTGGGGTGAACACAGTCACCCAGCGGTCCGAAAAATAACACCGTAGGACCCTGATAAGGGTCCACGAGACTCCCCGTCTCTGCAGCTCCGTTAGGATGAGGTCCCAGCCCAACGTATTGAACGCGTTCCTGACGTCCAGCGTCACCAGGACCCCCAGCCTCCTCCTCGTCTTGGCCACACAGCCCTCGGCAAACCTCGTGACCTCAAGGGCGGCGTTGACCGTACCCGACCCTCTCCGAAAGCCAAACTGGCTCGTATGAAATGGGTCCCTGCCCGTTTGGACCTCAATGGCCGCTTTGATAACGTGCTCCCAGACCTTACTCACGGCCGGGAGCACGCTAATGGGCCTGTACGCCCCCGGGGACATAGGGTCCTTATCCGGCTTGGGGATGAAAATCAGCCGGGCCCTCCTCCAGATCGGGGGGATAGCCCCCCTCCTCAAAGTATCCTTAACCATGTCGCGTACGTCGGTCAGAAAAGCACCGGCGACGCACGCAACGACCTCCGACGGAACGGAGTCCAGACCAGGGGCCTTCCTGGGCCTTATCCGCCCCACCGCCTCCCTCACCATCCCCTCGTCGACGCTCTCGATGGTTGAGTCGTCACACATCGGACCATTGTGGTCACGATCATCCTCCACGGACCCACCCAACAACCGGCCCGGGGAGGGGGGAAAGGACGCGGAAAGCGAGGGGGGGAGGAGGTCACGAACAGGTGATCTATAATCCTCCTGGTCTGGTCGGGGGTCATGATCGTCCTGTGGGGACAGCCCTTCAGCCTCGACATCACGACCTTGTAAGGTTTCCCCCACGGGTCGAGGTCAACCAGGGCATTCAACTGGCCCCAGAACGCCTCCTTGGCCCTCCATATTTTGACCTGGACGTCCTTGTTCGCCCTCAGGTAGGTCAACCTAAGGACCTCCACGTCTGGGGACTTCCTCTTCCTACCCCGCTGATACCTCCTCCTGGCCCGGAATGACTCGCGACGGGCCTCCGCGATCTCGTCGCTCCACCAGCCGTTCGGCTTTCTGGAGCCGCGGGGGGAGGCCTTGCACGGCAGCACCGCCCTAGTGACTTCCTCGAGGGCCCTCTGAAATTTCACCGCCGCCGGCTCCGCACACGACCCCGGTGTCACCCCGGCACCCTCGCAGGCACCAACTGGCGCCCTCATGCGGTCCTCAAAACCTCTGATAATAGCCGCAGTGTCCAGGTCTTTCACAGAAAAGCGCTGCCACAGGGGGGGCAGCGTCACAGGCCTGCGATTTTTAAGATGGTGAAGGACGTAGCTATGGTCGGAATAGGTATCGGTAGCCAACACCTCGCTCCTAGTGCCCCTAGCCGTAACGGGGTCCATAGACATAATGTCTATGAACGACCTCCTGTTGTTCCTGCAGAACGTATGAGGGTATCGCTCCGCGAGCCCCACCGGGGCCAGGCCCTGCCTTCCCAAGACCTCCAGAAGGGCAACGCCCTTCTTGTCCTGCCTGACGCCACCCCAGGCCGGGGACCTCGCGTTATAGTCACCGGCCAGGACAATACCCCCACCCGGGGATCTGGCCTCTACCAGAATGCCCTCCAGGACGTCCAAATATTCTCCAAACTGGGAGAGACTCTTCTTCGGGGAGCAGTAACAACTAACAACTACTTTATTCTCCCACGTAACCGCAACGATACCGTCTGCTCTGACCGGGCGTGACAAGGTGGCGAAGTGCCCGTTAAAACCGGTGACCCAGATTGAGGCATCACCGGTCGCGTCATTGTGCCAGTATCTCTGCTGCCGATAGGGCTCGGAGATAACCACCACGTCGACATTGAGGCGCGAGATATTATGTTCCATGATGTCCTGGGCCAACCTACACCTATTTAAGTTGATCTGAATGATCCTAAGGGCCATTAACAGGGGATCCAGGCACACCTTGACTCCTAGGCCCCGTCCTAGGTTTGGTCCTATTGAAAGGGCAAGCCAGCGACGCAGTCACGTGGGCTGCCCTGGGCCCCGAGGCCCCTTCCTTGGCACATATAGCGCATTTGGGGGGGTTGGGGCAACCACCAATGAGATGGTCCATCGCCCCACACCGCCGGCACATCTCCTTGCCCGCGTCAACCATAGCGCAGTCCTTTGCCACATGCCCAAGATGGTGGCATCTAAAGCACCGCATAAGCCTGGGGAGCGCCCTGGTCCTCGCCCAGGTAAGGCCAGACCTAAATCGGATCCCCTCGGGTGAGCCCTTCAGCTCGTTCAGGGGGATCTCCACGACGGCCGACTGCGTCCCATCCCGCCCCATCCTTAACATTTTAAGGGTCAAGCGCTCCGGGGCCACCTTGAGCGCCACCCCGAGGTCACGCAGTACCTCGGGGCCCTCCACCATGGGGTCCAGACCTCTAACTTCAAGGGACCTCTTATCCTGGAGAGGGGAACACTTCAGGCCGCCCCCCACTTTGGTTCTTATGTTGTGGGCCAGAGTCTCCGCGCTGGAGTTCTTTTCCAGCTCTAGGAGGATGTGCCCCAGACGCGTTCTCCTGACCCCTTTTACCCCGGCCAGCGTATCCCTACCCTTCGCGAGCAGGCACTTATACGTCTCCAGATAGGACGACGCCGAAGCCACCTTTACCAGAACCGCCTCCGGTCTTTTCCTCACCGGTGGGGGCTTCGGGAGGGCCGGCCTTTCTGATGGGCCCTTTTGTGGCTGCTGCAGCGGCCGTTCATGCACCTCAGGCGGCGGTCGTTGGTGCACCTGAGCATCGGGGCCAGAACCCTGACCCGGCCCCTGAACGGAGTCCCGCTGGGCACTCTTCTGGGCCTGCTGGTCCCTCTTCCTCTTGCTTTTCCTAGCCCTCTTGGCCTGACCCTTCGTCGAAACTTGCTCCCAGAGCGGGCCCGGTTCCTGCTCCATCGGCGTTGGGCCCCCGACGGTTTTGTCAGGGCCCGGGGGTCTTGCCGCCTCCCGGAGTCCAACATCAGTACCGGCGACCGTCCCCGACTCAGCTCCATCCGGGATCGCTTCTCCTGTAATTGTAGACCCACCCGACACCACCTCGGCAAAGGCCCTTCTCTTATTGTCGGGGGCCTTCTCCCTGTCCCAGTCCTCCCCCGGGGACTCACGTTGCCTTTTAGCCATCTGTGGCTCACCACCCTGTTGGGACGCCTGCGGGTGGTCCTGCTCGCTCCCAGACACCATGGTGTTGTGTTCCCGCCGGGGGGAAGTACCGCAGTCCCGGTATCTCGGTGGGGAGTACTGGGTCCCAACCTCCCTGGTGCCCTTGCTCAGGCCCACCTTGACCCCAGCTGTCGTCGTCCTTGATCCGGGGGGCCGTGGGTCTCCGGTTCCAGATCCGGACCCACCGTCGTCCTCGGGAGACTTCCCGAGGCTAACCATCCGCTGGGGGGTTGCCCTGGTGGCCGCTGTGCCTGTTGTATCGGCCACGCGTCGGGAGACCATCTTGCATATCCGGGAGACGCTCCCGACAAAGGCCAGAACCGTCTTGGACGAGACCACCTTCGACGAGGCCTTCCGGGCACCCAATTCCTCAGTCATTTGGCTGCACAGCTTACTGAGCCCGTCCAGCAAGGAGACAACCTCAGAGGCGCGGCCATCGATCGCGACCTCGGGGGCACGAACACCGAACGGAGCCTTCAGGTTGAGATCCGCCCTGGTCAACGGGATCGACAGAGCTCTAAGCTCCGGCTCAGACTCCCTCGGCATCCCACCAGGCGGAGCCCTCTCGATATCGCCCTGAACAGGGTTCGCGGTCCCGGAGCTTGTGGGCTCCGCATACACCTCCTGCTCATCTGACTTCCCCCGGTTATTACTAGGGCATGAGGAGGGCGGCGTCCTCATTATTGTCTTGCCCTTAAAGATCCCTGGGGGCGGTGGAGACTCCGGTAGGGCCCGTCCCTTCTTGCTCCCCAGCGTCTTCGGAGATGGGGTCTCGGGGATCACACCCGCCTCAATGCACTGGAGACCCAGATTCTCTAATCTGGGCCTCGGGGACTCACATTGGGTTAGAATTCCCTTGAAAAAGTCCCCCATGATGGGCCTCCCGCCATCACGTTTGCCCACCGGTTGCCCCGGGCAACCACCCACACCTTCCGTCTGCTCGCAATCCAAATCCACAATCAGCTCATCGCCAACAACATCGCCAGGTCCCGCAGCTGTGGCTTCTTCCGGGGAGGCCTCCCCGGTGGCACCGGCCCGCTGCGTCAGCACGGTGTCAATGGTAACCAGAACTCCCAACGCGCCACCATCATCACGCGTGGGCCCCGCCGTCATCTCAGGGATCGCCGAATTTACATCCGAGGCTCGGCTATACACTGACATGATTTCATGGGTTTACGTCTTAAGGGCGACGGCCCTACCGCCCGGCGGATTTCGCCAAAACTCTGACCCGATGCGCGGTCGTCGCAGCTGAAATACAACGGCCGGATCCCTAACGCTGCGAGGGTCCTAACCCAGGCCGTATGGGTCACCACCCAACGGGTGATACACGTTCTCCCAATCAAACCAGGAGTCCCCGCTCCGATCACCAAACGTCGGGACCCCGACGGAGGGCCCCACCCGTCCCATCGCAACAGCGAAAGGGGGGGAGGGAACCACCCGAGGGGCAGATACCGCTTCCGATAATAATGTGCCTTTCCTCTTCATTCCAGGTACCAGGACCCGTATCCGGCATAACGCGTGGTTACGACTCACCGTCAGGTAAGTACCGAGTCAGGTCTTGGACTCGGGATTCTTTGTGCCGTGTACCTCTCTGTCATCTTACAGGCACCGCCACGCAACCGGATGGGGGGATTCCCGCCCGCAGGCACCTACATGGACGTCCGCAGGTGTCCGCAGCGCCCACACGAAACAAGTCCGGGGGGGATTGAGGGCGACAGGGGAGAACAAAACACACCCTGACACACCGAACAAAGACAAACACATCGGACCCCATCCCGCATACGTCACATGACGCGCATGGGACGGGGGGGGGAGGTAAGGAAAAGGGGGGCCCACCCCACCACGTCCCGCATACGCCGAAGCGCGCATAGGGCAGGGGAGCAGGGGGAAGGGGGGAAAACACACACCCATCCCGCATACGCCAAAGGCGCGCATGGGATGGGGGGGGGGGGCATCACGGGATAGGGGAAACAAACACACAGCCCATCCCGCATACGCCGAAGCGCGCATGGGATGGGAGGACACCACAAAGGAGGGAAAGACGAACGCACACCCGTCCGGCATTCGCCGAAGCGCGCATGGGACGGGGAGGGAAGGAAACGACGAGGAAGGGAGGAGAGAGCCACCCACACACCCCGCATACGTCAGAGACGCGCATGGGGTGGGGCGAGACGTGGGAGAGACTTGGGGGGGGGGCCACCCCGCACCTCCACAACCCGCATACGCCGAAGCGCGCATAGGATGGGGGTGCGGGGGACAGAGGGGGGGTCATCCTGCACCACCGCGTCCCGCATACGCCAAGGCGCGCTAGGACGGGGGTAACAGGGGGGGGGGGAGGTGCCCCAACGTCCCATCCCGCATACGTCCGAAACGCGCATAGGACAGGCCGTGGGGCACAAGAGGGACAGACCCCACCCCTCCCACCCCGCTACGACGAAGCGCGCATAGGGCGGGAGGAGAGAGGGGGGGAAACAAAGAGGGGCAACCTGCACCACCGCATCCCGCAACGCCATCAATGCGCGCATAAGACGGGGGCGCAGGGGCGGAAAGGGGGTACCCCAGCTACCCACCCCGCTACGACGAAAGCGCGCATAGGGCAGGGAGGGGGGGAGAAGGGCGGCAAGGAACAGAACACGAGGGGGGAAGGGGGGAAACACGACAAAGAGGGAAGGGGGGGCGAGCATCCCGCATACGCCAGGTGGCGCGCATGGGATGCATGGGGGACCCGACCGGGTAACGACGCCCACCTCCTATACTGCGTGGGATCCGGCCCACGTCTGCTTTTGGCCAACCCTTAGCCAGGAGAGCAGCATCCCCCATCAGCAACTACGCGAGGAACAGTTACCACACGCAGCGTCCGAAGGGGAACATAGCCGCTCTCCCAGAGCCCCCTCACCACTTCAAGGTGGTCGACTGTGGAGGGAGTTCAATATCTAGACTAACGAGATCCGTCTGTACAACCGTCTTCAATATCTAGACTAACGAGATCCGTCTGTACAACCGTCTTCTATATCTAGACTAACGAGGTACGTCGTTGGACAAACGTCTTCAATATCTAGACTAACGAGATCCGTCTGTACAACCGTCTTCTATATCTAGACTAACGAGATACGTCGTTGGACAAACGTCTTCAATATCTAGACTAACGAGATCCGTCGTTGTACAACCGTCTTCTATATCTAGACTAACGAGATCCGTCTGTACAACCGTCTTCTATATCTAGACTAACGAGATCCGTCGTTGTACAACCGTCTTCTATATCTAGACTAACGAGATCTCTCGTTGTACAACCGTCTTCTATATCTAGACTAACGAGATACGTCTGTACAACCGTCTTCTATATCTAGACTCACGAGATCCGTCTGTACAACCGTCTTCTATATCTAGACTAACGAGATCCGTTCTTGTACAACCCTCTTCTATATCTAGACTAACGAGATCCGTCTGTACAACCGTCTTCTATATCTAGACTAACGAGATCCGTCTGTACAACCGTCTTCTATATCTAGACTCACGAGATCCGTCTGTACAACCGTTTTCTATATCTAGACTAACGAGGTACGTCGTTGGACAAACGTCTTCAATATCTAGACTAACGAGATCCGTCTGTACAACCGTCTTCTATATCTAGACTCACGAGATCCGTCTGTACAACCGTCTTCTATATCTAGACTCACGAGATCCGTCTGTACAACCGTATTCTATATCTAGACTAACGACATCCATCTGTACAACCGTCTTCTATATCTAGACTAACGAGATCCGTCTGTACAACCGTCTTCTATATCTAGACTAACGAGATCCGTTGTTGTACAACCCTCTTTTATATCTAGACTAACGAGATACGTCGTTGGACAAACGTCTTCTATATCTAGACTACCGAGATACGTCGTTGGACAAACGTCTTCAATATCTAGACTAACGAGATCCGTCTGTACAACCGTCTTCAATATCTAGACTAACGAGATCCGTCTGTACAACCGTCTTCTATATCTAGACTAACGAGGTACGTCGTTGGACAAACGTCTTCTATATCTAGACTAACGAGATCCGTCTGTACAACCATCTTCTATATCTAGACTAACGAGATACGTCGTTGGACAAACGTCTTCAATATCTAGACTAACGAGATCCGTCGTTGTACAACCGTCTTCTATATCTAGACTAACGAGATCCGTCTGTACAACCGTCTTCTATATCTAGACTAACGAGATACGTCGTTGGACAAACGTCTTCAATATCTAGACTAACGAGATCCGTCTGTACAACCGTCTTCTATATCTAGACTAACGAGATACGTCGTTGTACAACCATCTTCTATATCTAGACTAACGGGATCCGTCTGTACAACCGTCTTCTATATCTAGACTAACGAGATACGTCGTTGGACAAACGTCTTCAATATCTAGACTAACGAGATCCGTCTGTACAACCGTCTTCTATATCTAGACTAACGAGATACGTCGTTGTACAACCATCTTCTATATCTAGACTAACGGGATCCGTCTGTACAACCGTCTTCTATATCTAGACTAACGAGATCTCTCGTTATACAACCGTCTTCTATATCTAGACTAACGAGATCCGTTGTTGTACAACCCTCTTCTATATCTAGACTAACGAGATACGTCGTTGGACAAACGTCTTCTATATCTAGACTAACGAGATCCGTCTGTACAACCGTCTTCTATATCTAGACTAACGAGATACGTCGTTGGACAAACGTCTTCAATATCTAGACTAACGAGATCCGTCTGTACAACCGTCTTCTATATCTAGACTAACGAGATACGTCGTTGTACAACCATCTTCTATATCTAGACTAACGGGATCCGTCTGTACAACCGTCTTCTATATCTAGACTAACGAGATCTCTCGTTATACAACCGTCTTCTATATCTAGACTAACGAGATCCGTCTGTACAACCGTCTTCTATATCTAGACTAACGAGATCTCTCGTTATACAACCGTCTTCTATATCTAGACTAACGAGATCCGTCGTTGTACAACCGTCTTCTATATCTAGACTAACGAGATCCGTCTGTACAACCGTTTTCTATGTCTACACTAACGAGGTACGTCGTTGGACAAACGTCTTCAATATCTAGACTAACGAGATCCGTCTGTACAACCGTCTTCTATATCTAGACTAACGAGATCCGTCTGTACAACCGTCTTCTATATCTAGACTAACGAGATACGTCGTTGGACAAACGTCTTCAATATCTAGACTAACGAGGTCCGTCTGTACAACCGTCTTCTATATCTAGACTAACGAGATCCGTCGTTGTACAACCGTCTTCTATATCTAGACTAACGAGATCCGTCTGTACAACCGTCTTCTATATCTAGACTAACGAGATCCGTCTGTACAACCGTTTTCTATATCTAGACTAACGAGGTACGTCGTTGGACAAACGTCTTCAATATCTAGACTAACGAGATCCGTCTGTACAACCGTCTTCTATATCTAGACTCACGAGATCCGTCTGTACAACCGTCTTCTATATCTAGACTCACGAGATCCGTCTGTACAACCGTCTTCTATATCTAGACTAACGAGATCCGTCTGTACAACCGTCTTCTATATCTAGACTAACGAGATCCGTCTGTACAACCGTCTTCTATATCTAGACTAACGAGATCCGTTGTTGTACAACCCTCTTCTATATCTAGACTAACGAGATACGTCGTTGGACAAACGTCTTCTATATCTAGACTACCGAGATACGTCGTTGGACAAACGTCTTCAATATCTAGACTAACGAGATCCGTCTGTACAACCGTCTTCAATATCTAGACTAACGAGATCCGTCTGTACAACCGTCTTCTATATCTAGACTAACGAGGTACGTCGTTGGACAAACGTCTTCTATATCTAGACTAACGAGATCCGTCTGTACAACCATCTTCTATATCTAGACTAACGAGATACGTCGTTGGACAAACGTCTTCAATATCTAGACTAACGAGATCCGTCGTTGTACAACCGTCTTCTATATCTAGACTAACGAGATCCGTCTGTACAACCGTCTTCTATATCTAGACTAACGAGATACGTCGTTGGACAAACGTCTTCAATATCTAGACTAACGAGATCCGTCTGTACAACCGTCTTCTATATCTAGACTAACGAGATACGTCGTTGTACAACCATCTTCTATATCTAGACTAACGGGATCCGTCTGTACAACCGTCTTCTATATCTAGACTAACGAGATACGTCGTTGGACAAACGTCTTCAATATCTAGACTAACGAGATCCGTCTGTACAACCGTCTTCTATATCTAGACTAACGAGATACGTCGTTGTACAACCATCTTCTATATCTAGACTAACGGGATCCGTCTGTACAACCGTCTTCTATATCTAGACTAACGAGATCTCTCGTTATACAACCGTCTTCTATATCTAGACTAACGAGATCCGTTGTTGTACAACCCTCTTCTATATCTAGACTAACGAGATACGTCGTTGGACAAACGTCTTCTATATCTAGACTAACGAGATCCGTCTGTACAACCGTCTTCTATATCTAGACTAACGAGATACGTCGTTGGACAAACGTCTTCAATATCTAGACTAACGAGATCCGTCTGTACAACCGTCTTCTATATCTAGACTAACGAGATACGTCGTTGTACAACCATCTTCTATATCTAGACTAACGGGATCCGTCTGTACAACCGTCTTCTATATCTAGACTAACGAGATCTCTCGTTATACAACCGTCTTCTATATCTAGACTAACGAGATCCGTCTGTACAACCGTCTTCTATATCTAGACTAACGAGATCTCTCGTTATACAACCGTCTTCTATATCTAGACTAACGAGATCCGTCGTTGTACAACCGTCTTCTATATCTAGACTAACGAGATCCGTCTGTACAACCGTTTTCTATGTCTACACTAACGAGGTACGTCGTTGGACAAACGTCTTCAATATCTAGACTAACGAGATCCGTCTGTACAACCGTCTTCTATATCTAGACTAACGAGATCCGTCTGTACAACCGTCTTCTATATCTAGACTAACGAGATACGTCGTTGGACAAACGTCTTCAATATCTAGACTAACGAGGTCCGTCTGTACAACCGTCTTCTATATCTAGACTAACGAGATCCGTCGTTGTACAACCGTCTTCTATATCTAGACTAACGAGATCCGTCTGTACAACCGTCTTCTATATCTAGACTAACGAGATCCGTCTGTACAACCGTTTTCTATATCTAGACTAACGAGGTACGTCGTTGGACAAACGTCTTCAATATCTAGACTAACGAGATCCGTCTGTACAACCGTCTTCTATATCTAGACTCACGAGATCCGTCTGTACAACCGTCTTCTATATCTAGACTCACGAGATCCGTCTGTACAACCGTCTTCTATATCTAGACTAACGAGATCCGTCTGTACAACCGTCTTCTATATCTAGACTAACGAGATCCGTCTGTACAACCGTCTTCTATATCTAGACTAACGAGATCCGTTGTTGTACAACCCTCTTCTATATCTAGACTAACGAGATACGTCGTTGGACAAACGTCTTCTATATCTAGACTACCGAGATACGTCGTTGGACAAACGTCTTCAATATCTAGACTAACGAGATCCGTCTGTACAACCGTCTTCAATATCTAGACTAACGAGATCCGTCTGTACAACCGTCTTCTATATCTAGACTAACGAGGTACGTCGTTGGACAAACGTCTTCAATATCTAGACTAACGAGATCCGTCTGTACAACCGTCTTCTATATCTAGACTAACGAGATCTGTCTGTACAACCGTCTTCTATATCTAGACTAACGAGATCCGTCTGTACAACCGTCTTCTATATCTAGACTAACGAGATACGTCGTTGGACAACCGTCTTCTATATTTAGACTCACGAGATCCGTCTGTACAACCGTTTTCTATATCTAGACTAACGAGGTACGTCGTTGTACAACCATCTTCTATATCTAGACTAACGGGATCCGTCTGTACAACCGTCTTCTATATCTAGACTAACGAGATCTCTCGTTATACAACCGTCTTCTATATCTAGACTAACGAGGTACGTCGTTGGACAAACGTCTTCTATATCTAGACTAACGAGATCCGTCTGTACAACCGTCTTCTATATCTAGACTAACGAGATCCGTCGTTGTACAACCGTCTTCTATATCTAGACTAACGAGATCCGTCTGTACAACCGTCTTCTATATCTAGACTCACGAGATCCGTCTGTACAACCGTCTTCTATATCTAGACTCACGAGATCCGTCTGTACAACCGTCTTCTATATCTAGACTAACGAGATCCGTTCTTGTACAACCCTCTTCTATATCTAGACTAACGAGATCCGTCTGTACAACCGTCTTCTATATCTAGACTAACGAGATCCGTCTGTACAACCGTCTTCTATATCTAGACTCACGAGATCCGTCTGTACAACCGTTTTCTATATCTAGACTAACGAGGTACGTCGTTGGACAAACGTCTTCAATATCTAGACTAACGAGATCCGTCTGTACAACCGTCTTCTATATCTAGACTCACGAGACCCGTCTGTACAACCGTCTTCTATATCTAGACTCACGAGATCCGTCTGTACAACCGTCTTCTATATCTAGACTAACGAGATCCGTCTGTACAACCGTCTTCTATATCTAGACTAACGAGATCCGTCTGTACAACCGTCTTCTATATCTAGACTAACGAGATCCGTTGTTGTACAACCCTCTTCTATATCTAGACTAACGAGATACGTCGTTGGACAAACGTCTTCTATATCTAGACTACCGAGATACGTCGTTGGACAAACGTCTTCAATATCTAGACTAACGAGATCCGTCTGTACAACCGTCTTCAATATCTAGACTAACGAGATCCGTCTGTACAACCGTCTTCTATATCTAGACTAACGAGGTACGTCGTTGGACAAACGTCTTCAATATCTAGACTAACGAGATCCGTCTGTACAACCATCTTCTATATCTAGACTAACGAGATACGTCGTTGGACAAACGTCTTCAATATCTAGACTAACGAGATCCGTCGTTGTACAGCCGTCTTCTATATCTAGACTAACGAGATCCGTCTGTACAACCGTCTTCTATATCTAGACTAACGAGATCCGTCGTTGTACAACCGTCTTCTATATCTAGACTAACGAGATCTCTCGTTGTACAACCGTCTTCTATATCTAGACTAACGAGATACGTCTGTACAACCGTCTTCTATATCTAGACTCACGAGAACCGTCTGTACAACCGTCCTCTATATCTAGACTAACGAGATCCGTTCTTGTACAACCCTCTTCTATATCTAGACTAACGAGATCCGTCTGTACAACCGTCTTCTATATCTAGACTAACGAGATCCGTCTGTACAACCGTCTTCTATATCTAGACTCCCGAGATCCGTCTGTACAACCGTCTTCTATATCTAGACTAACGAGATCCGTCTGTACAACCGTCTTCTATATCTAGACTAACGAGATCCGTTGTTGTACAACCCTCTTCAATATCTAGACTAACGAGATACGTCGTTGGACAAACGTCTTCTATATCTAGACTAACGAGATCCGTCTGTACAACCGTCTTCTATATCTAGACTAACGAGATCCGTCTGTACAACCGTCTTCTATATCTAGACTAACGAGATACGTCGTTGGACAAACGTCTTCAATATCTAGACTAACGAGATCCGTCTGTACAACCGTCTTCTATATCTAGACTAACGAGATACGTCGTTGTACAACCATCTTCTATATCTAGACTAACGGGATCCGTCTGTACAACCGTCTTCTATATCTAGACTAACGAGATCTCTCGTTATACAACCGTCTTCTATATCTAGACTAACGAGATCCGTCTGTACAACCGTCTTCTATATCTAGACTAACGAGATCTCTCGTTATACAACCGTCTTCTATATCTAGACTAACGAGATCCGTCGTTGTACAACCGTCTTCTATATCTAGACTAACGAGATCCGTCTGTACAACCGTCTTCTATATCTAGACTAACGAGATCTCTCGTTATACAACCGTCTTCTATATCTAGACTAACGAGATCCGTCGTTGTACAACCGTCTTCTATATCTAGACTAACGAGATACGTCGTTGGACAAACGTCTTCAATATCTAGACTAACGAGATCCGTCGTTGTACAACCGTCTTCTATATCTAGACTAACGAGATCCGTCTCTACAACCGTCTTCTATATCTAGACTAACGAGATCCGCCGTTGTACAACCGTCTTCTATATCTAGACTAACGAGATCTCTCGTTGTACAACCGTCTTCTATATCTAGACTAACGAGATACGTCTGTACAACCGTCTTCTATATCTAGACTCACGAGATCCGTCTGTACAACCGTCTTCTATATCTAGACTAACGAGATCCGTTCTTGTACAACCCTCTTCTATATCTAGACTAACGAGATCCGTCTGTACAACCGTCTTCTATATCTAGACTAACGAGATCCGTCTGTACAACCGTCTTCTATATCTAGACTCACGAGATCCGTCTGTACAACCGTCTTCTATATCTAGACTAACGAGATCCGTCTGTACAACCGTCTTCTATATCTAGACTAACGAGATCCGTTGTTGTACAACCCTCTTCTATATCTAGACTAACGAGATACGTCGTTGGACAAACGTCTTCTATATCTAGACTAACGAGATCCGTCTGTACAACCGTCTTCTATATCTAGACTAACGAGATCCGTCTGTACAACCGTCTTCTATATCTAGACTAACGAGATACGTCGTTGGACAAACGTCTTCAATATCTAGACTAACGAGATCCGTCTGTACAACCGTCTTCTATATCTAGACTAACGAGATACGTCGTTGTACAACCATCTTCTATATCTAGACTAACGGCATCCGTCTGTACAACCGTCTTCTATATCTAGACTAACGAGATCTCTCGTTATACAACCGTCTTCTATATCTAGACTAACGAGATCCGTCTGTACAACCGTCTTCTATATCTAGACTAACGAGATCTCTCGTTATACAACCGTCTTCTATATCTAGACTAACGAGATCCGTCGTTGTACAACCGTCTTCTATATCTAGACTAACGAGATCCGTCTGTACAACCGTCTTCTATATCTAGACTGACGAGATCTCTCGTTATACAACCGTCTTCTATATCTAGACTAACGAGATCCGTCGTTGTACAACCGTCTTCTATATCTAGACTAACGAGATACGTCGTTGGACAAACGTCTTCAATATCTAGACTAACGAGATCCGTCGTTGTACAACCGTCTTCTATATCTAGACTAACGAGATCCGTCTGTACAACCGTCTTCTATATCTAGACTAACGAGATCCGTCGTTGTACAACCGTCTTCTATATCTAGACTAACGAGATCTCTCGTTGTACAACCGTCTTCTATATCTAGACTAACGAGATACGTCTGTACAACCGTCTTCTATATCTAGACTCACGAGATCCGTCTGTACAACCGTCTTCTATATCTAGACTAACGAGATCCGTTCTTGTACAACCCTCTTCTATATCTAGACTAACGAGATCCGTCTGTACAACCGTCTTCTATATCTAGACTAACGAGATCCGTCTGTACAACCGTCTTCTATATCTAGACTAACGAGATCCGTTCTTGTACAACCCTCTTCTATATCTAGACTAACGAGATCCGTTCTTGTACAACCCTCTTCTATATCTAGACTAACGAGATCCGTCTGTACAACCGTCTTCTATATCTAGACTAACGAGATCCGTCTGTACAACCCTCTTCTATATATAGACTAACGAGATCCGTCTGTACAACCGTCTTCTATATCTAGACTAACGAGATCCGTCTGTACAACCGTTTCCTATGTCTAGACTAACGAGATACGTCGTTGGACAACCGTCTTCTATATCTAGACTCACGAGATCCGTCTGTACAACCGTCTTCTATATCTAGACTAACGAGATCCGTCTATACAACCGTCTTCAATATCTAGACTCACGAGATCCGTCTGTACAACCGTCTTCTATATCTAGACTAACGAGATCCGACTGTACAACCGTCTTCTATATCTAGACTAACGAGATCCGTCTGTACAACCGTCTTCTATATCTAGACTAACGAGATACGTCGTTGGACAAACGTCTTCAATATCTAGACTAACGAGATCCGTCTTTACAACCGTCTTCTATATCTAGACTAACGAGATACGTCGTTGGACAAACGTCTTCAATATCTAGACTAACGAGATCCGTCTGTACAACCGTCTTCTATATCTAGACTAACTAGATACGTCATTGTACAACCATCTTCTATATCTAGACTAACGGGATCCGTCTGTACAACCGTCTTCTATATCTAGACTAACGAGATCTCTCGTTATACAACCGTCTTCTATATCTAGACTAACGAGATCTCTCGTTATACAACCGTCTTCTATATCTAGACTAACGAGATCCGTCTGTACAACCGTCTTCTATATCTAGACTAACGAGATCTCTTGTTATACAACCGTCTTCTATATCTAGACTAACGAGATCCGTCGTTGTACAACCGTCTTCTATATCTAGACTAACGAGATCCGTCTGTACAACCGTTTTCTATGTCTAGACTAACGAGGTACGTCGTTGGACAAACGTCTTCAATATCTAGACTAACGAGATCCGTCTGTACAACCGTCTTCTATATCTAGACTAACGAGATCCGTCTGTACAACCGTCTTCTATATCTAGACTAACGAGATACGTCGTTGGACAAACGTCTTCAATATCTAGACTAACGAGGTCCGTCTGTACAACCGTCTTCTATATCTAGACTAACGAGATCCGTCGTTGTACAACCGTCTTCTATATCTAGACTAACGAGATCCGTCTGTACAACCGTCTTCTATATCTAGACTAACGAGATCCGTCTGTACAACCGTTTTCTATATCTAGACTAACGAGGTACGTCGTTGGACAAACGTCTTCAATATCTAGACTAACGAGATCCGTCTGTACAACCGTCTTCTATATCTAGACTCACGAGATCCGTCTGTACAACCGTCTTCTATATCTAGACTAACGAGATCTGTCTGTACAACCGTCTTCTATATCTAGACTAACGAGATCCGTCTGTACAACCGTCTTCTATATCTAGACTCACGAGATCCGTCTGTACAACCGTCTTCTATATCTAGACTAACGAGATCCGTCTGTACAACCGTCTTCTATATCTAGACTAACGAGATCCGTTCTTGTACAACCCTCTTCTATATCTAGACTAACGAGATCCGTTCTTGTACAACCCTCTTCTATATCTAGACTAACGAGATCCGTCTGTACAACCGTCTTCTATATCTAGACTAACGAGATCCGTCTGTACAACCCTCTTCTATATATAGACTAACGAGATCCGTCTGTACAACCGTCTTCTATATCTAGACTAACGAGATCCGTCTGTACAACCGTTTCCTATGTCTAGACTAACGAGATACGTCGTTGGACAACCGTCTTCTATATCTAGACTCACGAGATCCGTCTGTACAACCGTCTTCTATATCTAGACTAACGAGATCCGTCTATACAACCGTCTTCAATATCTAGACTCACGAGATCCGTCTGTACAACCGTCTTCTATATCTAGACTAACGAGATCCGACTGTACAACCGTCTTCTATATCTAGACTAACGAGATCCGTCTGTACAACCGTCTTCTATATCTAGACTAACGAGATACGTCGTTGGACAAACGTCTTCAATATCTAGACTAACGAGATCCGTCTTTACAACCGTCTTCTATATCTAGACTAACGAGATACGTCGTTGGACAAACGTCTTCAATATCTAGACTAACGAGATCCGTCTGTACAACCGTCTTCTATATCTAGACTAACTAGATACGTCATTGTACAACCATCTTCTATATCTAGACTAACGGGATCCGTCTGTACAACCGTCTTCTATATCTAGACTAACGAGATCTCTCGTTATACAACCGTCTTCTATATCTAGACTAACGAGATCTCTCGTTATACAACCGTCTTCTATATCTAGACTAACGAGATCCGTCTGTACAACCGTCTTCTATATCTAGACTAACGAGATCTCTCGTTATACAACCGTCTTCTATATCTAGACTAACGAGATCCGTCGTTGTACAACCGTCTTCTATATCTAGACTAACGAGATCCGTCTGTACAACCGTTTTCTATGTCTAGACTAACGAGGTACGTCGTTGGACAAACGTCTTCAATATCTAGACTAACGAGATCCGTCTGTACAACCGTCTTCTATATCTAGACTAACGAGATCCGTCTGTACAACCGTCTTCTATATCTAGACTAACGAGATACGTCGTTGGACAAACGTCTTCAATATCTAGACTAACGAGGTCCGTCTGTACAACCGTCTTCTATATCTAGACTAACGAGATCCGTCGTTGTACAACCGTCTTCTATATCTAGACTAACGAGATCCGTCTGTACAACCGTCTTCTATATCTAGACTAACGAGATCCGTCTGTACAACCGTTTTCTATATCTAGACTAACGAGGTACGTCGTTGGACAAACGTCTTCAATATCTAGACTAACGAGATCCGTCTGTACAACCGTCTTCTATATCTAGACTCACGAGATCCGTCTGTACAACCGTCTTCTATATCTAGACTAACGAGATCTGTCTGTACAACCGTCTTCTATATCTAGACTAACGAGATCCGTCTGTACAACCGTCTTCTATATCTAGACTCACGAGATCCGTCTGTACAACCGTCTTCTATATCTAGACTCACGAGATCCGTCTGTACAACCGTTTTCTATATCTAGACTAACGAGATCCGTCTGTACAACCGTCTTCTATATCTAGACTAACGAGATCCGTCTGTACAACCGTCTTCTATATCTAGACTAACGAGATCCGTTGTTGTACAACCCTCTTCTATATCTAGACTAACGAGATACGTCGTTGGACAAACGTCTTCTATATCTAGACTACCGAGATACGTCGTTGGACAAACGTCTTCAATATCTAGACTAACGAGATCCGTCTGTACAACCGTCTTCAATATCTAGACTAACGAGATCCGTCTGTACAACCGTCTTCTATATCTAGACTAACGAGGTACGTCGTTGGACAAACGTCTTCAATATCTAGACTAACGAGATCCGTCTGTACAACCGTCTTCTATATCTAGACTAACGAGATCTGTCTGTACAACCGTCTTCTATATCTAGACTAACGAGATCCGTCTGTACAACCGTCTTCTATATCTAGACTAACGAGATACGTCGTTGGACAACCGTCTTCTATATTTAGACTCACGAGATCCGTCTGTACAACCGTTTTCTATATCTAGACTAACGAGGTACGTCGTTGTACAACCATCTTCTATATCTAGACTAACGGGATCCGTCTGTACAACCGTCTTCTATATCTAGACTAACGAGATCTCTCGTTATACAACCGTCTTCTATATCTAGACTAACGAGGTACGTCGTTGGACAAACGTCTTCTATATCTAGACTCACGAGATCCGTCTGTACAACCGTCTTCTATATCTAGACTAACGAGATCCGTCTGTACAACCGTCTTCTATATCTAGACTAACGAGATCCGTCTGTACAACCGTCTTCTATATCTAGACTAACGAGATCCGTCGTTGTACAACCGTCTTCTATATCTAGACTAACGAGATCCGTCTGTACAACCGTCTTCTATATCTAGACTAACGAGATCCGTCGTTGTACAACCGTCTTCTATATCTAGACTAACGAGATCCGTCTGTACAACCGTCTTCTATATCTAGACTCACGAGATCCGTCTGTACAACCGTCTTCTATATCTAGACTCACGAGATCCGTCTGTACAACCGTCTTCTATATCTAGACTAACGAGATCCGTTCTTGTACAACCCTCTTCTATATCTAGACTAACGAGATCCGTCTGTACAACCGTCTTCTATATCTAGACTAACGAGATCCGTCTGTACAACCGTCTTCTATATCTAGACTCACGAGATCCGTCTGTACAACCGTTTTCTATATCTAGACTAACGAGGTACGTCGTTGGACAAACGTCTTCAATATCTAGACTAACGAGATCCGTCTGTACAACCGTCTTCTATATCTAGACTCACGAGACCCGTCTGTACAACCGTCTTCTATATCTAGACTCACGAGATCCGTCTGTATAACCGTCTTCTATATCTAGACTAACGAGATCCGTCTGTACAACCGTCTTCTATATCTAGACTAACGAGATCCGTCTGTACAACCGTCTTCTATATCTAGACTAACGAGATCCGTTGTTGTACAACCCTCTTCTATATCTAGACTAACGAGATACGTCGTTGGACAAACGTCTTCTATATCTAGACTACCGAGATACGTCGTTGGACAAACGTCTTCAATATCTAGACTAACGAGATCCGTCTGTACAACCGTCTTCAATATCTAGACTAACGAGATCCGTCTGTACAACCGTCTTCTATATCTAGACTAACGAGGTACGTCGTTGGACAAACGTCTTCAATATCTAGACTAACGAGATCCGTCTGTACAACCATCTTCTATATCTAGACTAACGAGATACGTCGTTGGACAAACGTCTTCAATATCTAGACTAACGAGATCCGTCGTTGTACAGCCGTCTTCTATATCTAGACTAACGAGATCCGTCTGTACAACCGTCTTCTATATCTAGACTAACGAGATCCGTCGTTGTACAACCGTCTTCTATATCTAGACTAACGAGATCTCTCGTTGTACAACCGTCTTCTATATCTAGACTAACGAGATACGTCTGTACAACCGTCTTCTATATCTAGACTCACGAGATCCGTCTGTACAACCGTCCTCTATATCTAGACTAACGAGATCCGTTCTTGTACAACCCTCTTCTATATCTAGACTAACGAGATCCGTCTGTACAACCGTCTTCTATATCTAGACTAACGAGATCCGTCTGTACAACCGTCTTCTATATCTAGACTCCCGAGATCCGTCTGTACAACCGTCTTCTATATCTAGACTAACGAGATCCGTCTGTACAACCGTCTTCTATATCTAGACTAACGAGATCCGTTGTTGTACAACCCTCTTCAATATCTAGACTAACGAGATACGTCGTTGGACAAACGTCTTCTATATCTAGACTAACGAGATCCGTCTGTACAACCGTCTTCTATATCTAGACTAACGAGATCCGTCTGTACAACCGTCTTCTATATCTAGACTAACGAGATACGTCGTTGGACAAACGTCTTCAATATCTAGACTAACGAGATCCGTCTGTACAACCGTCTTCTATATCTAGACTAACGAGATACGTCGTTGTACAACCATCTTCTATATCTAGACTAACGGGATCCGTCTGTACAACCGTCTTCTATATCTAGACTAACGAGATCTCTCGTTATACAACCGTCTTCTATATCTAGACTAACGAGATCCGTCTGTACAACCGTCTTCTATATCTAGACTAACGAGATCTCTCGTTATACAACCGTCTTCTATATCTAGACTAACGAGATCCGTCGTTGTACAACCGTCTTCTATATCTAGACTAACGAGATCCGTCTGTACAACCGTCTTCTATATCTAGACTAACGAGATCTCTCGTTATACAACCGTCTTCTATATCTAGACTAACGAGATCCGTCGTTGTACAACCGTCTTCTATATCTAGACTAACGAGATACGTCGTTGGACAAACGTCTTCAATATCTAGACTAACGAGATCCGTCGTTGTACAACCGTCTTCTATATCTAGACTAACGAGATCCGTCTGTACAACCGTCTTCTATATCTAGACTAACGAGATCCGCCGTTGTACAACCGTCTTCTATATCTAGACTAACGAGATCTCTCGTTGTACAACCGTCTTCTATATCTAGACTAACGAGATACGTCTGTACAACCGTCTTCTATATCTAGACTCACGAGATCCGTCTGTACAACCGTCTTCTATATCTAGACTAACGAGATCCGTTCTTGTACAACCCTCTTCTATATCTAGACTAACGAGATCCGTCTGTACAACCGTCTTCTATATCTAGACTAACGAGATCCGTCTGTACAACCGTCTTCTATATCTAGACTCACGAGATCCGTCTGTACAACCGTCTTCTATATCTAGACTAACGAGATCCGTCTGTACAACCGTCTTCTATATCTAGACTAACGAGATCCGTTGTTGTACAACCCTCTTCTATATCTAGACTAACGAGATACGTCGTTGGACAAACGTCTTCTATATCTAGACTAACGAGATCCGTCTGTACAACCGTCTTCTATATCTAGACTAACGAGATCCGTCTGTACAACCGTCTTCTATATCTAGACTAACGAGATACGTCGTTGGACAAACGTCTTCAATATCTAGACTAACGAGATCCGTCTGTACAACCGTCTTCTATATCTAGACTAACGAGATACGTCGTTGTACAACCATCTTCTATATCTAGACTAACGGCATCCGTCTGTACAACCGTCTTCTATATCTAGACTAACGAGATCTCTCGTTATACAACCGTCTTCTATATCTAGACTAACGAGATCCGTCTGTACAACCGTCTTCTATATCTAGACTAACGAGATCTCTCGTTATACAACCGTCTTCTATATCTAGACTAACGAGATCCGTCGTTGTACAACCGTCTTCTATATCTAGACTAACGAGATCCGTCTGTACAACCGTCTTCTATATCTAGACTGACGAGATCTCTCGTTATACAACCGTCTTCTATATCTAGACTAACGAGATCCGTCGTTGTACAACCGTCTTCTATATCTAGACTAACGAGATACGTCGTTGGACAAACGTCTTCAATATCTAGACTAACGAGATCCGTCGTTGTACAACCGTCTTCTATATCTAGACTAACGAGATCCGTCTGTACAACCGTCTTCTATATCTAGACTAACGAGATCCGTCGTTGTACAACCGTCTTCTATATCTAGACTAACGAGATCTCTCGTTGTACAACCGTCTTCTATATCTAGACTAACGAGATACGTCTGTACAACCGTCTTCTATATCTAGACTCACGAGATCCGTCTGTACAACCGTCTTCTATATCTAGACTAACGAGATCCGTTCTTGTACAACCCTCTTCTATATCTAGACTAACGAGATCCGTCTGTACAACCGTCTTCTATATCTAGACTAACGAGATCCGTCTGTACAACCGTCTTCTATATCTAGACTAACGAGATCCGTTCTTGTACAACCCTCTTCTATATCTACACTAACGAGATCCGTTCTTGTACAACCCTCTTCTATATCTAGACTAACGAGATCCGTCTGTACAACCGTCTTCTATATCTAGACTAACGAGATCCGTCTGTACAACCCTCTTCTATATATAGACTAACGAGATCCGTCTGTACAACCGTCTTCTATATCTAGACTAACGAGATCCGTCTGTACAACCGTTTCCTATGTCTAGACTAACGAGATACGTCGTTGGACAACCGTCTTCTATATCTAGACTCACGAGATCCGTCTGTACAACCGTCTTCTATATCTAGACTAACGAGATCCGTCTATACAACCGTCTTCAATATCTAGACTCACGAGATCCGTCTGTACAACCGTCTTCTATATCTAGACTAACGAGATCCGACTGTACAACCGTCTTCTATATCTAGACTAACGAGATCCGTCTGTACAACCGTCTTCTATATCTAGACTAACGAGATACGTCGTTGGACAAACGTCTTCAATATCTAGACTAACGAGATCCGTCTTTACAACCGTCTTCTATATCTAGACTAACGAGATACGTCGTTGGACAAACGTCTTCAATATCTAGACTAACGAGATCCGTCTGTACAACCGTCTTCTATATCTAGACTAACTAGATACGTCGTTGTACAACCATCTTCTATATCTAGACTAACGGGATCCGTCTGTACAACCGTCTTCTATATCTAGACTAACGAGATCTCTCGTTATACAACCGTCTTCTATATCTAGACTAACGAGATCTCTCGTTATACAACCGTCTTCTATATCTAGACTAACGAGATCCGTCTGTACAACCGTCTTCTATATCTAGACTAACGAGATCTCTCGTTATACAACCGTCTTCTATATCTAGACTAACGAGATCCGTCGTTGTACAACCGTCTTCTATATCTAGACTAACGAGATCCGTCTGTACAACCGTTTTCTATGTCTAGACTAACGAGGTACGTCGTTGGACAAACGTCTTCAATATCTAGACTAACGAGATCCGTCTGTACAACCGTCTTCTATATCTAGACTAACGAGATCCGTCTGTACAACCGTCTTCTATATCTAGACTAACGAGATACGTCGTTGGACAAACGTCTTCAATATCTAGACTAACGAGGTCCGTCTGTACAACCGTCTTCTATATCTAGACTAACGAGATCCGTCGTTGTACAACCGTCTTCTATATCTAGACTAACGAGATCCGTCTGTACAACCGTCTTCTATATCTAGACTCACGAGATCCGTCTGTACAACCGTCTTCTATATCTAGACTCACGAGATCCGTCTGTACAACCGTCTTCTATATCTAGACTAACGAGATCCGTCTGTACAACCGTCTTCTATATCTAGACTAACGAGATCCGTCTGTACAACCGTCTTCTATATCTAGACTAACGAGATCCGTTGTTGTACAACCCTCTTCTATATCTAGACTAACGAGATACGTCGTTGGACAAACGTCTTCTATATCTAGACTACCGAGATACGTCGTTGGACAAACGTCTTCAATATCTAGACTAACGAGATCCGTCTGTACAACCGTCTTCAATATCTAGACTAACGAGATCCGTCTGTACAACCGTCTTCTATATCTAGACTAACGAGGTACGTCGTTGGACAAACGTCTTCAATATCTAGACTAACGAGATCCGTCTGTACAACCGTCTTCTATATCTAGACTAACGAGATACGTCGTTGGACAAACGTCTTCAATATCTAGACTAACGAGATCCGTCGTTGTACAACCGTCTTCTATATCTAGACTAACGAGATCCGTCTGTACAACCGTCTTCTATATCTAGACTAACGAGATCCGTCGTTGTACAACCGTCTTCTATATCTAGACTAACGAGATCTCTCGTTGTACAACCGTCTTCTATATCTAGACTAACGAGATACGTCTGTACAACCGTCTTCTATATCTAGACTCACGAGATCCGTCTGTACAACCGTCTTCTATATCTAGACTAACGAGATCCGTTCTTGTACAACCCTCTTCTATACCTAGACTAACGAGATCCGTCTGTACAACCGTCTTCTATATCTAGACTAACGAGATCCGTCTGTACAACCGTCTTCTATATCTAGACTCACGAGATCCGTCTGTACAACCGTCTTCTATATCTAGACTAACGAGATCCGTCTGTACAACCGTCTTCTATATCTAGACTAACGAGATCCGTCTGTACAACCGTCTTCTATATCTAGACTAACGAGATAAGTCGTTGGACAAACGTCTTCAATATCTAGACTAACGAGGTCCGTCTGTACAACCGTCTTCTATATCTAGACTCACGAGATCCGTCTGTACAACCGTCTTCTATATCTAGACTAACGAGATCCGTCTGTACAACCCTCTTCTATATATAGACTAACGAGATCCGTCTGTACAACCGTCTTCTATATCTAGACTAACGAGATCCGTCTGTACAACCGTTTCCTATGTCTAGACTAACGAGATACGTCGTTGGACAACCGTCTTCTATATCTAGACTCACGAGATCCGTCTGTACAACCGTCTTCTATATCTAGACTAACTAGATCCGTCTATACAACCGTCTTCAATATCTAGACTCACGAGATCCGTCTGTACAACCGTCTTCTATATCTAGACTAACGAGATCCGTCTGTACAACCGTCTTCTATATCTAGACTAACGAGATCCGTCTGTACAACCCTCTTCTATATATAGACTAACGAGATCCGTCTGTACAACCGTCTTCTATATCTAGACTAACGAGATCCGTCTGTACAACCGTTTCCTATGTCTAGACTAACGAGATACGTCGTTGGACAACCGTCTTCTATATCTAGACTCACGAGATCCGTCTATACAACCGTCTTCTATATCTAGACTAACGAGATCCGTCTATACAACCGTCTTCAATATCTAGACTCACGAGATCCGTCTGTACAACCGTCTTCTATATCTAGACTAACGAGATCCGACTGTACAACCGTCTTCTATATCTAGACTAACGAGATCCGTCTGTACAACCGTCTTCTATATCTAGACTAACGAGGTACGTCGTTGGACAAACGTCTTCAATATCTAGACTAACGAGATCCGTCTGTACAACCGTCTTCTATATCTAGACTAACGAGATACGTCGTTGGACAAACGTCTTCAATATCTAGACTAACGAGATCCGTCTGTACAACCGTCTTCTATATCTAGACTAACGAGATACGTCGTTGTACAACCATCTTCTATATCTAGACTAACGGGATCCGTCTGTACAACCGTCTTCTATATCTAGACTAACGAGATCTCTCGTTATACAACCGTCTTCTATATCTAGACTAACGAGATCCGTCTGTACAACCGTCTTCTATATCTAGACTAACGAGATCTCTCGTTATACAACCGTCTTCTATATCTAGACTAACGAGATCCGTCGTTGTACAACCGTCTTCTATATCTAGACTAACGAGATCCGTCTGTACAACCGTTTTCTATGTCTAGACTAACGAGGTACGTCGTTGGACAAACGTCTTCAATATCTAGACTATCGAGATCCGTCTGTACAACCGTCTTCTATATCTAGACTAACGAGATCCGTCTGTACAACCGTCTTCTATATCTATACTAACGAGATACGTCGTTGGACAAACGTCTTCAATATCTAGACTAACGAGGTCCGTCTGTACAACCGTCTTCTATATCTAGACTAACGAGATCCGTCGTTGTACAACCGTCTTCTACATCTAGACTAACGAGATCCGTCTGTACAACCGTCTTCTATATCTAGACTAACGAGATCCGTCTGTACAACCGTTTTCTATATCTAGACTAACGAGGTACGTCGTTGGACAAACGTCTTCAATATCTAGACTAACGAGATCCGTCTGTACAACCGTCTTCTATATCTAGACTCACGAGATCCGTCTGTACAACCGTCTTCTATATCTAGACTCACGAGATCCGTCTGTACAACCGTCTTCTATATCTAGACTAACGAGATCCGTCTGTACAACCGTCTTCTATATCTAGACTAACGAGATCCGTCTGTACAACCGTCTTCTATATCTAGACTAACGAGATCCGTTGTTGTACAACCCTCTTCTATATCTAGACTAACGAGATACGTCGTTGGACAAACGTCTTCTATATCTAGACTACCGAGATACGTCGTTGGACAAACGTCTTCAATATCTAGACTAACGAGATCCGTCTGTACAACCGTCTTCAATATCTAGACTAACGAGATCCGTCTGTACAACCGTCTTCTATATCTAGACTAACGAGGTACGTCGTTGGACAAACGTCTTCAATATCTAGACTAACGAGATCCGTCTGTACAACCGTCTTCTATATCTAGACTAACGAGATACGTCGTTGGACAAACGTCTTCAATATCTAGACTAACGAGATCCGTCGTTGTACAACCGTCTTCTATATCTAGACTAACGAGATCCGTCTGTACAACCGTCTTCTATATCTAGACTAACGAGATCCGTCGTTGTACAACCGTCTTCTATATCTAGACTAACGAGATCTCTCGTTGTACAACCGTCTTCTATATCTAGACTAACGAGATACGTCTGTACAACCGTCTTCTATATCTAGACTCACGAGATCCGTCTGTACAACCGTCTTCTATATCTAGACTAACGAGATCCGTTCTTGTACAACCCTCTTCTATATCTAGACTAACGAGATCCGTCTGTACAACCGTCTTCTATATCTAGACTAACGAGATCCGTCTGTACAACCGTCTTCTATATCTAGACTAACGAGATAAGTCGTTGGACAAACGTCTTCAATATCTAGACTAACGAGGTCCGTCTGTACAACCGTCTTCTATATCTAGACTAACGAGATCCGGCTGTACAACCGTTTCCTATGTCTAGACTAACGAGATACGTCGTTGGACAACCGTCTTCTATATCTAGACTCACGAGATCCGTCTGTACAACCGTTTCCTATGTCTAGACTAACGAGATACGTCGTTGGACAACCGTCTTCTATATCTAGACTCACGAGATCCGTCTGTACAACCGTCTTCTATATCTAGACTAACGAGATCCGTCTATACAACCGTCTTCAATATCTAGACTCACGAGATCCGTCTGTACAACCGTCTTCTATATCTAGACTAACGAGATCCGTCTGTACAACCGTCTTCTATATCTAGACTAACGAGATCCGTCTGTACAACCGTCTTCTATATCTAGACTAACGAGGTACGTCGTTGGACAAACGTCTTCAATATCTAGACTAACGAGATCCGTCTGTACAACCGTCTTCTATATCTAGACTAACGAGATACGTCGTTGGACAAACGTCTTCAATATCTAGACTAACGAGATCCGCCTGTACAACCGTCTTCTATATCTAGACTAACGAGATACGTCGTTGTACAACCATCTTCTATATCTAGACTAACGGGATCCGTCTGTACAACCGTCTTCTATATCTAGACTAACGAGATCCGTCTGTACAACCGTCTTCTATATCTAGACTAACGAGATCCGTCTGTACAACCGTCTTCTATATCTAGACTAACGAGATCTCTCGTTATACAACCGTCTTCTATATCTAGACTAACGAGATCCGTCGTTGTACAACCGTCTTCTATATCTAGACTAACGAGATCCGTCTGTACAACCGTTTTCTATGTCTAGACTAACGAGGTACGTCGTTGGACAAACGTCTTCAATATCTAGACTAACGAGATCCGTCTGTACAACCGTCTTCTATATCTAGACTAACGAGATCCGTCTGTACAACCGTCTTCTATATCTAGACTAACGAGATCCGTCTGTACAACCGTTTTCTATATCTAGACTAACGAGGTACGTCGTTGGACAAACGTCTTCAATATCTAGACTAACGAGATCCGTCTGTACAACCGTCTTCTATATCTAGACTCACGAGATCCGTCTGTACAACCGTCTTCTATATCTAGACTCACGAGATCCGTCTGTACAACCGTCTTCTATATCTAGACTAACGAGATCCGTCTGTACAACCGTCTTCTATATCTAGACTAACGAGATCCGTCTGTACAACCGTCTTCTATATCTAGACTAACGAGATCCGTTGTTCTACAACCCTCTTCTATATCTAGACTAACGAGATACGTCGTTGGACAAACGTCTTCTATATCTAGACTACCGAGATACGTCGTTGGACAAACGTCTTCAATATCTAGACTAACGAGATCCGTCTGTACAACCGTCTTCAATATCTAGACTAACGAGATCCGTCTGTACAACCGTCTTCTATATCTAGACTAACGAGGTACGTCGTTGGACAAACGTCTTCAATATCTAGACTAACGAGATCCGTCTGTACAACCGTCTTCTATATCTAGACTAACGAGATACGTCGTTGGACAAACGTCTTCAATATCTAGACTAACGAGATCCGTCTGTACAACCGTCTTCAATATCTAGACTAACGAGATCCGTCTGTACAACCGTCTTCTATATCTAGACTAACGAGGTACGTCGTTGGACAAACGTCTTCAATATCTAGACTAACGAGATCCGTCTGTACAACCGTCTTCTATATCTAGACTAACGAGATACGTCGTTGGACAAACGTCTTCAATATCTAGACTAACGAGATCCGTCGTTGTACAACCGTCTTCTATATCTAGACTAACGAGATCCGTCTGTACAACCGTCTTCTATATCTAGACTAACGAGATCCGTCGTTGTACAACCGTCTTCTATATCTAGACTAACGAGATCTCTCGTTGTACAACCGTCTTCTATATCTAGACTAACGAGATACGTCTGTACAACCGTCTTCTATATCTAGACTCACGAGATCCGTCTGTACAACCGTCTTCTATATCTAGACTAACGAGATCCGTTCTTGTACAACCCTCTTCTATATCTAGACTAACGAGATCCGTCTGTACAACCGTCTTCTATATCTAGACTAACGAGATCTCTCGTTATACAACCGTCTTCTATATCTAGACTAACGAGATTCGTCTGTACAACCGTCTTCTATATCTAGACTAACGAGATCTCTCGTTATACAACCGTCTTCTATATCTAGACTAACGAGATCCGTCGTTGTACAACCGTCTTCTATATCTAGACTAACGAGATCCGTCTGTACAACCGTTTTCTATGTCTAGACTAACGAGGTACGTCGTTGGACAAACGTCTTCAATATCTAGACTAACGAGATCCGTCTGTACAACCGTCTTCTATATCTAGACTAACGAGATACGTCGTTGTACAACCATCTTCTATATCTAGACTAACGGGATCCGTCTGTACAACCGTCATCTATATCTAGACTAACGAGATCTCTCGTTATACAACCGTCTTCTATATCTAGACTAACGAGGTACGTCGTTGGACAAACGTCTTCTATATCTAGACTAACGAGATCTCTCGTTATACAACCGTCTTCTATATCTAGACTAACGAGATCCGTCGTTGTACAACCGTCTTCTATATTTAGAATAACGAGATCCGTCTGTACAACCGTCTACTATATCTAGACTAACGAGATCCGTCGTTGTACAACCGTCTTCTATATCTAGACTAACGAGATCCGTCTGTACAACCGTCTTCTATATCTAGACTAACGAGATCCGTCTGTACAACCGTTTTCTATATCTAGACTAACGAGGTACGTCGTTGGACAAACGTCTTCAATATCTAGACTAACGAGATCCGTCTGTACAACCGTCTTCTATATCTAGACTCACGAGATCCGTCTGTACAACCGTCTTCAATATCTAGACTAACGAGATCCGTCTGTACAACCGTCTTCTATATCTAGACTCACGAGATCCGTCTGTACAACCGTCTTCAATATCTAGACTCACGAGATCCGTCTGTACAACCGTCTTCTATATCTAGACTAACGAGATCCGTCTGTACAACCGTCTTCTATATCTAGACTAACGAGATCCGTCTGTACAACCGTCTTCTATATCTAGACTAACGAGATACGTCGTTGGACAACCGTCTTCTATATTTAGACTCACGAGATCCGTCTGTACAACCGTTTTCTATATCTAGACTAACGAGGTACGTCGTTGGACAAACGTCTTCAATATCTAGACTAACGAGATCCGTCTGTACAACCGTCTTCTATATCTAGACTAACGAGATACGTCGTTGGACAAACGTCTTCAATATCTAGACTAACGAGATCCGTCTTTACAACCGTCTTCTATATCTAGACTAACGAGATACGTCGTTGGACAAACGTCTTCAATATCTAGACTAACGAGATCCGTCTGTACAACCGTCTTCTATATCTAGACTAACGAGATACGTCGTTGTACAACCATCTTCTATATCTAGACTAACGGGATCCGTCTGTACAACCGTCTTCTATATCTAGACTAACGAGATACGTCGTTGGACAAACGTCTTCAATATCTAGACTAACGAGATCCGTCTGTACAACCGTCTTCTATATCTAGACTAACGAGATACGTCGTTGTACAACCATCTTCTATATCTAGACTAACGGGATCCGTCTGTACAACCGTCTTCTATATCTAGACTAACGAGATCTCTCGTTATACAACCGTCTTCTATATCTAGACTAACGAGATCCGTCTGTACAACCGTCTTCTATATCTAGACTAACGAGATCCGTCTGTACAACCGTCTTCTATATCTAGACTAACGAGATCCGTCTGTACAACCGTCTTCTATATCTAGACTAACGAGATACGTCGTTGTACAACCATCTTCTATATCTAGACTAACGGGATCCGTCTGTACAACCGTCTTCTATATCTAGACTAACGAGATCTCTCGTTATACAACCGTCTTCTATATCTAGAGTAACGAGATCCGTCTGTACAACCGTCTTCTATATCTAGACTAACGAGATCTCTCGTTATACAACCGTCTTCTATATCTAGACTAACGAGATCCGTCGTTGTACAACCGTCTTCTATATCTAGACTAACGAGATCCGTCTGTACAACCGTTTTCTATGTCTAGACTAACGAGGTACGTCGTTGGACAAACGTCTTCAATATCTAGACTAACGAGATCCGTCTGTACAACCGTCTTCTATATCTAGACTAACGAGATACGTCGTTGTACAACCATCTTCAATATCTAGACTAACGGGATCCGTCTGTACAACCGTCATCTATATCTAGACTCACGAGATCCGTCTGTACAACCGTCTTCTATATCTAGACTCACGAGATCCGTCTGTACAACCATCTTCTATATCTAGACTAACGGGATCCGTCTGTACAACCGTCATCTATATCTAGACTCACGAGATCCGTCTGTACAACCGTCTTCTATATCTAGACTCACGAGATCCGTCTGTACAACCGTCTTCTATATCTAGACTAACGAGATACGTCGTTGTACAACCATCTTCTATATCTAGACTAACGGGATCCGTCTGTACAACCGTCATCTATATCTAGACTCACGAGATCCGTCTGTACAACCGTCTTCTATATCTAGACTCACGAGATCCGTCTGTACAACCGTCTTCTATATCTAGACTAACGAGATCCGTCTGTACAACCGTCTTCTATATCTAGACTAACGAGATCCGTCTGTACAACCGTCTTCTATATCTAGACTCACGAGATCCGTCTGTACAACCGTCTTCTATATCTAGACTAACGAGATCCGTCGTTGTACAACCGTCTTCTATATCTAGACTAACGAGATCCGTCTGTACAACCGTCTTCTATATCTAGACTAACGAGATCCGTCTGTACAACCGTCTTCTATATCTAGACTAACGAGATCTCTCGTTATACAACCGTCTTCTATATCTAGACTAACGAGATCCGTCGTTGTACAACCGTCTTCTATATCTAGACTAACGAGATCCGTCTGTACAACCGTTTTCTATGTCTAGACTAACGAGGTACGTCGTTGGACAAACGTCTTCAATATCTAGACTAACGAGATCCGTCTGTACAACCGTCTTCTATATCTAGACTAACGAGATACGTCGTTGTACAACCATCTTCAATATCTAGACTAACGGGATCCGTCTGTACAACCGTCATCTATATCTCGACTCACGAGATCCGTCTGTACAACCGTCTTCTATATCTAGACTCACGAGATCCGTCTGTACAACCGTCTTCTATATCTAGACTAACGAGATCCGTCTGTACAACCGTCTTCTATATCTAGACTAACGAGATCCGTCTGTACAACCGTCTTCTATATCTAGACTCACGAGATCCGTCTGTACAACCGTCTTCTATATCTAGACTAACGAGATCTCTCGTTATACAACCGTCTTCTATATCTAGACTAACGAGATCCGTCGTTGTACAACCGTCTTCTATATCTAGACTAACGAGATCCGTCTGTACAACCGTTTTCTATGTCTAGACTAACGAGGTACGTCGTTGGACAAACGTCTTCAATATCTAGACTAACGAGATCCGTCTGTACAACCGTCTTCTATATCTAGACTAACGAGATACGTCGTTGTACAACCGTTTTCTGTATCTAGACTAACGAGGTACGTCGTTGGACAAACGTCTTCAATATCTAGACTAACTAGATCCGTCTGTACAACCGTCTTCTATATCTAGACTCACGAGATCGGTCTGTACAACCGTCTTCTATATCTAGACTCACGAGATCCGTCTGTACAACCGTCTTCTATATCTAGACTAACGAGATCCGTCTGTACAACCGTCTTCTATATCTAGACTAACGAGATCCGTCTGTACAACCGTCTTCTATATCTAGACTCACGAGATCCGTCTGTACAACCGTCTTCTATATCTAGACTAACGAGATCCGTCGTTGTACAACCGTCTTCTATATCTAGACTAACGAGATCCGTCTGTACAACCGTCTTCTATATCTAGACTAACGAGATCCGTCTGTACAACCGTCTTCTATATCTAGACTAACGAGATCCGTCTGTACAACCGTCTTCTATATCTAGACTAACGAGATCCGTCTGTACAACCGTTTCCTATATCTAGACTAACGAGATACGTCGTTGGACAACCGTCTTCTATATCTAGACTCACGAGATCCGTCTGTACAACCGTCTTCTATATCTAGACTAACGAGATCCGTCTATACAACCGTCTTCAATATCTAGACTCACGAGATCCGTCTGTACAACCGTCTTCTATATCTAGACTAACGAGATCTCTCGTTATACAACCGTCTTCTATATCTAGACTAACGAGATCCGTCGTTGTACAACCGTCTTCTATATCTAGACTAACGAGATCCGTCTGTACAACCGTTTTCTATGTCTAGACTAACGAGGTACGTCGTTGGACAAACGTCATCAATATCTAGACTAACGAGATCCGTCTGTACAACCGTCTTCTATATCTAGACTAACGAGATACGTCGTTGTACAACCATCTTCTATATCTAGACTAACGGGATCCGTCTGTACAACCGTCTTCTATATCTAGACTAACGAGATACGTCGTTGTACAACCATCTTCTATATCTAGACTAACGGGATCCGTCTGTACAACCGTCTTCTATATCTAGACTAACGAGATCTCTCGTTATACAACCGTCTTCTATATCTAGACTAACGAGGTACGTCGTTGGACAAACGTCTTCTATATCTAGACAAACGAGATCTCTCGTTATACAACCGTCTTCTATATCTAGACTAACGAGATCCGTCGTTGTACAACCGTCTTCTATATCTAGACTAACGAGATCCGTCTGTACAACCGTCTTCTATATCTAGACTAACGAGATCCGTCGTTGTACAACCGTCTTCTATATCTAGACTAACGAGATCCGTCTGTACAACCGTCTTCTATATCTAGACTAACGAGATCCGTCTGTACAACCGTTTTCTATATCTAGACTAACGAGGTACGTCGTTGGACAAACGTCTTCAATATCTAGACTAACGAGATCCGTCTGTACAACCGTCTTCTATATCTAGACTCACGAGATCCGTCTGTACAACCGTCTTCTATATCTAGACTCACGAGATCCGTCTGTACAACCGTCTTCTATATCTAGACTAACGAGATCCGTCTGTACAACCGTCTTCTATATCTAGACTAACGAGATCCGTCTGTACAACCGTCTTCTATATCTAGACTCACGAGATCCGTCTGTACAACCGTCTTCTATATCTAGACTAACGAGATCCGTCGTTGTACAACCGTCTTCTATATCTAGACTAACGAGATCCGTCTGTACAACCGTCTTCTATATCTAGACTAACGAGATCCGTCTGTACAACCGTCTTCTATATCTAGACTAACGAGATCCGTCTGTACAACCGTCTTCTATATCTAGACTAACGAGATCCGTCTGTACAACCGTTTCCTATGTCTAGACTAACGAGATACGTCGTTGGACAACCGTCTTCTATATCTAGACTCACGAGATCCGTCTGTACAACCGTCTTCTATATCTAGACTAACGAGATCCGTCTATACAACCGTCTTCAATATCTAGACTCACGAGATCCGTCTGTACAACCGTCTTCTATATCTAGACTAACGAGATCCGTCTGTACAACCGTCTTCTATATCTAGACTAACGAGATCCGTCTGTACAACCGTCTTCTATATCTGGACTAACGAGATACGTCGTTGGACAACCGTCTTCTATATTTAGACTCACGAGATCCGTCTGTACAACCGTTTTCTATATCTAGACTAACGAGATCCGTCTGTACAACCGTTTCCTATGCCTAGACTAACGAGATACGTCGTTGGACAACCGTCTTCTATATCTAGACTCACGAGATCCGTCTGTACAACCGTCTTCTATATCTAGACTAACGAGATCCGTCTATACAACCGTCTTCAATATCTAGACTCACGAGATCCGTCTGTACAACCGTCTTCTATATCTAGACTAACGAGATCCGTCTGTACAACCGTCTTCTATATCTAGACTAACGAGATCCGTCTGTACAACCGTTTCGTAGTCTAGACTAACGAGATACGTCGTTGGACAACCGTCTTCTATATCTAGACTCACGAGATCCGTCTGTACAACCGTCTTCTATATCTAGACTAACGAGATCCGTCTGTACAACCGTCTTCTATATCTAGACTAACGAGATCCGTCTGTACAACCATCTTCTATATCTAGACTAACGAGATCCGTCTGTACAACCGTTTCCTATGTCTAGACTAACGAGATACGTCGTTGGACAACCGTCTTCTATATCTAGTCTCACGAGATCCGTCTGTACAACCGTCTTCTATATCTAGACTAACGAGATCCGTCTATACAACCGTCTTCTATATCTAGACTAACGAGATCCGTCTGTACAACCGTCTTCTATATCTAGACTAACGAGATCCGTCTGTACAACCGTTTCCTATGTCTAGACTAACGAGATACGTCGTTGGACAACCGTCTTCTATATCTAGACTCACGAGATCCGTCTGTACAACCGTCTTCTATATCTAGACTAACGAGATCCGTCTATACAACCGTCTTCAATATCTAGACTCACGAGATCCGTCTGTACAACCGTCTTCTATATCTAGACTAACGAGATCCGTCTGTACAACCGTCTTCTATATCTAGACTAACGAGATCCGTCTGTACAACCGTCTTCTATATCTGGACTAACGAGATACGTCGTTGGACAACCGTCTTCTATATTTAGACTCACGAGATCCGTCTGTACAACCGTTTTCTATATCTAGACTAACGAGGTACGTCGTTGGACAAACGTCTTCAATATCTAGACTAACGAGATCCGTCTGTACAACCGTCTTCTATATCTAGACTAACGAGATCTCTCGTTATACAACCGTCTTCTATATCTAGACTAACGAGATCCGTCTGTACAACCGTCTTCTATATCTAGACTAACGAGATCTCTCGTTATACAACCGTCTTCTATATCTAGACTAACGAGATCCGTCGTTGTACAACCGTCTTCTATATCTAGACTAACGAGATACGTCGTTGTACAACCATCTTCTATATCTAGACTAACGGGATCCGTCTGTACAACCGTCTTCTATATCTAGACTAACGAGATCTCTCGTTATACAACCGTCTTCTATATCTAGAATAACGAGATCCGTCTGTACAACCGTCTTCTATATCTAGACTAACGAGATCTCTCGTTATACAACCGTCTTCTATATCTAGACTAACGAGATCCGTCGTTGTACAACCGTCTTCTATATCTAGACTAACGAGATCTCTCGTTGTACAACCGTCTTCTATATCTAGACTAACGAGATACGTCTGTACAACCGTCTTCTATATCTAGACTCACGAGATCCGTCTGTACAACCGTCTTCTATATCTAGACTAACGAGATCCGTTCTTGTACAACCCTCTTCTATATCTAGACTAACGAGATCCGTCTGTACAACCGTCTTCTATATCTAGACTAACGAGATAAGTCGTTGGACAAACGTCTTCAATATCTAGACTAACGAGGTCCGTCTGTACAACCGTCTTCTATATCTAGACTAACGAGATCCGGCTGTACAACCGTTTCCTATGTCTAGACTAACGAGATACGTCGTTGGACAACCGTCTTCTATATCTAGACTCACGAGATCCGTCTGTACAACCGTTTCCTATGTCTAGACTAACGAGATACGTCGTTGGACAACCGTCTTCTATATCTAGACTCACGAGATCCGTCTGTACAACCGTCTTCTATATCTAGACTAACGAGATCCGTCTATACAACCGTCTTCAATATCTAGACTCACGAGATCCGTCTGTACAACCGTCTTCTATATCTAGACTAACGAGATCCGTCTGTACAACCGTCTTCTATATCTAGACTAACGAGATCCGTCTGTACAACCGTCTTCTATATCTAGACTAACGAGGTACGTCGTTGGACAAACGTCTTCAATATCTAGACTAACGAGATCCGTCTGTACAACCGTCTTCTATATCTAGACTAACGAGATACGTCGTTGGACAAACGTCTTCAATATCTAGACTAACGAGATCCGCCTGTACAACCGTCTTCTATATCTAGACTAACGAGATACGTCGTTGTACAACCATCTTCTATATCTAGACTAACGGGATCCGTCTGTACAACCGTCTTCTATATCTAGACTAACGAGATCCGTCTATACAACCGTCTTCTATATCTAGACTAACGAGATCCGTCTGTACAACCGTCTTCTATATCTAGACTAACGAGATACGTCGTTGGACACACGTCTTCAATATCTAGACTAACGAGGTCCGTCTGTACAACCGTCTTCTATATCTAGACTAACGAGATCCGTCTGTACAACCGTCTTCTATATCTAGACTAACGAGATCCGTCTGTACAACCGTTTCGTAGTCTAGACTAACGAGATACGTCGTTGGACAACCGTCTTCTATATCTAGACTCACCAGATCCGTCTGTACAACCGTCTTCTATATCTAGACTAACGAGATCCGTCTGTACAACCGTCTTCTATATCTAGACTAACGAGATCCGTCTATACAACCGTCTTCTATATCTAGACTAACGAGATCCGTCTGTACAACCGTCTTCTATATCTAGACTAACGAGATACGTCGTTGGACACACGTCTTCAATATCTAGACTAACGAGATCCGTCTGTACAACCGTCTTCTATATCTAGACTAACGAGATCCGTCTGTACAACCGTCTTCTATATCTAGACTCACGAGATCCGTCTGTACAACCGTCTTCTATATCTAGACTAACGAGATCCGTCGTTGTACAACCGTCTTCTATATCTAGACTAACGAGATCCGTCTGTACAACCGTCTTCTATATCTAGACTAACGAGATCCGTCTGTACAACCGTCTTCTATATCTAGACTAACGAGATCCGTCTGTACAACCGTCTTCTATATCTAGACTAACGAGATCCGTCTGTACAACCGTTTCCTATGTCTAGACTAACGAGATACGTCGTTGGACAACCGTCTTCTATATCTAGACTCACGAGATCCGTCTGTACAACTGTCTTCTATATCAAGACTAACGAGATCCGTCTATACAACCGTCTTCAATATCTAGACTCACGAGATCCGTCTGTACAACCGTCTTCTATATCTAGACTAACGAGATCCGTCTGTACAACCGTCTTCTATATCTAGACTAACGAGATCCGTCTGTACAACCGTCTTCTATATCTAGACTAACGAGATCCGTCGTTGTACAACCGTCTTCTATATCTAGACTAACGAGATCCGTCTGTACAACCGTTTTCTATGTCTAGACTAACGAGGTACGTCGTTGGACAAACGTCTTCAATATCTAGACTAACGAGATCCGTCTGTACAACCGTCTTCTATATCTAGACTAACGAGATCCTTCTGTACAACCGTCTTCTATATCTAGACTAACGAGATCCGTCTGTACAACCGTCTTCTATATCTAGACTAACGAGATACGTCGTTGGACAAACGTCATCAATATCTAGACTAACGAGATCCGTCCGTACAACCGTCTTCTATATCTAGACTAACGAGATCCGTCTGTACAACCGTCTTCTATATCTAGACTAACGAGATAAGTCGTTGGACAACCGTCTTCAATATCTAGATTAACGAGGTCCGTCTGTACAACCGTCTTCTATATCTAGACTAACGAGATCCGTCTGTACAACCGTCTTCTATATCTAGACTAACGAGATCCGTCTGTACAACCGTCTTCTATATCTAGACTAACGAGATCCGTCTGTACAACCGTCTTCTATATCTAGACTAACGAGATCCGTCTATACAACCGTCTTCTATATCTAGACTAACGAGATCCGTCTGTACAACCGTTTCCTATGTCTAGACTAACGAGATACGTCGTTGGACAACCGTCTTCTATATCTAGACTCACGAGATCCGTCTGTACAACCGTCTTCTATATCTAGACTAACGAGATCCGTCTATACAACCGTCTTCTATATCTAGACTAACGAGATCCGTCTGTACAACCGTCTTCTATATCTAGACTAACGAGATACGTCGTTGGACACACGTCTTCAATATCTAGACTAACGAGATCCGTCTGTACAACCGTCTTCTATATCTAGACTAACGAGATCCGTCTGTACAACCGTTTCCTATGTCTAGACTAACGAGATACGTCGTTGGACAACCGTCTTCTATATCTAGACTCACGAGATCCGTCTGTACAACCGTCTTCTATATCTAGACTAACGAGATCCGTCTGTACAACCGTCTTCTATATCTAGACTAACGAGATCCGTCTGTACAACCGTCTTCTATATCTAGACTAACGAGATCCGTCTGTACAACCGTCTTCTATATCTAGACTAACGAGATCCGTCTGTACAACCGTTTCCTATGCCTAGACTAACGAGATACGTCGTTGGACAACCGTCTTCTATATCTAGACTCACGAGATCCGTCTGTACAACCGTCTTCTATATCTAGACTAACGAGATCCGTCTATACAACCGTCTTCAATATCTAGACTCACGAGATCCGTCTGTACAACCGTCTTCTATATCTAGACTAACGAGATCCGTCTGTACAACCGTCTTCTATATCTAGACTAACGAGATCCGTCTGTACAACCGTTTCGTAGTCTAGACTAACGAGATACGTCGTTGGACAACCGTCTTCTATATCTAGACTCACGAGATCCGTCTGTACAACCGTCTTCTATATCTAGACTAACGAGATCCGTCTGTACAACCGTCTTCTATATCTAGACTAACGAGATCCGTCTGTACAACCATCTTCTATATCTAGACTAACGAGATCCGTCTGTACAACCGTTTCCTATGTCTAGACTAACGAGATACGTCGTTGGACAACCGTCTTCTATATCTAGTCTCACGAGATCCGTCTGTACAACCGTCTTCTATATCTAGACTAACGAGATCCGTCTATACAACCGTCTTCTATATCTAGACTAACGAGATCCGTCTGTACAACCGTCTTCTATATCTAGACTAACGAGATACGTCGTTGGACACACGTCTTCAATATCTAGACTAACGAGGTCCGTCTGTACAACCGTCTTCTATATCTAGACTAACGAGATCCGTCTGTACAACCGTCTTCTATATCTAGACTAACGAGATCCGTCTGTACAACCGTTTCGTAGTCTAGACTAACGAGATACGTCGTTGGACAACCGTCTTCTATATCTAGACTCACCAGATCCGTCTGTACAACCGTCTTCTATATCTAGACTAACGAGATCCGTCTGTACAACCGTCTTCTATATCTAGACTAACGAGATCCGTCTGTACAACCGTCTTCTATATCTAGACTAACGAGATCCGTCTATACAACCGTCTTTTATATCTAGACTAACGAGATCCGTCTGTACAACCGTCTTCTATATCTAGACTAACGAGATCCGTCTGTACAACCGTCTTCTATATCTAGACTAACGAGATCCGTCTGTACAACCGTCTTCTATATCTAGACTAACGAGATCCGTCTGTACAACCGTCTTCTATATCTAGACTAACGAGATCCGCCTGTACAACCGTTTCCTATGTCTAGACTAACGAGATACGTCGTTGGACAACCGTCTTCTATATCTAGACTCACGAGATCCGTCTGTACAACCGTCTTCTATATCTAGACTAACGAGATCCGTCTATACAACCGTCTTCTATATCTAGACTAACGAGATCCATCTGTACAACCGTCTTCTATATCTAGACTAACGAGATACGTCGTTGGACACACGTCTTCAATATCTAGACTAACGAGGTCCGTCTGTACAACCGTCTTCTATATCTAGACTAACGAGATCCGTCTGTACAACCGTCTTCTATATCTAGACTAACGAGATCCGTCTGTACAACCGTTTCGTAGTCTAGACTAACGAGATACGTCGTTGGACAACCGTCTTCTATATCTAGACTCACCAGATCCGTCTGTACAACCGTCTTCTATATCTAGACTAACGAGATCCGTCTGTACAACCGTCTTCTATATCTAGACTAACGAGATCCGTCTGTACAACCGTCTTCTATATCTAGACTAACGAGATCCGTCTGTACAACCGTTTCCTATGTCTAGACTAACGAGATACGTCGTTGGACAACCGTCTTCTATATCTAGACTCACGAGATCCGTCTGTACAACCGTCTTCTATATCTAGACTAACGAGATCCGTCTGTACAACCGTCTTCTATATCTAGACTAACGAGATCCGTCTGTACAACCGTCTTCTATATCTAGACTAACGAGATCCGTCTGTACAACCGTCTTCTATATCTAGACTAACGAGATCCGCCTGTACAACCGTTTCCTATGTCTAGACTAACGAGATACGTCGTTGGACAACCGTCTTCTATATCTAGACTCACGAGATCCGTCTGTACAACCGTCTTCTATATCTAGACTAACGAGATCCGTCTATACAACCGTCTTCAATATCTAGACTCACGAGATCTGTCTGTACAACCGTCTTCTATATCTAGACTAACGAGATCCGTCTGTACAACCGTCTTCTATATCTAGACTAACGAGATCCGTCTGTACAACCGTCTTCTATATCTAGACTAACGAGATCCGTCGTTGTACAACCGTCTTCTATATCTAGACTAACGAGATCCGTCTGTACAACCGTTTTCTATGTCTAGACTAACGAGGTACGTCGTTGGACAAACGTCTTCAATATCTAGACTAACGAGATCCGTCTGTACAACCGTCTTCTATATCTAGACTAACGAGATCCTTCTGTACAACCGTCTTCTATATCTAGACTAACGAGATCCGTCTGTACAACCGTCTTCTATATCTAGACTAACGGGATACGTCGTTGGACAAACGTCATCAATATCTAGACTAACGAGATCCGTCCGTACAACCGTCTTCTATATCTAGACTAACGAGATCCGTCTGTACAACCGTCTTCTATATCTAGACTAACGAGATAAGTCGTTGGACAAACGTCTTCAATATCTAGACTAACGAGGTCCGTCTGTACAACCGTCTTCTATATCTAGACTAACGAGATCCGTCTGTACAACCGTCTTCTATATCTAGACTAACGAGATCCGTCTGTACAACCGTTTCCTATGTCTAGACTAACGAGATACGTCGTTGGACAACCGTCTTCTATATCTAGACTCACGAGATCCGTCTGTACAACCGTCTTCTATATCTAGACTAACGAGATCCGTCTGTACAACCGTTTCCTATGTCTAGACTAACGAGATACGTCGTTGGACAACCGTCTTCTATATCTAGACTCACGAGATCCGTCTGTACAACCGTCTTCTATATCTAGACTAACGAGATCCGTCTGTACAACCGTCTTCTATATCTAGACTAACGAGATCCGTCTGTACAACCGTTTCGTAGTCTAGACTAACGAGATACGTCGTTGGACAACCGTCTTCTATATCTAGACTCACCAGATCCGTCAGTACAACCGTCTTCTATATCTAGACTAACGAGATCCGTCTGTACAACCGTCTTCTATATCTAGACTAACGAGATCCGTCTGTACAACCGTCTTCTATATCTAGACTAACGAGATCCGTCTGTACAACCGTTTCCTATGTCTAGACTAACGAGATACGTCGTTGGACAACCGTCTTCTATATCTAGACTCACGAGATCCGTCTGTACAACCGTCTTCTATATCTAGACTAACGAGATCCGTCTGTACAACCGTCTTCTATATCTAGACTAACGAGATCCGTCTGTACAACCGTCTTCTATATCTAGACTAACGAGATCCGTCTGTACAACCGTCTTCTATATCTAGACTAACGAGATCCGTCTGTACAACCGTTTCCTATGTCTAGACTAACGAGATACGTCGTTGGACAACCGTCTTCTATATCTAGACTCACGAGATCCGTCTGTACAACCGTCTTCTATATCTAGACTAACGAGATCCGTCTATACAACCGTCTTCAATATCTAGACTCACGAGATCCGTCTGTACAACCGTCTTCTATATCTAGACTAACGAGATCCGTCTGTACAACCGTCTTCTATATCTAGACTAACGAGATCCGTCTGTACAACCGTCTTCTATATCTAGACTAACGAGATCCGTCGTTGTACAACCGTCTTCTATATCTAGACTAACGAGATCCGTCTGTACAACCGTTTTCTATGTCTAGACTAACGAGGTACGTCGTTGGACAAACGTCTTCAATATCTAGACTAACGAGATCCGTCTGTACAACCGTCTTCTATATCTAGACTAACGAGATCCTTCTGTACAACCGTCTTCTACATCTAGACTAACGAGATCCGTCTGTACAACCGTCTTCTATATCTAGACTAACGGGATACGTCGTTGGACAACCGTCTTCTATATCTAGACTCACGAGATCCGTCTGTACAACCGTCTTCTATATCTAGACTAACGAGATCCGTCTGTACAACCGTCTTCTATATCTAGACTAACGAGATCCGTCTGTACAACCGTTTCCTATGTCTAGACTAACGAGATACGTCGTTGGACAACCGTCTTCTATATCTAGACTCACGAGATCCGTCTGTACAAACGTCTTCTATATCTAGACTAACGAGATCCGTCTGTACAACCGTTTCCTATGTCTAGACTAACGAGATACGTCGTTGGACAACCGTCTTCTATATCTAGACTCACGAGATCCTTCTGTACAACCGTCTTCTATATCTAGACTAACGAGATCCGTCTGTACAACCGTCTTGTATATCTAGACTAACGAGATCCGTCTGTACAACCGTCTTCTATATCTAGACTAACGAGATACGTCGTTGGACAACCGTCTTCTATATCTAGACTCACGAGATCCGTCTGTACAACCGTTTTCTATATCTAGACTAACGAGGTACGTCGTTGGACAAACGTCTTCAATATCTAGACTAACGAGATCCGTCTGTACAACCGTTTTCTATGTCTAGACTAACGAGGTACGTCGTTGGACAAACGTCTTCAATATCTAGACTAACGAGATCCTTCTGTACAACCGTCTTCTATATCTAGACTAACGAGATCCGTCTGTACAACCGTCTTCTATATCTAGACTAACGAGATCCGTCTGTACAACCGTCTTCTATATCTAGACTAACGAGATACGTCGTTGGACAAACGTCATCAATATCTAGACTAACGAGATCCGTCTGTACAACCGTCTTCTATATCTAGACTAACGAGATCCGTCTGTACAACCGTCTTCTATATCTAGACTAACGAGATAAGTCGTTGGACAAACGTCTTCAATATCTAGACTAACGAGGTCCGTCTGTACAACCGTCTTCTATATCTAGACTAACGAGATCCGTCTGTACAACCGTCTTCTATATCTAGACTAACGAGATCCGTCTGTACAACCGTTTCCTATGTCTAGACTAACGAGATACGTCGTTGGACAACCGTCTTCTATATCTAGACTCACGAGATCCGTCTGTACAACCGTCTTCTATATCTAGACTAACGAGATCCGTCTGTACAACCGTCTTCTATATCTAGACCATCGAGATCCGTCTGTACAACCGTCTTCTATATCTAGACTAACGAGATCCGTCTGTACAACCGTTTCCTATGTCTAGACTAACGAGATACGTCGTTGGACAACCGTCTTCTATATCTAGACTCACGAGATCCGTCTGTACAACCGTCGTCTATATCTAGACTAACGAGATCCGTCTGTACAACCGTCTTCTATATCTAGACCATCGAGATCCGTCTGTACAACCGTCTTCTATATCTAGACTAACGAGATCCGTCTGTACAACCGTTTCCTATGTCTAGACTAACGAGATACGTCGTTGGACAACCGTCTTCTATATCTAGACTCACGAGATCCGTCTGTACAACCGTCTTCTATATCTAGACTAACGAGATCCGTCTATACAACCGTCTTCAATATCTAGACTCACGAGATCCGTCTGTACAACCGTCTTCTATATCTAGACTAACGAGATCCGTCTGTACAACCGTCTTCTATATCTAGACTAACGAGATCCGTCTGTACAACCGTCTTCTATATCTAGACTAACGAGATCCGTCGTTGTACAACCGTCTTCTATATCTAGACTAACGAGATCCGTCTGTACAACCGTTTTCTATGTCTAGACTAACGAGGTACGTCGTTGGACAAACGTCTTCAATATCTAGACTAACGAGATCCGTCTGTTCAACCGTCTTCTATATCTAGACTAACGAGATCCTTCTGTACAACCGTCTTCTATATCTAGACTAACGAGATCCGTCTGTACAACCGTCTTCTATATCTAGACCATCGAGATCCGTCTGTACAACCGTCTTCTATATCTAGACTAACGAGATCCGTCTGTACAACCGTTTCCTATGTCTAGACTAACGAGATACGTCGTTGGACAACCGTCTTCTATATCTAGACTCACGAGATCCGTCTGTACAACCGTCGTCTATATCTAGACTAACGAGATCCGTCTGTACAACCGTCTTCTATATCTAGACCATCGAGATCCGTCTGTACAACCGTCTTCTATATCTAGACTAACGAGATCCGTCTGTACAACCGTTTCCTATGTCTAGACTAACGAGATACGTCGTTGGACAACCTTCTTCTATATCTAGACTCACGAGATCCGTCTGTACAACCGTCTTCTATATCTAGACTAACGAGATCCGTCTATACAACCGTCTTCAATATCTAGACTCACGAGATCCGTCTGTACAACCGTCTTCTATATCTAGACTAACGAGATCCGTCTGTACAACCGTCTTCTATATCTAGACTAACGAGATCCGTCTGTACAACCGTCTTCTATATCTAGACTAACGAGATCCGTCGTTGTACAACCGTCTTCTATATCTAGACTAACGAGATCCGTCTGTACAACCGTTTTCTATGTCTAGACTAACGAGGTACGTCGTTGGACAAACGTCTTCAATATCTAGACTAACGAGATCCGTCTGTTCAACCGTCTTCTATATCTAGACTAACGAGATCCTTCTGTACAACCGTCTTCTATATCTAGACTAACGAGATCCGTCTGTACAACCGTCTTCTATATCTAGACTAACGAGATCCGTCTGTACAACCGTCTTCTATATCTAGACTAACGAGATCCGTCTGTACAACCGTCTTCTATATCTAGACTAACGAGATAAGTCGTTGGACAAACGTCTTCAATATCTAGACTAACGAGGTCCGTCTGTACAACCGTCTTCTATATCTAGACTAACGAGATCCGTCTGTACAACCGTCTTCTATATCTAGACTAACGAGATCCGTCTGTACAACCGTTTCCTATGTCTAGACTAACGAGATACGTCGTTGGACAACCGTCTTCTATATCTAGACTCACGAGATCCGTCTGTACAACCGTCTTCTATATCTAGACTAACGAGATCCGTCTGTACAACCGTCTTCTATATCTAGACTAACGAGATCCGTCTGTACAACCGTTTCGTAGTCTAGACTAACGAGATACGTCGTTGGACAACCGTCTTCTATATCTAGACTCACGAGATCTCTCGATGTACAACCGTCTTCTATATCTAGACTAACGAGATCCGCCGTTGTACAACCATCTTCTATATCTAGACTAACGAGATCCGTCTATACAACCGTTTTCTATATCTAGTCTAACGAGATCCGTCGTTGTACAACCGTCTTCTATATCTAGACTAATGAGATCCGTCTGTACAACCGTCTTCTATATCTAGACTAACGAGATCCGTCTGTACAACCGTCTTCTATATCTAGACTAACGAGATCCGTCTGTACAACCGTCTTCAATATCTAGACTAACGGGATCCGTCTGTACAACCGTCTTCTATATCTAGACTAACGAGATCTCTCGTTATACAACCGTCTTCTATATCTAGACTAACGAGATCCGTCTGTACAACCATCTTTTATATCTAGACTAACGACATCTCTCGTTATACAACCGTCTTCTATATCTAGACTAACGAGATCCGTCTGTACAACCATCTTTTATATCTAGACTAACGAGATCTCTCGTTATACAACCGTCTTCTATATCTAGACTAACGAGATCCGTCTGTACAACCGTCTTCTATATCTAGACTAACGAGATCCGTCTGTACAACCGTCTTCTATATCTAGACTAACGAGATCCGTCTGTACAACCGTTTCCTATGTCTAGACTAACGAGATACGTCGTTGGACAACCGTCTTCTATATCTAGACTCACGAGATCCGTCTGTACAACCGTCTTCTATATCTAGACTAACGAGATCCGTCTGTACAACCGTCTTCTATATCTAGACTAACGAGATCCGTCTGTACAACCGTTTCGTAGTCTAGACTAACGAGATACGTCGTTGGACAACCGTCTTCTATATCTAGACTCACGAGATCCGTCTGTACAACCGTCTTCTATATCTAGACTAACGAGATCCGTCGTAGTACAACCCTCTTCTATATCTAGACTAACGAGATCTCTCGATGTACAACCGTCTTCAATATCTAGACTAACGGGATCCGTCTGTACAACCGTCTTCTATATCTAGACTAACGAGATCTCTCGTTATACAACCGTCTTCTATATCTAGACTAACGAGATCCGTCTGTACAACCGTCTTCTATATCTAGACTAACGAGGTCTCTCGTTATACAACCGTCTTCTATATCTAGACTAACGAGATCCGTCTGTACAACAGTCTTCTATATCTAGACTAACGAGATCTCTCGATGTACAACCGTCTTCTATATCTAGACTAACGAGATCCGTCGTTGTACAACCATCTTCTATATCTAGACTAACGAGATCCGTCTATACAACCGTTTTCTATATCTAGTCTAACGAGATCCGTCGTTGTACAACCGTCTTCTATATCTAGACTAATGAGATCCGTCTGTACAACCGTCTTCTATATCTAGACTAACGAGATCCGACTGTACAACCGTCTTCTATATCTAGACTAACGAGATCCGTTGTTGTACAACCCTCTTCTATATCTAGACTAACGAGATCTCTCGATGTACAACCGTCTTCTATATCTAGACTAACGAGATACGTCGTTGGACAAACGTCTTCAATATCTAGACTAACGAGCTCTGTCTGTACAACCGTCTTCTATATCTAGACTAACGAGATCCGTCGTAGTACAACCCTCTTCTATATCTAGACTAACGACATCTCTCGATGTACAACCGTCTTCAATATCTAGACTAACGGGTTCCGTCTGTACAACCGTCTTCTATATCTAGACTAACGAGATCTCTCGTTATACAACCGTCTTCTATATCTAGACTAACGAGATCCGTCTGTACAACCATCTTTTATATCTAGACTAACGAGATCCGTCGTTGTACAACCGTCTTCTATATCTAGACTAATGAGATCCGTCTGTACAACCGTCTTCTATATCTAGACTAACGAGATCTCTCGTTATACAACCGTCTTCTATATCTAGACTAACGAGATCCGTCTGTACAACCATCTTTTATATCTAGACTAACGAGATCCGTCGTTATACAACCGTCTTCTATATCTAGACTAACGAGATCCGTCTGTACAACCGTCTTCTATATCTAGACTAACGAGATCCGTCTGTACAACCGTCTTCTATATCTAGACTCACGAGATCCGTCTGTACAACCGTCTTCTATATCTAGACTAACGAGATCCGTCTGTACAACCGTCTTCTATATCTAGACTAACGAGATCCGTCTGTACAACCGTCTTCTATATCTAGACTAACGAGATCCGTCGTTGTACAACCGTCTTCTATATCTAGACTAACGAGATCCGTCTGTACAACCGTTTTCTATGTCTAGACTAACGAGGTACGTCGTTGGACAAACGTCTTCAATATCTAGACTAACGAGATCCGTCTGTACAACCGTCTTCTATATCTAGACTAACGAGATCCTTCTGTACAACCGTCTTCTATATCTAGACTAACGAGATCCGTCTGTACAACCGTCTTCTATATCTAGACTAACGAGATACGTCGTTGGACAAACGTCATCAATATCTAGACTAACGAGATCCGTCCGTAGAACCGTCTTCTATATCTAGACTAACGAGATCCGTCTGTACAACCGTCTTCTATATCTAGACTAACGAGATAAGTCGTTGGACAAACGTCTTCAATATCTAGACTAACGAGGTCCGTCTGTACAACCGTCTTCTATATCTAGACTAACGAGATCCGTCTGTACAACCGTCTTCTATATCTAGACTAACGAGATCCGTCTGTACAACCGTTTCCTATGTCTAGACTAACGAGATACGTCGTTGGACAACCGTCTTCTATATCTAGACTCACGAGATCCGTCTGTACAACCGTCTTCTATATCTAGACTAACGAGATCCGTCTGTACAACCGTCTTCTATATCTAGACTAACGAGATCCGTCTGTACAACCGTTTCGTAGTCTAGACTAACGAGATACGTCGTTGGACAACCGTCTTCTATATCTAGACTCACGAGATCTCTCGATGTACAACCGTCTTCTATATCTAGACTAACGAGATCCGCCGTTGTACAACCATCTTCTATATCTAGACTAACGAGATCCGTCTATACAACCGTTTTCTATATCTAGTCTAACGAGATCCGTCGTTGTACAACCGTCTTCTATATCTAGACTAATGAGATCCGTCTGTACAACCGTCTTCTATATCTAGACTAACGAGATCCGTCTGTACAACCGTCTTCTATATCTAGACTAACGAGATCCGTCTGTACAACCGTCTTCAATATCTAGACTAACGGGATCCGTCTGTACAACCGTCTTTTATATCTAGACTAACGACATCTCTCGTTATACAACCGTCTTCTATATCTAGACTAACGAGATCCGTCTGTACAACCATCTTTTATATCTAGACTAACGAGATCTCTCGTTATACAACCGTCTTCTATATCTAGACTAACGAGATCCGTCTGTACAACCGTCTTCTATATCTAGACTAACGAGATCCGTCTGTACAACCGTCTTCTATATCTAGACTAACGAGATCCGTCTGTACAACCGTTTCCTATGTCTAGACTAACGAGATACGTCGTTGGACAACCGTCTTCTATATCTAGACTCACGAGATCCGTCTGTACAACCGTCTTCTATATCTAGACTAACGAGATCCGTCTGTACAACCGTCTTCTATATCTAGACTAACGAGATCCGTCTGTACAACCGTTTCGTAGTCTAGACTAACGAGATACGTCGTTGGACAACCGTCTTCTATATCTAGACTCACGAGATCCGTCTGTACAACCGTCTTCTATATCTAGACTAACGAGATCCGTCGTAGTACAACCCTCTTCTATATCTAGACTAACGAGATCTCTCGATGTACAACCGTCTTCAATATCTAGACTAACGGGATCCGTCTGTACAACCGTCTTCTATATCTAGACTAACGAGATCTCTCGTTATACAACCGTCTTCTATATCTAGACTAACGAGATCCGTCTGTACAACCGTCTTCTATATCTAGACTAACGAGGTCTCTCGTTATACAACCGTCTTCTATATCTAGACTAACGAGATCCGTCTGTACAACAGTCTTCTATATCTAGACTAACGAGATCTCTCGATGTACAACCGTCTTCTATATCTAGACTAACGAGATCCGTCGTTGTACAACCATCTTCTATATCTAGACTAACGAGATCCGTCTATACAACCGTTTTCTATATCTAGTCTAACGAGATCCGTCGTTGTACAACCGTCTTCTATATCTAGACTAATGAGATCCGTCTGTACAACCGTCTTCTATATCTAGACTAACGAGATCCGACTGTACAACCGTCTTCTATATCTAGACTAACGAGATCCGTTGTTGTACAACCCTCTTCTATATCTAGACTAACGAGATCTCTCGATGTACAACCGTCTTCTATATCTAGACTAACGAGATACGTCGTTGGACAAACGTCTTCAATATCTAGACTAACGAGCTCTGTCTGTACAACCGTCTTCTATATCTAGACTAACGAGATCCGTCGTAGTACAACCCTCTTCTATATCTAGACTAACGAGATCTCTCGATGTACAACCGTCTTCAATATCTAGACTAACGGGTTCCGTCTGTACAACCGTCTTCTATATCTAGACTAACGAGATCCGTCTGTACAACCATCTTTTATATCTAGACTAACGAGATCCGTCGTTGTACAACCGTCTTCTATATCTAGACTAATGAGATCCGTCTGTACAACCGTCTTCTATATCTAGACTAACGAGATCCGTTGTTGCACAACCCTCTTCTATATCTAGACTAACGAGATCTCTCGATGTACAACCGTCTTCTATATCTAGACTAACGAGATACGTCGTTGGACAAACGTCTTCGATATCTAGACTAACGAGCTCTGTCTGTACAACCGTCTTCTATATCTAGACTAACGAGATCCGTCGTAGTACAACCCTCTTCTATATCTAGACTAACGAGATCTCTCGATGTACAACCGTCTTCAATATCTAGACTAAGGGGATCCGTCTGTACAACCGTCTTCTATATCTAGACTAACGAGATCTCTCGTTATACAACCGTCTTCTATATCTAGACTAACGAGATCCGTCTGTACAACCATCTTTTATATCTAGACTAACGACATCTCTCGTTATACAACCGTCTTCTATATCTAGACTAACGAGATCCGTCTGTACAACCATCTTTTATATCTAGACTAACGAGATATCTCGTTATACAACCGTCTTCTATATCTAGACTAACGAGATCCGTCTGTACAACCGTCTTCTATATCTAGACTAACGAGGTCTCTCGTTATACAACCGTCTTCTATATCTAGACTAACGAGATCCGTCTGTACAACAGTCTTCTATATCTAGACTAACGAGATCTCTCGATGTACAACCGTCTTCTATATCTAGACTAACGAGATCCGTCGTTGTACAACCATCTTCTATATCTAGACTAACGAGATCCGTCTATACAACCGTTTTCTATATCTAGTCTAACGAGATCCGTCGTTGTACAACCGTCTTCTATATCTAGACTAATGAGATCCGTCTGTACAACCGTCTTCTATATCTAGACTAACGAGATCCGACTGTACAACCGTCTTCTATATCTAGACTAACGAGATCCGTTGTTGTACAACCCTCTTCTATATCTAGACTAACGAGATCTCTCGATGTACAACCGTCTTCTATATCTAGACTAACGAGATACGTCGTTGGACAAACGTCTTCAATATCTAGACTAACGAGCTCTGTCTGTACAACCGTCTTCTATATCTAGACTAACGAGATCCGTCGTAGTACAACCCTCTTCTATATCTAGACTAACGAGATCTCTCGATGTACAACCGTCTTCAATATCTAGACTAACGGGTTCCGTCTGTACAACCGTCTTCTATATCTAGACTAACGAGATCTCTCGTTATACAACCGTCTTCTATATCTAGACTAACGAGATCCGTCTGTACAACCATCTTTTATATCTAGACTAACGAGATCCGTCGTTGTACAACCGTCTTCTATATCTAGACTAATGAGATCCGTCTGTACAACCGTCTTCTATATCTAGACTAACGAGATCTCTCGTTATACAACCGTCTTCTATATCTAGACTAACGAGATCCGTCTGTACAACCATCTTTTATATCTAGACTAACGAGATCCGTCGTTATACAACCGTCTTCTATATCTAGACTAACGAGATCCGTCTGTACAACCGTCTTCTATATCTAGACTAACGAGATCTCTCGTTATACAACCGTCTTCTATATCTAGACTAACGAGATCCGTCTGTACAACAGTCTTCTATATCTAGACTAACGAGATCTCTCGATGTACAACCGTCTTCTATATCTAGACTAACGAGATCCGTCGTTGTACAACCATCTTCTATATCTAGACTAACGAGATCCGTCTATACAACCGTTTTCTATATCTAGTCTAACGAGATCCGTCGTTGTACAACCGTCTTCTATATCTAGACTAATGAGATCCGTCTGTACAACCGTCTTCTATATCTAGACTAACGAGATCCGACTGTACAACCGTCTTCTATATCTAGACTAACGAGATCCGTTGTTGCACAACCCTCTTCTATATCTAGACTAACGAGATCTCTCGATGTACAACCGTCTTCTATATCTAGACTAACGAGATACGTCGTTGGACAAACGTCTTCGATATCTAGACTAACGAGCTCTGTCTGTACAACCGTCTTCTATATCTAGACTAACGAGATCCGTCGTAGTACAACCCTCTTTTATATCTAGACTAACGACATCTCTCGTTATACAACCGTCTTCTATATCTAGACTAACGAGATCCGTCTGTACAACCATCTTTTATATCTAGACTAACGACATCTCTCGTTATACAACCGTCTTCTATATCTAGACTAACGAGATCCGTCTGTACAACCATCTTTTATATCTAGACTAACGAGATATCTCGTTATACAACCGTCTTCTATATCTAGACTAACGAGATCCGTCTGTACAACCGTCTTCTATATCTAGACTAACGAGATCCGTCTGTACAACCGTCTTCTATATCTAGACTAACGAGATCCGTCTGTACAACCGTTTCCTATGTCTAGACTAACGAGATACGTCGTTGGACAACCGTCTTCTATATCTAGACTCACGAGATCCGTCTGTACAACCGTCTTCTATATCTAGACTAACGAGATCCGTCTGTACAACCGTCTTCTATATCTAGACTAACGAGATCCGTCTGTACAACCGTCTTCTATATCTAGACTAACGAGATCCGTCTGTACAACCGTCTTCTATATCTAGACTCACGAGATCCGTCTGTACAACCGTCTTCTATATCTAGACTAACGAGATCCGTCTGTACAACCGTCTTCTATATCTAGACTAACGAGATCCGTCTGTACAACCGTTTCGTAGTCTAGACTAACGAGATACGTCGTTGGACAACCGTCTTCTATATCTAGACTCACGAGATCTCTCGATGTACAACCGTCTTCTATATCTAGACTAACGAGATCCGCCGTTGTACAACCATCTTCTATATCTAGACTAACGAGATCCGTCTATACAACCGTTTTCTATATCTAGTCTAACGAGATCCGTCGTTGTACAACCGTCTTCTATATCTAGACTAATGAGATCCGTCTGTACAACCGTCTTCTATATCTAGACTAACGAGATCCGTCTGTACAACCGTCTTCTATATCTAGACTAACGAGATCCGTCTGTACAACCGTCTTCAATATCTAGACTAACGGGATCCGTCTGTACAACCGTCTTCTATATCTAGACTAACGAGATCTCTCGTTATACAACCGTCTTCTATATCTAGACTAACGAGATCCGTCTGTACAACCATCTTTTATATCTAGACTAACGACATCTCTCGTTATACAACCGTCTTCTATATCTAGACTAACGAGATCCGTCTGTACAACCATCTTTTATATCTAGACTAACGAAATCTCTCGTTATACAACCGTCTTCTATATCTAGACTAACGAGATCCGTCTGTACAACCGTCTTCTATATCTAGACTAACGAGATCCGTCTGTACAACCGTCTTCTATATCTAGACTAACGAGATCCGTCTGTACAACCGTTTCCTATGTCTAGACTAACGAGATACGTCGTTGGACAACCGTCTTCTATATCTAGACTCACGAGATCCGTCTGTACAACCGTCTTCTATATCTAGACTAACGAGATCCGTCTGTACAACCGTCTTCTATATCTAGACTAACGAGATCCGTCTGTACAACCGTTTCGTAGTCTAGACTAACGAGATACGTCGTTGGACAACCGTCTTCTATATCTAGACTCACGAGATCCGTCTGTACAACCGTCTTCTATATCTAGACTAACGAGATCCGTCGTAGTACAACCCTCTTCTATATCTAGACTAACGAGATCTCTCGATGTACAACCGTCTTCAATATCTAGACTAACGGGATCCGTCTGTACAACCGTCTTCTATATCTAGACTAACGAGATCTCTCGTTATACAACCGTCTTCTATATCTAGACTAACGAGATCCGTCTGTACAACCGTCTTCTATATCTAGACTAACGAGGTCTCTCGTTATACAACCGTCTTCTATATCTAGACTAACGAGATCCGTCTGTACAACAGTCTTCTATATCTAGACTAACGAGATCTCTCGATGTACAACCGTCTTCTATATCTAGACTAACGAGATCCGTCGTTGTACAACCATCTTCTATATCTAGACTAACGAGATCCGTCTATACAACCGTTTTCTATATCTAGTCTAACGAGATCCGTCGTTGTACAACCGTCTTCTATATCTAGACTAATGAGATCCGTCTGTACAACCGTCTTCTATATCTAGACTAACGAGATCCGACTGTACAACCGTCTTCTATATCTAGACTAACGAGATCCGTTGTTGTACAACCCTCTTCTATATCTAGACTAACGAGATCTCTCGATGTACAACCGTCTTCTATATCTAGACTAACGAGATACGTCGTTGGACAAACGTCTTCAATATCTAGACTAACGAGCTCTGTCTGTACAACCGTCTTCTATATCTAGACTAACGAGATCCGTCGTAGTACAACCCTCTTCTATATCTAGACTAACGAGATCTCTCGATGTACAACCGTCTTCAATATCTAGACTAACGGGTTCCGTCTGTACAACCGTCTTCTATATCTAGACTAACGAGATCTCTCGTTATACAACCGTCTTCTATATCTAGACTAACGAGATCCGTCTGTACAACCATCTTTTATATCTAGACTAACGAGATCCGTCGTTGTACAACCGTCTTCTATATCTAGACTAATGAGATCCGTCTGTACAACCGTCTTCTATATCTAGACTAACGAGATCTCTCGTTATACAACCGTCTTCTATATCTAGACTAACGAGATCCGTCTGTACAACCATCTTTTATATCTAGACTAACGAGATCCGTCGTTATACAACCGTCTTCTATATCTAGACTAACGAGATCCGTCTGTACAACCGTCTTCTATATCTAGACTAACGAGATCTCTCGTTATGCAACCGTCTTCTATATCTAGACTAACGAGATCCGTCTGTACAACAGTCTTCTATATCTAGACTAACGAGATCTCTCGATGTACAACCGTCTTCTATATCTAGACTAACGAGATCCGTCGTTGTACAACCATCTTCTATATCTAGACTAACGAGATCCGTCTATACAACCGTTTTCTATATCTAGTCTAACGAGATCCGTCGTTGTACAACCGTCTTCTATATCTAGACTAATGAGATCCGTCTGTACAACCGTCTTCTATATCTAGACTAACGAGATCCGACTGTACAACCGTCTTCTATATCTAGACTAACGAGATCCGTTGTTGCACAACCCTCTTCTATATCTAGACTAACGAGATCTCTCGATGTACAACCGTCTTCTATATCTAGACTAACGAGATACGTCGTTGGACAAACGTCTTCGATATCTAGACTAACGAGCTCTGTCTGTACAACCGTCTTCTATATCTAGACTAACGAGATCCGTCGTAGTACAACCCTCTTCTATATCTAGACTAACGAGATCTCTCGATGTACAACCGTCTTCAATATCTAGACTAACGAGATCCGTCTGTACAACCGTTTCGTAGTCTAGACTAACGAGATACGTCGTTGGACAACCGTCTTCTATATCTAGACTCACGAGATCTCTCGATGTACAACCGTCTTCTATATCTAGACTAACGAGATCCGCCGTTGTACAACCATCTTCTATATCTAGACTAACGAGATCCGTCTATACAACCGTTTTCTATATCTAGTCTAACGAGATCCGTCGTTGTACAACCGTCTTCTATATCTAGACTAATGAGATCCGTCTGTACAACCGTCTTCTATATCTAGACTAACGAGATCCGTCTGTACAACCGTCTTCTATATCTAGACTAACGAGATCCGTCTGTACAACCGTCTTCAATATCTAGACTAACGGGATCCGTCTGTACAGCCGTCTTCTATATCTAGACTAACGAGATCTCTCGTTATACAACCGTCTTCTATATCTAGACTAACGAGATCCGTCTGTACAACCATCTTTTATATCTAGACTAACGACATCTCTCGTTATACAACCGTCTTCTATATCTAGACTAACGAGATCCGTCTGTACAACCATCTTTTATATCTAGACTAACGAAATCTCTCGTTATACAACCGTCTTCTATATCTAGACTAACGAGATCCGTCTGTACAACCGTCTTCTATATCTAGACTAACGAGATCCGTCTGTACAACCGTCTTCTATATCTAGACTAACGAGATCCGTCTGTACAACCGTTTCCTATGTCTAGACTAACGAGATACGTCGTTGGACAACCGTCTTCTATATCTAGACTCACGAGATCCGTCTGTACAACCGTCTTCTATATCTAGACTAACGAGATCCGTCTGTACAACCGTCTTCTATATCTAGACTAACGAGATCCGTCTGTACAACCGTTTCGTAGTCTAGACTAACGAGATACGTCGTTGGACAACCGTCTTCTATATCTAGACTCACGAGATCCGTCTGTACAACCGTCTTCTATATCTAGACTAACGAGATCCGTCGTAGTACAACCCTCTTCTATATCTAGACTAACGAGATCTCTCGATGTACAACCGTCTTCAATATCTAGACTAACGGGATCCGTCTGTACAACCGTCTTCTATATCTAGACTAACGAGATCTCTCGTTATACAACCGTCTTCTATATCTAGACTAACGAGATCCGTCTGTACAACCGTCTTCTATATCTAGACTAACGAGTTCTCTCGTTATACAACCGTCTTCTATATCTAGACTAACGAGATCCGTCTGTACAACAGTCTTCTATATCTAGACTAACGAGATCTCTCGATGTACAACCGTCTTCTATATCTAGACTAACGAGATCCGTCGTTGTACAACCATCTTCTATATCTAGACTAACGAGATCCGTCTATACAACCGTTTTCTATATCTAGTCTAACGAGATCCGTCGTTGTACAACCGTCTTCTATATCTAGACTAATGAGATCCGTCTGTACAACCGTCTTCTATATCTAGACTAACGAGATCCGACTGTACAACCGTCTTCTATATCTAGACTAACGAGATCCGTTGTTGTACAACCCTCTTCTATATCTAGACTAACGAGATCTCTCGATGTACAACCGTCTTCTATATCTAGACTAACGAGATACGTCGTTGGACAAACGTCTTCAATATCTAGACTAACGAGCTCTGTCTGTACAACCGTCTTCTATATCTAGACTAACGAGATCCGTCGTAGTACAACCCTCTTCTATATCTAGACTAACGAGATCTCTCGATGTACAACCGTCTTCAATATCTAGACTAACGGGTTCCGTCTGTACAACCGTCTTCTATATCTAGACTAACGAGATCTCTCGTTATACAACCGTCTTCTATATCTAGACTAACGAGATCCGTCTGTACAACCATCTTTTATATCTAGACTAACGAGATCCGTCGTTGTACAACCGTCTTCTATATCTAGACTAATGAGATCCGTCTGTACAACCGTCTTCTATATCTAGACTAACGAGATCTCTCGTTATACAACCGTCTTCTATATCTAGACTAACGAGATCCGTCTGTACAACCATCTTTTATATCTAGACTAACGAGATCCGTCGTTATACAACCGTCTTCTATATCTAGACTAACGAGATCCGTCTGTACAACCGTCTTCTATATCTAGACTAACGAGATCTCTCGTTATACAACCGTCTTCTATATCTAGACTAACGAGATCCGTCTGTACAACAGTCTTCTATATCTAGACTAACGAGATCTCTCGATGTACAACCGTCTTCTATATCTAGACTAACGAGATCCGTCGTTGTACAACCATCTTCTATATCTAGACTAACGAGATCCGTCTATACAACCGTTTTCTATATCTAGTCTAACGAGATCCGTCGTTGTACAACCGTCTTCTATATCTAGACTAATGAGATCCGTCTGTACAACCGTCTTCTATATCTAGACTAACGAGATCCGACTGTACAACCGTCTTCTATATCTAGACTAACGAGATCCGTCTGTACAACCGTTTCGTAGTCTAGACTAACGAGATACGTCGTTGGACAACCGTCTTCTATATCTAGACTCACGAGATCTCTCGATGTACAACCGTCTTCTATATCTAGACTAACGAGATCCGCCGTTGTACAACCATCTTCTATATCTAGACTAACGAGATCCGTCTATACAACCGTTTTCTATATCTAGTCTAACGAGATCCGTCGTTGTACAACCGTCTTCTATATCTAGACTAATGAGATCCGTCTGTACAACCGTCTTCTATATCTAGACTAACGAGATCCGTCTGTACAACCGTCTTCTATATCTAGACTAACGAGATCCGTCTGTACAACCGTCTTCAATATCTAGACTAACGGGATCCGTCTGTACAACCGTCTTCTATATCTAGACTAACGAGATCTCTCGTTATACAACCGTCTTCTATATCTAGACTAACGAGATCCGTCTGTACAACCATCTTTTATATCTAGACTAACGAGATCCGTCGTTGTACAACCGTCTTCTATATCTAGACTAATGAGATCCGTCTGTACAACCGTCTTCTATATCTAGACTAACGAGATCTCTCGTTATACAACCGTCTTCTATATCTAGACTAACGAGATCCGTCTGTACAACCATCTTTTATATCTAGACTAACGAGATCCGTCGTTATACAACCGTCTTCTATATCTAGACTAACGAGATCCGTCTGTACAACCGTCTTCTATATCTAGACTAACGAGATCTCTCGTTATACAACCGTCTTCTATATCTAGACTAACGAGATCCGTCTGTACAACCGTCTTCTATATCTAGACTCACGAGATCCGTCTGTACAACCGTCTTCTATATCTAGACTAACGAGATCCGTCTGTACAACCGTCTTCTATATCTAGACTAACGAGATCCGTCTGTACAACCGTCTTCTATATCTAGACTAACGAGATCCGTCGTTGTACAACCGTCTTCTATATCTAGACTAACGAGATCCGTCTGTACAACCGTTTTCTATGTCTAGTCTAACGAGGTACGTCGTTGGACAAACGTCTTCAATATCTAGACTAACGAGATCCGTCTGTACAACCGTCTTCTATATCTAGACTAACGAGATCATTCTGTACAACCGTCTTCTATATCTAGACTAACGAGATCCGTCTGTACAACCGTCTTCTATATCTAGACTAACGAGATACGTCGTTGGACAAACGTCATCAATATCTAGACTAACGAGATCCGTCCGTAGAACCGTCTTCTATATCTAGACTAACGAGATCCGTCTGTACAACCGTCTTCTATATCTAGACTAACGAGATAAGTCGTTGGACAAACGTCTTCAATATCTAGACTAACGAGGTCCGTCTGTACAACCATCTTTTATATCTAGACTAACGAAATCTCTCGTTATACAACCGTCTTCTATATCTAGACTAACGAGATCCGTCTGTACAACCGTCTTCTATATCTAGACTAACGAGATCCGTCTGTACAACCGTCTTCTATATCTAGACTAACGAGATCCGTCTGTACAACCGTTTCCTATGTCTAGACTAACGAGATACGTCGTTGGACAACCGTCTTCTATATCTAGACTCACGAGATCCGTCTGTACAACCGTCTTCTATATCTAGACTAACGAGATCCGTCTGTACAACCGTCTTCTATATCTAGACTAACGAGATCCGTCTGTACAACCGTTTCGTAGTCTAGACTAACGAGATACGTCGTTGGACAACCGTCTTCTATATCTAGACTCACGAGATCCGTCTGTACAACCGTCTTCTATATCTAGACTAACGAGATCCGTCGTAGTACAACCCTCTTCTATATCTAGACTAACGAGATCTCTCGATGTACAACCGTCTTCAATATCTAGACTAACGGGATCCGTCTGTACAACCGTCTTCTATATCTAGACTAACGAGATCTCTCGTTATACAACCGTCTTCTATATCTAGACTAACGAGATCCGTCTGTACAACCGTCTTCTATATCTAGACTAACGAGGTCTCTCGTTATACAACCGTCTTCTATATCTAGACTAACGAGATCCGTCTGTACAACAGTCTTCTATATCTAGACTAACGAGATCTCTCGATGTACAACCGTCTTCTATATCTAGACTAACGAGATCCGTCGTTGTACAACCATCTTCTATATCTAGACTAACGAGATCCGTCTATACAACCGTTTTCTATATCTAGTCTAACGAGATCCGTCGTTGTACAACCGTCTTCTATATCTAGACTAATGAGATCCGTCTGTACAACCGTCTTCTATATCTAGACTAACGAGATCCGACTGTACAACCGTCTTCTATATCTAGACTAACGAGATCCGTTGTTGTACAACCCTCTTCTATATCTAGACTAACGAGATCTCTCGATGTACAACCGTCTTCTATATCTAGACTAACGAGATACGTCGTTGGACAAACGTCTTCAATATCTAGACTAACGAGCTCTGTCTGTACAACCGTCTTCTATATCTAGACTAACGAGATCCGTCGTAGTACAACCCTCTTCTATATCTAGACTAACGAGATCTCTCGATGTACAACCGTCTTCAATATCTAGACTAACGGGTTCCGTCTGTACAACCGTCTTCTATATCTAGACTAACGAGATCTCTCGTTATACAACCGTCTTCTATATCTAGACTAACGAGATCCGTCTGTACAACCATCTTTTATATCTAGACTAACGAGATCCGTCGTTGTACAACCGTCTTCTATATCTAGACTAATGAGATCCGTCTGTACAACCGTCTTCTATATCTAGACTAACGAGATCTCTCGTTATACAACCGTCTTCTATATCTAGACTAACGAGATCCGTCTGTACAACCATCTTTTATATCTAGACTAACGAGATCCGTCGTTATACAACCGTCTTCTATATCTAGACTAACGAGATCCGTCTGTACAACCGTCTTCTATATCTAGACTAACGAGATCTCTCGTTATGCAACCGTCTTCTATATCTAGACTAACGAGATCCGTCTGTACAACAGTCTTCTATATCTAGACTAACGAGATCTCTCGATGTACAACCGTCTTCTATATCTAGACTAACGAGATCCGTCGTTGTACAACCATCTTCTATATCTAGACTAACGAGATCCGTCTATACAACCGTTTTCTATATCTAGTCTAACGAGATCCGTCGTTGTACAACCGTCTTCTATATCTAGACTAATGAGATCCGTCTGTACAACCGTCTTCTATATCTAGACTAACGAGATCCGACTGTACAACCGTCTTCTATATCTAGACTAACGAGATCCGTTGTTGCACAACCCTCTTCTATATCTAGACTAACGAGATCTCTCGATGTACAACCGTCTTCTATATCTAGACTAACGAGATACGTCGTTGGACAAACGTCTTCGATATCTAGACTAACGAGCTCTGTCTGTACAACCGTCTTCTATATCTAGACTAACGAGATCCGTCGTAGTACAACCCTCTTCTATATCTAGACTAACGAGATCTCTCGATGTACAACCGTCTTCAATATCTAGACTAACGAGATCCGTCTGTACAACCGTTTCGTAGTCTAGACTAACGAGATACGTCGTTGGACAACCGTCTTCTATATCTAGACTCACGAGATCTCTCGATGTACAACCGTCTTCTATATCTAGACTAACGAGATCCGCCGTTGTACAACCATCTTCTATATCTAGACTAACGAGATCCGTCTATACAACCGTTTTCTATATCTAGTCTAACGAGATCCGTCGTTGTACAACCGTCTTCTATATCTAGACTAATGAGATCCGTCTGTACAACCGTCTTCTATATCTAGACTAACGAGATCCGTCTGTACAACCGTCTTCTATATCTAGACTAACGAGATCCGTCTGTACAACCGTCTTCAATATCTAGACTAACGGGATCCGTCTGTACAGCCGTCTTCTATATCTAGACTAACGAGATCTCTCGTTATACAACCGTCTTCTATATCTAGACTAACGAGATCCGTCTGTACAACCATCTTTTATATCTAGACTAACGACATCTCTCGTTATACAACCGTCTTCTATATCTAGACTAACGAGATCCGTCTGTACAACCATCTTTTATATCTAGACTAACGAAATCTCTCGTTATACAACCGTCTTCTATATCTAGACTAACGAGATCCGTCTGTACAACCGTCTTCTATATCTAGACTAACGAGATCCGTCTGTACAACCGTCTTCTATATCTAGACTAACGAGATCCGTCTGTACAACCGTTTCCTATGTCTAGACTAACGAGATACGTCGTTGGACAACCGTCTTCTATATCTAGACTCACGAGATCCGTCTGTACAACCGTCTTCTATATCTAGACTAACGAGATCCGTCTGTACAACCGTCTTCTATATCTAGACTAACGAGATCCGTCTGTACAACCGTTTCGTAGTCTAGACTAACGAGATACGTCGTTGGACAACCGTCTTCTATATCTAGACTCACGAGATCCGTCTGTACAACCGTCTTCTATATCTAGACTAACGAGATCCGTCGTAGTACAACCCTCTTCTATATCTAGACTAACGAGATCTCTCGATGTACAACCGTCTTCAATATCTAGACTAACGGGATCCGTCTGTACAACCGTCTTCTATATCTAGACTAACGAGATCTCTCGTTATACAACCGTCTTCTATATCTAGACTAACGAGATCCGTCTGTACAACCGTCTTCTATATCTAGACTAACGAGTTCTCTCGTTATACAACCGTCTTCTATATCTAGACTAACGAGATCCGTCTGTACAACAGTCTTCTATATCTAGACTAACGAGATCTCTCGATGTACAACCGTCTTCTATATCTAGACTAACGAGATCCGTCGTTGTACAACCATCTTCTATATCTAGACTAACGAGATCCGTCTATACAACCGTTTTCTATATCTAGTCTAACGAGATCCGTCGTTGTACAACCGTCTTCTATATCTAGACTAATGAGATCCGTCTGTACAACCGTCTTCTATATCTAGACTAACGAGATCCGACTGTACAACCGTCTTCTATATCTAGACTAACGAGATCCGTTGTTGTACAACCCTCTTCTATATCTAGACTAACGAGATCTCTCGATGTACAACCGTCTTCTATATCTAGACTAACGAGATACGTCGTTGGACAAACGTCTTCAATATCTAGACTAACGAGCTCTGTCTGTACAACCGTCTTCTATATCTAGACTAACGAGATCCGTCGTAGTACAACCCTCTTCTATATCTAGACTAACGAGATCTCTCGATGTACAACCGTCTTCAATATCTAGACTAACGGGTTCCGTCTGTACAACCGTCTTCTATATCTAGACTAACGAGATCTCTCGTTATACAACCGTCTTCTATATCTAGACTAACGAGATCCGTCTGTACAACCATCTTTTATATCTAGACTAACGAGATCCGTCGTTGTACAACCGTCTTCTATATCTAGACTAATGAGATCCGTCTGTACAACCGTCTTCTATATCTAGACTAACGAGATCTCTCGTTATACAACCGTCTTCTATATCTAGACTAACGAGATCCGTCTGTACAACCATCTTTTATATCTAGACTAACGAGATCCGTCGTTATACAACCGTCTTCTATATCTAGACTAACGAGATCCGTCTGTACAACCGTCTTCTATATCTAGACTAACGAGATCTCTCGTTATACAACCGTCTTCTATATCTAGACTAACGAGATCCGTCTGTACAACAGTCTTCTATATCTAGACTAACGAGATCTCTCGATGTACAACCGTCTTCTATATCTAGACTAACGAGATCCGTCGTTGTACAACCATCTTCTATATCTAGACTAACGAGATCCGTCTATACAACCGTTTTCTATATCTAGTCTAACGAGATCCGTCGTTGTACAACCGTCTTCTATATCTAGACTAATGAGATCCGTCTGTACAACCGTCTTCTATATCTAGACTAACGAGATCCGACTGTACAACCGTCTTCTATATCTAGACTAACGAGATCCGTTGTTGCACAACCCTCTTCTATATCTAGACTAACGAGATCTTTCGATGTACAACCGTCTTCTATATCTAGACTAACGAGATACGTCGTTGGACAAACGTCTTCGATATCTAGACTAACGAGCTCTGTCTGTACAACCGTCTTCTATATCTAGACTAACGAGATCCGTCGTAGTACAACCCTCTTCTATATCTAGACTAACGAGATCTCTCGATGTACAACCGTCTTCAATATCTAGACTAACGGGATCCGTCTGTACAACCGTCTTCTATATCTAGACTAACGAGATCTCTCGTTATACAACCGTCTTCTATATCTAGACTAACGAGATCCGTCTGTACAACCATCTTTTATATCTAGACTAACGACATCTCTCGTTATACAACCGTCTTCTATATCTAGACTAACGAGATCCGTCTGTACAACCATCTTTTATATCTAGACTAACGAGATATCTCGTTATACAACCGTCTTCTATATCTAGACTAACGAGATCCGTCTGTACAACCGTCTTCTATATCTAGACTAACGAGATCCGTCTGTACAACCGTCTTCTATATCTAGACTAACGAGATCCGTCTGTACAACCGTTTCCTATGTCTAGACTAACGAGATACGTCGTTGGACAACCGTCTTCTATATCTAGACTCACGAGATCCGTCTGTACAACCGTCTTCTATATCTAGACTAACGAGATCCGTCTGTACAACCGTCTTCTATATCTAGACTAACGAGATCCGTCTGTACAACCGTTTCGTAGTCTAGACTAACGAGATACGTCGTTGGACAACCGTCTTCTATATCTAGACTCACGAGATCCGTCTGTACAACCGTCTTCTATATCTAGACTAACGAGATCCGTCTGTACAGCCGTCTTCTATATCTAGACTAACGAGATCCGTCTGTACAACCGTTTCGTAGTCTAGACTAACGAGATACGTCGTTGGACAACCGTCTTCTATATCTAGACTCACGAGATCCGTCTGTACAACCGTCTTCTATATCTAGACTAACGAGATCCGTCTGTACAACCGTCTTCTATATCTAGACTAACGAGATCCGTCTGTACAACCGTCTTCTATATCTAGACTAACGAGATCCGTCTGTACAACCGTTTCCTATGTCTAGACTAACGAGATACGTCTTTGGACAACAGTCTTCTATATCTAGACTCACGAGATCCGTCTGTACAACCGTCTTCTATATCTAGACTAACGAGATCCGTCTATACAACCGTCTTCTATATCTAGACTAACGAGATCCGTCTGAACAACCGTCTTCTATATCTAGACTAACGAGATCCGTCTGTACAACCGTCTTCTATATCTAGACTCACGAGATCCGTCTGTACAACCGTCTTCTATATCTAGACTAACGAGATCCGTCTGTACAACCGTCTTCTATATCTAGACTAACGAGATCCGTCTGTACAACCGTCTTCTAAATCTAGACTAACGAGATCCGTCGTTGTACAACCGTCTTCTATATCTAGACTAACGAGATCCGTCTGTACAACCGTTTTCTATGTCTAGACTAACGAGGTACGTCGTTGGACAAACGTCTTCAATATCTAGACTAACGAGATCCGTCTGTACAACCGTCTTCTATATCTAGACTAACGAGATCCGTCTGTACAACCGTCTTGTATATCTAGACTAACGAGATCCGGCTGTACAACCGTCTTCTATATCTAGACTAACGAGATACGTCGTTGGACAACCGTCTTCTATATCTAGACTCACGAGATCCGTCTGTACAACCGTTTTCTATATCTAGACTAACGAGGTACGTCGTTGGACAAACGTCTTCAATATCTAGACTAACGAGATCCGTCTGTACAACCGTCTTCTATATCTAGACTAACGAGATACGTCGTTGGACAAACGTCTTCTATATCTAGACTAACGAGATCCGTCTGTACAACAGGCTTCTATATCTAGACTAACGAGATCTCTCGATGTACAACCGTCTTCTATATCTAGACTAATGAGATCCGTCGTTGTACAACCATCTTCTATATCTAGACTAACGAGATCCGTCTATACAACCGTTTTCTATATCTAGTCTAACGAGATCCGTCGTTGTACAACCGTCTTCTATATCTAGACTAATGAGATCCGTCTGTACAACCGTCTTCTATATCTAGACTAACGAGATCCGACTGTACAACCGTCTTCTATATCTAGACTAACGAGATCCGTTGTTGTACAACCCTCTTCTATATCTAGACTAACGAGATCTCTCGATGTACAACCGTCTTCTATATCTAGACTAACGAGATACGTCGTTGGACAAACGTCTTCAATATCTAGACTAACGAGCTCTGTCTGTACAACCGTCTTCTATATCTAGACTAACGAGATCCGTCGTAGTACAACCCTCTTCTATATCTAGACTAACGAGATCTCTCGATGTACAACCGTCTTCAATATCTAGACTAACGGGATCCGTCTGTACAACCGTCTTCTATATCTAGACTAACGAGATCTCTCGTTATACAACCGTCTTCTATATCTAGACTAACGAGATCCGTCTGTACAACCATCTTTTATATCTAGACTAACGAGATATCTCGTTATACAACCGTCTTCTATATCTAGACTAACGAGATCCGTCTGTACAACCGTCTTCTATATCTAGACTAACGAGATCCGTCTGTACAACCGTCTTCTATATCTAGACTAACGAGATCCGTCTGTACAACCGTTTCCTATGTCTAGACTAACGAGATACGTCGTTGGACAACCGTCTTCTATATCTAGACTCACGAGATCCGTCTGTACAACCGTCTTCTATATCTAGACTAACGAGATCCGTCTGTACAACCGTCTTCTATATCTAGACTAACGAGATCCGTCTGTACAACCGTTTCGTAGTCTAGACTAACGAGATACGTCGTTGGACAACCGTCTTCTATATCTAGACTCACGAGATCCGTCTGTACAACCGTCTTCTATATCTAGACTAACGAGATCCGTCTGTACAGCCGTCTTCTATATCTAGACTAACGAGATCCGTCTGTACAACCGTTTCGTAGTCTAGACTAACGAGATACGTCGTTGGACAACCGTCTTCTATATCTAGACTCACGAGATCCGTCTGTACAACCGTCTTCTATATCTAGACTAACGAGATCCGTCTGTACAACCGTCTTCTATATCTAGACTAACGAGATCCGTCTGTACAACCGTCTTCTATATCTAGACTAACGAGATCCGTCTGTACAACCGTTTCCTATGTCTAGACTAACGAGATACGTCTTTGGACAACAGTCTTCTATATCTAGACTCACGAGATCCGTCTGTACAACCGTCTTCTATATCTAGACTAACGAGATCCGTCTATACAACCGTCTTCTATATCTAGACTAACGAGATCCGTCTGAACAACCGTCTTCTATATCTAGACTAACGAGATCCGTCTGTACAACCGTCTTCTATATCTAGACTCACGAGATCCGTCTGTACAACCGTCTTCTATATCTAGACTAACGAGATCCGTCTGTACAACCGTCTTCTATATCTAGACTAACGAGATCCGTCTGTACAACCGTCTTCTAAATCTAGACTAACGAGATCCGTCGTTGTACAACCGTCTTCTATATCTAGACTAACGAGATCCGTCTGTACAACCGTTTTCTATGTCTAGACTAACGAGGTACGTCGTTGGACAAACGTCTTCAATATCTAGACTAACGAGATCCGTCTGTACAACCGTCTTCTATATCTAGACTAACGAGATCCGTCTGTACAACCGTCTTGTATATCTAGACTAACGAGATCCGGCTGTACAACCGTCTTCTATATCTAGACTAACGAGATACGTCGTTGGACAACCGTCTTCTATATCTAGACTCACGAGATCCGTCTGTACAACCGTTTTCTATATCTAGACTAACGAGGTACGTCGTTGGACAAACGTCTTCAATATCTAGACTAACGAGATCCGTCTGTACAACCGTCTTCTATATCTAGACTAACGAGATACGTCGTTGGACAAACGTCTTCTATATCTAGACTAACGAGATCCGTCTGTACAACAGGCTTCTATATCTAGACTAACGAGATCTCTCGATGTACAACCGTCTTCTATATCTAGACTAATGGGATCCGTCGTTGTACAACCATCTTCTATATCTAGACTAACGAGATCCGTCTATACAACCGTTTTCTATATCTAGTCTAACGAGATCCGTCGTTGTACAACCGTCTTCTATATCTAGACTAATGAGATCCGTCTGTACAACCGTCTTCTATATCTAGACTAACGAGATCCGACTGTACAACCGTCTTCTATATCTAGACTAACGAGATCCGTTGTTGTACAACCCTCTTCTATATCTAGACTAACGAGATCTCTCGATGTACAACCGTCTTCTATATCTAGACTAACGAGATACGTCGTTGGACAAACGTCTTCAATATCTAGACTAACGAGCTCTGTCTGTACAACCGTCTTCTATATCTAGACTAACGAGATCCGTCGTAGTACAACCCTCTTCTATATCTAGACTAACGAGATCTCTCGATGTACAACCGTCTTCAATATCTAGACTAACGGGATCCGTCTGTACAACCGTCTTCTATATCTAGACTAACGAGATCTCTCGTTATACAACCGTCTTCTATATCTAGACTAACGAGATCCGTCTGTACAACCATCTTTTATATCTAGACTAACGACATCTCTCGTTATACAACCGTCTTCTATATCTAGACTAACGAGATCCGTCTGTACAACCGTCTTCTATATCTAGACTAACGAGATCCGTCTGTACAACCGTCTTCTATATCTAGACTAACGAGATCCGTCTGTACAACCGTTTTCTATATCTAGACTAACGAGGTACGTCGTTGGACAAACGTCTTCAATATCTAGACTAACGAGATCCGTCTGTACAACCGTCTTCTATATCTAGACTAACGAGATCTCTCGTTATACAACCGTCTTCTATATCTAGACTAACGAGATCCGTCTGTACAACCATCTTTTATATCTAGACTAACGACATCTCTCGTTATACAACCGTCTTCTATATCTAGACTAACGAGATCCGTCTGTACAACCATCTTTTATATCTAGACTAACGAGATCTCTCGTTATACAACCGTCTTCTATATCTAGACTAACGAGATCCGTCTGTACAACCGTCTTCTATATCTAGACTAACGAGATCCGACTGTACAACCGTCTTCTATATCTAGACTAACGAGATCCGTTGTTGTACAACCCTCTTCTATATCTAGACTAACGAGATCTCTCGATGTACAACCGTCTTCTATATCTAGACTAACGAGATACGTCGTTGGACAAACGTCTTCAATATCTAGACTAACGAGCTCTGTCTGTACAACCGTCTTCTATATCTAGACTAACGAGATCCGTCGTAGTACAACCCTCTTCTATATCTAGACTAACGAGATCTCTCGATGTACAACCGTCTTCAATATCTAGACTAACGGGTTCCGTCTGTACAACCGTCTTCTATATCTAGACTAACGAGATCTCTCGTTATACAACCGTCTTCTATATCTAGACTAACGAGCTCTGTCTGTACAACCGTCTTCTATATCTAGACTAACGAGATCCGTCGTAGTACAACCCTCTTCTATATCTAGACTAACGAGATCCGTCTGTACAACCGTTTTCTATGTCTAGACTAACGAGATCCGTCGTTGTACAACCATCTTCTATATCTAGACTAACGAGATCCGTCTCTACAACCGTTTTCTATATCTAGTCTAACGAGATCCGTCGTTGTACAACCGTCTTCTATATCTAGACTAATGAGATCCGTCTGTACAACCGTCTTCTATATCTAGACTAACGAGATCTCTCGATGTACAACCGTCTTCTATATCTAGACTAACGAGATACGTCGTTGGACAAACGTCTTCGATATCTAGACTAACGAGCTCTGTCTGTACAACCGTCTTCTATATCTAGACTAACGAGATCCGTCGTAGTACAACCCTCTTCTATATCTAGACTAACGAGATCTCTCGATGTACAACCGTCTTCAATATCTAGACTAACGGGATCCGTCTGTACAACCGTCTTCTATATCTAGACTAACGAGATCTCTCGTTATACAACCGTCTTCTATATCTAGACTAACGAGATCCGTCTGTACAACCATCTTTTATATCTAGACTAACGACATCTCTCGTTATACAACCGTCTTCTATATCTAGACTAACGAGATCCGTCTGTACAACCATCTTTTATATCTAGACTAACGAGATATCTCGTTATACAACCGTCTTCTATATCTAGAATAACGAGATCCGTCTGTACAACCGTCTTCTATATCTAGACTAACGAGATCCGTCTGTACAACCGTCTTCTATATCTAGACTAACGAGATCCGTCTGTACAACCGTTTCCTATGTCTAGACTAACGAGATACGTCGTTGGACAACCGTCTTCTATATCTAGACTCACGAGATCCGTCTGTACAACCGTCTTCTATATCTAGACTAACGAGATCCGTCTGTACAACCGTCTTCTATATCTAGACTAACGAGATCCGTCTGTACAACCGTTTTCTATGTCTAGACTAACGAGGTACGTCGTTGGACAAACGTCTTCAATATCTAGACTAACGAGATCCGTCTGTACACCCGTCTTCTATATCTAGACTAACGAGATCCGTCTGTACAACCGTCTTGTATATCTAGACTAACGAGATCCGGCTGTACAACCGTCTTCTATATCTAGACTAACGAGATACGTCGTTGGACAACCGTCTTCTATATCTAGACTCACGAGATCCGTCTGTACAACCGTTTTCTATATCTAGACTAACGAGGTACGTCGTTGGACAAACGTCTTCAATATCTAGACTAACGAGATCCGTCTGTACAACCGTCTTCTATATCTAGACTAACGAGATACGTCGTTGGACAAACGTCTTCTATATCTAGACTAACGAGATCCGTCTGTACAACAGGCTTCTATATCTAGACTAACGAGATCTATCGATGTACAACCGTCTTCTATATCTAGACTAACGAGATCCGTCGCTGTACAACCATCTTCTATATCTAGACTAACGAGATCCGTCTATACAACCGTTTTCTATATCTAGTCTAACGAGATCCGTCGTTGTACAACCGTCTTCTATATCTAGACTAATGAGATCCGTCTGTACAACCGTCTTCTATATCTAGACTAACGAGATCCGACTGTACAACCGTCTTCTATATCTAGACTAACGAGATCCGTTGTTGTACAACCCTCTTCTATATCTAGACTAACGAGATCTCTCGATGTACAACCGTCTTCTATATCTAGACTAACGAGATACGTCGTTGGACAAACGTCTTCAATATCTAGACTAACGAGCTCTGTCTGTACAACCGTCTTCTATATCTAGACTAACGAGATCCGTCGTAGTACAACCCTCTTCTATATCTAGACTAACGAGATCTCTCGATGTACAACCGTCTTCAATATCTAGACTAACGGGATCCGTCTGTACAACCATCTTTTATATCTAGACTAACGACATCTCTCGTTATACAACCGTCTTCTATATCTAGACTAACGAGATCCGTCTGTACAACCATCTTTTATATCTAGACTAACGACATCTCTCGTTATACAACCGTCTTCTATATCTAGACTAACGAGATCCGTCTGTACAACCGTCTTCTATATCTAGACTAACGAGATCCGTCTGTACAACCGTCTTCTATATCTAGACTAACGAGATCCGTCTGTACAACCGTTTTCTATATCTAGACTAACGAGGTACGTCGTTGGACAAACGTCTTCAATATCTAGACTAACGAGATCCGTCTGTACAACCGTCTTCTATATCTAGACTAACGAGATCTCTCGTTATACAACCGTCTTCTATATCTAGACTAACGAGATCCGTCTGTACAACCATCTTTTATATCTAGACTAACGACATCTCTCGTTATACAACCGTCTTCTATATCTAGACTAACGAGATCCGTCTGTACAACCATCTTTTATATCTAGACTAACGAGATCTCTCGTTATACAACCGTCTTCTATATCTAGACTAACGAGATCCGTCTGTACAACCGTCTTCTATATCTAGACTAACGAGATCCGTCTGTACAACCGTTTTCTATATCTAGACTAACGAGGTACGTCGTTGGACAAACGTCTTCAATATCTAGACTAACGAGATCCGTCTGTACAACCGTCTTCTATATCTAGACAAACGAGATCCGTCTGTACAACCGTCTTCTATATCTAGACTCACGAGATCCGTCTGTACAACCGTCTTCTATATCTAGACTAACGAGATCCGTCTGTACAACCGTCTTCTATATCTAGACTCAAGAGATCCGTCTGTACAACCGTCTTCTATATCTAGACTAACGAGATCCGTCGTTGTACAACCGTCTTCTATATCTAGACTAACGAGATCCGTCTGTCCAACTGTCTTCTATATCTAGACTAACGAGATCCGTCTATACAACCGTCTTCAATATCTAGACTCACGAGATCCGTCTGTACAACCGTCTTCTATATCTAGACTAACGAGATCCGTCTGTACAACCGTCTTCTATATCTAGACTAACGAGATCCGTCTGTACAACCGTCTTCTATATCTAGACTAACGAGATCCGTCGTTGTACAACCGTCTTCTATATCTAGACTAACGAGATCCGTCTGTACAACCGTTTTCTATGTCTAGACTAACGAGGTACGTCGTTGGACAACCGTCTTCAATATCTAGACTAACGAGATCCCTCTGTAAAACCGTCTTCTATATCTAGACTAACGAGATCCTTCTGTACAACCGTCTTCTATATCTAGACTAACGAGATCCGTCTGTACAACCGTCTTCTATATCTAGACTAACGAGATCCGTCGTTGTACAACCATCTTCTATATCTAGACTAACGAGATCCGTCTATACAACCGTTTTCTATATCTAGTCTAACGAGATCCGTCGTTGTACAACCGTCTTCTATATCTAGACTAATGAGATCCGTCTGTACAACCGTCTTCTATATCTAGACTAACGAGATCCGACTGTACAACCGTCTTCTATATCTAGACTAACGAGATCCGTTGTTGTACAACCCTCTTCTATATCTAGACTAACGAGATCTCTCGATGTACAACCGTCTTCTATATCTAGACTAACGAGATACGTCGTTGGACAAACGTCTTCAATATCTAGACTAACGAGCTCTGTCTGTACAACCGTCTTCTATATCTAGACTAACGAGATCCGTCGTAGTACAACCCTCTTCTATATCTAGACTAACGAGATCTCGCGATGTACAACCGTCTTCAATATCTAGACTAACAGGATCCGTCTGTACAACCGTCTTCTATATCTAGACTAACGAGATCTCTCGTTATACAACCGTCTTCTATATCTAGACTAACGAGATCCGTCTGTACAACCATCTTTTATATCTAGACTAACGACATCTCTCGTTATACAACCGTCTTCTATATCTAGACTAACGAGATCCGTCTGTACAACCGTCTTCTATATCTAGACTAACGAGATCCGTCTGTACAACCGTCTTCTATATCTAGACTAACGAGATCCGTCTGTACAACCGTTTTCTATATCTAGACTAACGAGGTACGTCGTTGGACAAACGTCTTCAATATCTAGACTAACGAGATCCGTCTGTACAACCGTCTTCTATATCTAGACTAACGAGATCTCTCGTTATACAACCGTCTTCTATATCTAGACTAACGAGATCCGTCTGTACAACCATCTTTTATATCTAGACTAACGACATCTCTCGTTATACAACCGTCTTCTATATCTAGACTAACGAGACCCGTCTGTACAACCATCTTTTATATCTAGACTAACGAGATCTCTCGTTATACAACCGTCTTCTATATCTAGACTAACGAGATCCGTCTGTACAACCGTCTTCTATATCTAGACTAACGAGATCCGTCTGTACAACCGTTTTCTATATCTAGACTAACGAGGTACGTCGTTGGACAAACGTCTTCAATATCTAGACTAACGAGATCCGTCTGTACAACCGTCTTCTATATCTAGACAAACGAGATCCGTCTGTACAACCGTCTTCTATATCTAGACTCACGAGATCCGTCTGTACAACCGTCTTCTATATCTAGACTAACGAGATCCGTCTGTACAACCGTCTTCTATATCTAGACTCAAGAGATCCGTCTGTACAACCGTCTTCTATATCTAGACTAACGAGATCCGTCGTTGTACAACCGTCTTCTATATCTAGACTAACGAGATCCGTCTGTACAACTGTCTTCTATATCTAGACTAACGAGATCCGTCTATACAACCGTCTTCAATATCTAGACTCACGAGATCCGTCTGTACAACCGTCTTCTATATCTAGACTAACGAGATCCTTCTATACAACCGTCTTCTATATCTAGACCATCGAGATCCGTCTGTACAACCGTCTTCTATATCTAGACTAACGAGATCCGTCTGTACAACCGTTTCCTATGTCTAGACTAACGAGATACGTCGTTGGACAACCGTCTTCTATATCTAGACTCACGAGATCCGTCTGTACAACCGTCTTCTATATCTAGACTAACGAGATCCGTCTGTTCAACCGTCTTCTATATCTAGACCATCGAGATCCGTCTGTACAACCGTCTTCTATATCTAGACTAACGACATCCGTCTGTACAACCGTTTCCTATGTCTAGACTAACGAGATACGTCGTTGGACAACCGTCTTCTATATCTAGACTCACGAGATCCGTCTGTACAACCGTCTTCTATATCTAGACTAACGAGATCCGTCTATACAACCGTCTTCAATATCTAGACTCACGAGATCCGTCTGTACAACCGTCTTCTATATCTAGACTAACGAGATCCGTCTGTACAACCGTCTTCTATATCTAGACTAACGAGATCCGTCTGTACAACCGTCTTCTATATCTAGACTAACGAGATCCGTCGTTGTACAACCGTCTTCTATATCTAGACTAACGAGATCCGTCTGTACAACCGTTTTCTATGTCTAGACTAACGAGGTACGTCGTTGGACAAACGTCTTCAATATCTAGACTAACGAGATCCGTCTGTTCAACCGTCTTCTATATCTAGACTAACGAGATCCTTCTGTACAACCGTCTTCTATATCTAGACTAACGAGATCCGTCTGTACAACCGTCTTCTATATCTAGACTAACGAGATCCGTCTGTACAACCGTCTTCTATATCTAGACTAACGAGATCCGTCTGTACAACCGTCTTCTATATCTAGACTCACGAGATCCGTCTGTACAACCGTCTTCTATATCTAGACTAACGAGATCCGTCTGTACAACCGTCTTCTATATCTAGACTAACGAGATCCGTCTGTACAACCGTCTTCTATATCTAGACTAACGAGATCCGTCGTTGTACAACCGTCTTCTATATCTAGACTAACGAGATCCGTCTGTACAACCGTTTTCTATGTCTAGACTAACGAGGTACGTCGTTGGACAAACGTCTTCAATATCTAGACTAACGAGATCCGTCTGTACAACCGTCTTCTATATCTAGACTAACGAGATCCTTCTGTACAACCGTCTTCTATATCTAGACTAACGAGATCCGTCTGTACAACCGTCTTCTATATCTAGACTAACGAGATACGTCGTTGGACAAACGTCATCAATATCTAGACTAACGAGATCCGTCCGTAGAACCGTCTTCTATATCTAGACTAACGAGATCCGTCTGTACAACCGTCTTCTATATCTAGACTAACGAGATAAGTCGTTGGACAAACGTCTTCAATATCTAGACTAACGAGGTCCGTCTGTACAACCGTTTCCTATGTCTAGACTAACGAGATACGTCGTTGGACAACCGTCTTCTATATCTAGACTCACGAGATCCGTCTGTACAACCGTCTTCTATATCTAGACTAACGAGATCCGTCTGTACAACCGTCTTCTATATCTAGACTAACGAGATCCGTCTGTACAACCGTTTCGTAGTCTAGACTAACGAGATACGTCGTTGGACAACCGTCTTCTATATCTAGACTCACGAGATCTCTCGATGTACAACCGTCTTCTATATCTAGACTAACGAGATCCGCCGTTGTACAACCATCTTCTATATCTAGACTAACGAGATCCGTCTATACAACCGTTTTCTATATCTAGTCTAACGAGATCCGTCGTTGTACAACCGTCTTCTATATCTAGACTAATGAGATCCGTCTGTACAACCGTCTTCTATATCTAGACTAACGAGATCCGTCTGTACAACCGTCTTCTATATCTAGACTAACGAGATCCGTCTGTACAACCGTCTTCAATATCTAGACTAACGGGATCCGTCTGTACAACCGTCTTCTATATCTAGACTAACGAGATCTCTCGTTATACAACCGTCTTCTATATCTAGACTAACGAGATCCGTCTGTACAACCATCTTTTATATCTAGACTAACGACATCTCTCGTTATACAACCGTCTTCTATATCTAGACTAACGAGATCCGTCTGTACAACCATCTTTTATATCTAGACTAACGAGATCTCTCGTTATACAACCGTCTTCTATATCTAGACTAACGAGATCCGTCTGTACAACCGTCTTCTATATCTAGACTAACGAGATCCGTCTGTACAACCGTCTTCTATATCTAGACTAACGAGATCCGTCTGTACAACCGTCTTCTATATCTAGACTAACGAGATCCGTCTGTACAACCGTCTTCTATATCTAGACTAACGAGATCCGTCTGTACAACCGTTTTCTATGTCTAGACTAACGAGGTACGTCGTTGGACAAACGTCTTCAATATCTAGACTAACGAGATGAGTCTGTACAACCGTCTTCTATATCTAGACTAACGAGATCCGTCTGTACAACCGTCTTCTATATCTAGACTAACGAGATCCGTCTGTACAACCGTTTCGTAGTCTAGACTAACGAGATACGTCGTTGGACAACCGTCTTCTATATCTAGACTCACGAGATCCGTCTGTACAACCGTCTTCTATATCTAGACTAACGAGATCCGTCGTAGTACAACCCTCTTCTATATCTAGACTAACGAGATCTCTCGATGTACAACCGTCTTCAATATCTAGACTAACGGGATCCGTCTGTACAACCGTCTTCTATATCTAGACTAACGAGATCTCTCGTTATACAACCGTCTTCTATATCTAGACTAACGAGATCCGTCTGTACAACCATCTTTTATATCTAGACTAACGACATCTCTCGTTATACAACCGTCTTCTATATCTAGACTAACGAGACCCGTCTGTACAACCATCTTTTATATCTAGACTAACGAGATCTCTCGTTATACAACCGTCTTCTATATCTAGACTAACGAGATCCGTCTGTACAACCGTCTTCTATATCTAGACTAACGAGATCCGTCTGTACAACCGTTTTCTATATCTAGACTAACGAGGTACGTCGTTGGACAAACGTCTTCAATATCTAGACTAACGAGATCCGTCTGTACAACCGTCTTCTATATCTAGACAAACGAGATCCGTCTGTACAACCGTCTTCTATATCTAGACTCACGAGATCCGTCTGTACAACCGTCTTCTATATCTAGACTAACGAGATCCGTCTGTACAACCGTCTTCTATATCTAGACTCAAGAGATCCGTCTGTACAACCGTCTTCTATATCTAGACTAACGAGATCCGTCGTTGTACAACCGTCTTCTATATCTAGACTAACGAGATCCGTCTGTACAACTGTCTTCTATATCTAGACTAACGAGATCCGTCTATACAACCGTCTTCAATATCTAGACTCACGAGATCCGTCTGTACAACCGTCTTCTATATCTAGACTAACGAGATCCTTCTATACAACCGTCTTCTATATCTAGACCATCGAGATCCGTCTGTACAACCGTCTTCTATATCTAGACTAACGAGATCCGTCTGTACAACCGTTTCCTATGTCTAGACTAACGAGATACGTCGTTGGACAACCGTCTTCTATATCTAGACTCACGAGATCCGTCTGTACAACCGTCTTCTATATCTAGACTAACGAGATCCGTCTGTTCAACCGTCTTCTATATCTAGACCATCGAGATCCGTCTGTACAACCGTCTTCTATATCTAGACTAACGAGATCCGTCTGTACAACCGTTTCCTATGTCTAGACTAACGAGATACGTCGTTGGACAACCGTCTTCTATATCTAGACTCACGAGATCCGTCTGTACAACCGTCTTCTATATCTAGACTAACGAGATCCGTCTATACAACCGTCTTCAATATCTAGACTCACGAGATCCGTCTGTACAACCGTCTTCTATATCTAGACTAACGAGATCCGTCTGTACAACCGTCTTCTATATCTAGACTAACGAGATCCGTCTGTACAACCGTCTTCTATATCTAGACTAACGAGATCCGTCGTTGTACAACCGTCTTCTATATCTAGACTAACGAGATCCGTCTGTACAACCGTTTTCTATGTCTAGACTAACGAGGTACGTCGTTGGACAAACGTCTTCAATATCTAGACTAACGAGATCCGTCTGTTCAACCGTCTTCTATATCTAGACTAACGAGATCCTTCTGTACAACCGTCTTCTATATCTAGACTAACGAGATCCGTCTGTACAACCGTCTTCTATATCTAGACTAACGAGATCCGTCTGTACAACCGTCTTCTATATCTAGACTAACGAGATCCGTCTGTACAACCGTCTTCTATATCTAGACTCACGAGATCCGTCTGTACAACCGTCTTCTATATCTAGACTAACGAGATCCGTCTGTACAACCGTCTTCTATATCTAGACTAACGAGATCCGTCTGTACAACCGTCTTCTATATCTAGACTAACGAGATCCGTCGTTGTACAACCGTCTTCTATATCTAGACTAACGAGATCCGTCTGTACAACCGTTTTCTATGTCTAGACTAACGAGGTACGTCGTTGGACAAACGTCTTCAATATCTAGACTAACGAGATCCGTCTGTACAACCGTCTTCTATATCTAGACTAACGAGATCCTTCTGTACAACCGTCTTCTATATCTAGACTAACGAGATCCGTCTGTACAACCGTCTTCTATATCTAGACTAACGAGATACGTCGTTGGACAAACGTCATCAATATCTAGACTAACGAGATCCGTCCGTAGAACCGTCTTCTATATCTAGACTAACGAGATCCGTCTGTACAACCGTCTTCTATATCTAGACTAACGAGATAAGTCGTTGGACAAACGTCTTCAATATCTAGACTAACGAGGTCCGTCTGTACAACCGTTTCCTATGTCTAGACTAACGAGATACGTCGTTGGACAACCGTCTTCTATATCTAGACTCACGAGATCCGTCTGTACAACCGTCTTCTATATCTAGACTAACGAGATCCGTCTGTACAACCGTCTTCTATATCTAGACTAACGAGATCCGTCTGTACAACCGTTTCGTAGTCTAGACTAACGAGATACGTCGTTGGACAACCGTCTTCTATATCTAGACTCACGAGATCTCTCGATGTACAACCGTCTTCTATATCTAGACTAACGAGATCCGCCGTTGTACAACCATCTTCTATATCTAGACTAACGAGATCCGTCTATACAACCGTTTTCTATATCTAGTCTAACGAGATCCGTCGTTGTACAACCGTCTTCTATATCTAGACTAATGAGATCCGTCTGTACAACCGTCTTCTATATCTAGACTAACGAGATCCGTCTGTACAACCGTTTCCTATGTCTAGACTAACGAGATACGTCGTTGGACAACCGTCTTCTATATCTAGACTCACGAGATCCGTCTGTACAACCGTCTTCTATATCTAGACTAACGAGATCCGTCTATACAACCGTCTTCAATATCTAGACTCACGAGATCCGTCTGTACAACCGTCTTCTATATCTAGACTAACGAGATCCGTCTGTACAACCGTCTTCTATATCTAGACTAACGAGATCCGTCTGTACAACCGTCTTCTATATCTAGACTAACGAGATCCGTCGTTGTACAACCGTCTTCTATATCTAGACTAACGAGATCCGTCTGTACAACCGTTTTCTATGTCTAGACTAACGAGGTACGTCGTTGGACAAACGTCTTCAATATCTAGACTAACGAGATCCGTCTGTTCAACCGTCTTCTATATCTAGACTAACGAGATCCTTCTGTACAACCGTCTTCTATATCTAGACTAACGAGATCCGTCTGTACAACCGTCTTCTATATCTAGACTAACGAGATCCGTCTGTACAACCGTCTTCTATATCTAGACTAACGAGATCCGTCTGTACAACCGTCTTCTATATCTAGACTCACGAGATCCGTCTGTACAACCGTCTTCTATATCTAGACTAACGAGATCCGTCTGTACAACCGTCTTCTATATCTAGACTAACGAGATCCGTCTGTACAACCGTCTTCTATATCTAGACTAACGAGATCCGTCGTTGTACAACCGTCTTCTATATCTAGACTAACGAGATCCGTCTGTACAACCGTTTTCTATGTCTAGACTAACGAGGTACGTCGTTGGACAAACGTCTTCAATATCTAGACTAACGAGATCCGTCTGTACAACCGTCTTCTATATCTAGACTAACGAGATCCTTCTGTACAACCGTCTTCTATATCTAGACTAACGAGATCCGTCTGTACAACCGTCTTCTATATCTAGACTAACGAGATACGTCGTTGGACAAACGTCATCAATATCTAGACTAACGAGATCCGTCCGTAGAACCGTCTTCTATATCTAGACTAACGAGATCCGTCTGTACAACCGTCTTCTATATCTAGACTAACGAGATAAGTCGTTGGACAAACGTCTTCAATATCTAGACTAACGAGGTCCGTCTGTACAACCGTTTCCTATGTCTAGACTAACGAGATACGTCGTTGGACAACCGTCTTCTATATCTAGACTCACGAGATCCGTCTGTACAACCGTCTTCTATATCTAGACTAACGAGATCCGTCTGTACAACCGTCTTCTATATCTAGACTAACGAGATCCGTCTGTACAACCGTTTCGTAGTCTAGACTAACGAGATACGTCGTTGGACAACCGTCTTCTATATCTAGACTCACGAGATCTCTCGATGTACAACCGTCTTCTATATCTAGACTAACGAGATCCGCCGTTGTACAACCATCTTCTATATCTAGACTAACGAGATCCGTCTATACAACCGTTTTCTATATCTAGTCTAACGAGATCCGTCGTTGTACAACCGTCTTCTATATCTAGACTAATGAGATCCGTCTGTACAACCGTCTTCTATATCTAGACTAACGAGATCCGTCTGTACAACCGTCTTCTATATCTAGACTAACGAGATCCGTCTGTACAACCGTCTTCAATATCTAGACTAACGGGATCCGTCTGTACAACCGTCTTCTATATCTAGACTAACGAGATCTCTCGTTATACAACCGTCTTCTATATCTAGACTAACGAGATCCGTCTGTACAACCATCTTTTATATCTAGACTAACGACATCTCTCGTTATACAACCGTCTTCTATATCTAGACTAACGAGATCCGTCTGTACAACCATCTTTTATATCTAGACTAACGAGATCTCTCGTTATACAACCGTCTTCTATATCTAGACTAACGAGATCCGTCTGTACAACCGTCTTCTATATCTAGACTAACGAGATCCGTCTGTACAACCGTCTTCTATATCTAGACTAACGAGATCCGTCTGTACAACCGTCTTCTATATCTAGACTAACGAGATCCGTCTGTACAACCGTCTTCTATATCTAGACTAACGAGATCCGTCTGTACAACCGTTTTCTATGTCTAGACTAACGAGGTACGTCGTTGGACAAACGTCTTCAATATCTAGACTAACGAGATGAGTCTGTACAACCGTCTTCTATATCTAGACTAACGAGATCCGTCTGTACAACCGTCTTCTATATCTAGACTAACGAGATCCGTCTGTACAACCGTTTCGTAGTCTAGACTAACGAGATACGTCGTTGGACAACCGTCTTCTATATCTAGACTCACGAGATCCGTCTGTACAACCGTCTCCTATATCTAGACTAACGAGATCCGTCGTAGTACAACCCTCTTCTATATCTAGACTAACGAGATCTCTCGATGTACAACCGTCTTCAATATCTAGACTAACGGGATCCGTCTGTACAACCGTCTTCTATATCTAGACTAACGAGATCTCTCGTTATACAACCGTCTTCTATATCTAGACTAACGAGATCCGTCTGTACAACCGTCTTCTATATCTAGACTAACGAGGTCTCTCGTTATACAACCGTCTTCTATATCTAGACTAACGAGATCCGTCTGTACAACAGTCTTCTATATCTAGACTAACGAGATCTCTCGATGTACAACCGTCTTCTATATCTAGACTAACGAGATCCGTCGTTGTACAACCATCTTCTATATCTAGACTAACGAGATCCGTCTATACAACCGTTTTCTATATCTAGTCTAACGAGATCCGTCGTTGTACAACCGTCTTCTATATCTAGACTAATGAGATCCGTCTGTACAACCGTCTTCTATATCTAGACTAACGAGATCCGACTGTACAACCGTCTTCTATATCTAGACTAACGAGATCCGTTGTTGTACAACCCTCTTCTATATCTAGACTAACGAGATCCGTCTGTACAACCGTCTTCTATATCTAGACTAACGAGATCCGTCTGTACAACCGTTTTCTATATCTAGACTAACGAGGTACGTCGTTGGACAAACGTCTTCAATATCTAGACTAACGAGATCCGTCTGTACAACCGTCTTCTATATCTAGACTAACGAGATCTCTCGTTATACAACCGTCTTCTATATCTAGACTAACGAGATCCGTCTGTACAACCATCTTTTATATCTAGACTAACGACATCTCTCGTTATACAACCGTCTTCTATATCTAGACTAACGAGATCCGTCTGTACAACCATCTTTTATATCTAGACTAACGAGATCTCTCGTTATACAACCGTCTTCTATATCTAGACTAACGAGATCCGTCTGTACAACCGTCTTCTATATCTAGACTAACGAGATCCGACTGTACAACCGTCTTCTATATCTAGACTAACGAGATCCGTTGTTGTACAACCCTCTTCTATATCTAGACTAACGAGATCTCTCGATGTACAACCGTCTTCTATATCTAGACTAACGAGATACGTCGTTGGACAAACGTCTTCAATATCTAGACTAACGAGCTCTGTCTGTACAACCGTCTTCTATATCTAGACTAACGAGATCCGTCGTAGTACAACCCTCTTCTATATCTAGACTAACGAGATCTCTCGATGTACAACCGTCTTCAATATCTAGACTAACGGGTTCCGTCTGTACAACCGTCTTCTATATCTAGACTAACGAGATCTCTCGTTATACAACCGTCTTCTATATCTAGACTAACGAGATCCGTCTGTACAACCATCTTTTATATCTAGACTAACGAGATCCGTCGTTGTACAACCGTCTTCTATATCTAGACTAATGAGATCCGTCTGTACAACCGTCTTCTATATCTAGACTAACGAGATCTCTCGTTATACAACCGTCTTCTATATCTAGACTAACGAGATCCGTCTGTACAACCATCTTTTATATCTAGACTAACGAGATCCGTCGTTATACAACCGTCTTCTATATCTAGACTAACGAGATCCGTCTGTACAACCGTCTTCTATATCTAGACTAACGAGATCTCTCGTTATACAACCGTCTTCTATATCTAGACTAACGAGATCCGTCTGTACAACAGTCTTCTATATCTAGACTAACGAGATCTCTCGATGTACAACCGTCTTCTATATCTAGACTAATGAGATCCGTCTGTACAACCGTCTTCTATATCTAGACTAACGAGATCCGACTGTACAACCGTCTTCTATATCTAGACTAACGAGATCCGTTGTTGCACAACCCTCTTCTATATCTAGACTAACGAGATCTCTCGATGTACAACCGTCTTCTATATCTAGACTAACGAGATACGTCGTTGGACAAACGTCTTCGATATGTAGACTAACGAGCTCTGTCTGTACAACCGTCTTCTATATCTAGACTAACGAGATCCGTCGTAGTACAACCCTCTTCTATATCTAGACTAACGAGATCTCTCGATGTACAACCGTCTTCAATATCTAGACTAACGGGATCCGTCTGTACAACCGTCTTCTATATCTAGACTAACGAGATCTCTCGTTATACAACCGTCTTCTATATCTAGACTAACGAGATCCGTCTGTACAACCATCTTTTATATCTAGACTAACGACATCTCTCGTTATACAACCGTCTTCTATATCTAGACTAACGAGATCCGTCTGTACAACCATCTTTTATATCTAGACTAACGAGATATCTCGTTATACAACCGTCTTCTATATCTAGACTAACGAGATCCGTCTGTACAACCGTCTTCTATATCTAGACTAACGAGATCCGTCTGTACAACCGTCTTCTATATCTAGACTAACGAGATCCGTCTGTACAACCGTTTCCTATGTCTAGACTAACGAGATACGTCGTTGGACAACCGTCTTCTATATCTAGACTCACGAGATCCGTCTGTACAACCGTCTTCTATATCTAGACTAACGAGATCCGTCTGTACAACCGTCTTCTATATCTAGACTAACGAGATCTCTCGTTATACAACCGTCTTCTATATCTAGACTAACGAGATCCGTCTGTACAACCGTCTTCTATATCTAGACTAACGAGATCTCTCGTTATACAACCGTCTTCTATATCTAGACTAACGAGATCCGTCTGTACAACAGTCTTCTATATCTAGACTAACGAGATCTCTCGATGTACAACCGTCTTCTATATCTAGACTAACGAGATCCGTCGTTGTACAACCATCTTCTATATCTAGACTAACGAGATCCGTCTATACAACCGTTTTCTATATCTAGTCTAACGAGATCCGTCGTTGTACAACCGTCTTCTATATCTAGACTAATGAGATCCGTCTGTACAACCGTCTTCTATATCTAGACTAACGAGATCCGACTGTACAACCGTCTTCTATATCTAGACTAACGAGATCCGTTGTTGCACAACCCTCTTCTATATCTAGACTAACGAGATCTCTCGATGTACAACCGTCTTCTATATCTAGACTAACGAGATCCGCCTGTACAACCGTCTTCTATATCTAGACTAACGAGATCCGTCTGTACAACCGTCTTGTATATCTAGACTAACGAGATCCGGCTGTACAACCGTCTTCTATATCTAGACTAACGAGATACGTCGTTGGACAACCGTCTTCTATATCTAGACTCACGAGATCCGTCTGTACAACCGTTTTCTATATCTAGACTAACGAGGTACGTCGTTGGACAAACGTCTTCAATATCTAGACTAACGAGATCCGTCTGTACAAACGTCTTCTATATCTAGACTAACGAGATACGTCGTTGGACAAACGTCTTCTATATCTAGACTAACGAGATCCGTCTGTACAACAGGCTTCTATATCTAGACTAACGAGATCTCTCGATGTACAACCGTCTTCTATATCTAGACTAATGAGATCCGTCGTTGTACAACCATCTTCTATATCTAGACTAACGAGATCCGTCTATACAACCGTTTTCTATATCTAGTCTAACGAGATCCGTCGTTGTACAACCGTCTTCTATATCTAGACTAATGAGATCCGTCTGTACAACCGTCTTCTATATCTAGACTAACGAGATCCGACTGTACAACCGTCTTCTATATCTAGACTAACGAGATCCGTTGTTGTACAACCCTCTTCTATATCTAGACTAACGAGATCTCTCGATGTACAACCGTCTTCTATATCTAGACTAACGAGATACGTCGTTGGACAAACGTCTTCAATATCTAGACTAACGAGCTCTGTCTGTACAACCGTCTTCTATATCTAGACTAACGAGATCCGTCGTAGTACAACCCTCTTCTATATCTAGACTAACGAGATCTCTCGATGTACAACCGTCTTCAATATCTAGACTAACGGGATCCGTCTGTACAACCGTCTTCTATATCTAGACTAACGAGATCTCTCGTTATACAACCGTCTTCTATATCTAGACTAACGAGATCCGTCTGTACAACCATCTTTTATATCTAGACTAACGACATCTCTCGTTATACAACCGTCTTCTATATCTAGACTAACGAGATCCGTCTGTACAACCGTCTTCTATATCTAGACTAACGAGATCCGTCTGTACAACCGTCTTCTATATCTAGACTAACGAGATCCGTCTGTACAACCGTTTTCTATATCTAGACTAACGAGGGACGTCGTTGGACAAACGTCTTCAATATCTAGACTAACGAGATCCGTCTGTACAACCGTCTTCTATATCTAGACTAACGAGATCTCTCGTTATACAACCGTCTTCTATATCTAGACTAACGAGATCCGTCTGTACAACCATCTTTTATATCTAGACTAACGACATCTCTCGTTATACAACCGTCTTCTATATCTAGACTAACGAGATCCGTCTGTACAACCATCTTTTATATCTAGACTAACGAGATCTCTCGTTATACAACCGTCTTCTATATCTAGACTAACGAGATCCGTCTGTACAACCGTCTTCTATATCTAGACTAACGAGGTCCGACTGTACAACCGTCTTCTATATCTAGACTAACGAGATCCGTTGTTGTACAACCCTCTTCTATATCTAGACTAACGAGATCTCTCGATGTACAACCGTCTTCTATATCTAGACTAACGAGATACGTCGTTGGACAAACGTCTTCAATATCTAGACTAACGAGCTCTGTCTGTACAACCGTCTTCTATATCTAGACTAACGAGATCCGTCGTAGTACAACCCTCTTCTATATCTAGACTAACGAGATCTCTCGATGTACAACCGTCTTCAATATCTAGACTAACGGGTTCCGTCTGTACAACCGTCTTCTATATCTAGACTAACGAGATCTCTCGTTATACAACCGTCTTCTATATCTAGACTAACGAGATCCGTCTGTACAACCATCTTTTATATCTAGACTAACGAGATCCGTCGTTGTACAACCGTCTTCTATATCTAGACTAATGAGATCCGTCTGTACAACCGTCTTCTATATCTAGACTAACGAGATCTCTCGTTATACAACCGTCTTCTATATCTAGACTAACGAGATCCGTCTGTACAACCATCTTTTATATCTAGACTAACGAGATCCGTCGTTATACAACCGTCTTCTATATCTAGACTAACGAGATCCGTCTGTACAACCGTCTTCTATATCTAGACTAACGAGATCTCTCGTTATACAACCGTCTTCTATATCTAGACTAACGAGATCCGTCTGTACAACAGTCTTCTATATCTAGACTAACGAGATCTCTCGATGTACAACCGTCTTCTATATCTAGACTAACGAGATCCGTCGTTGTACAACCATCTTCTATATCTAGACTAACGAGATCCGTCTATACAACCGTTTTCTATATCTAGTCTAACGAGATCCGTCGTTGTACAACCGTCTTCTATATCTAGACTAATGAGATCCGTCTGTACAACCGTCTTCTATATCTAGACTAACGAGATCCGACTGTACAACCGTCTTCTATATCTAGACTAACGAGATCCGTTGTTGCACAACCCTCTTCTATATCTAGACTAACGAGATCTCTCGATGTACAACCGTCTTCTATATCTAGACTAACGAGATACGTCGTTGGACAAACGTCTTCGATATCTAGACTAACGAGCTCTGTCTGTACAACCGTCTTCTATATCTAGACTAACGAGATCCGTCGTAGTACAACCCTCTTCTATATCTAGACTAACGAGATCTCTCGATGTACATCCGTCTTCAATATCTAGACTAACGGGATCCGTCTGTACAACCGTCTTCTATATCTAGACTAACGAGATCTCTCGTTATACAACCGTCTTCTATATCTAGACTAACGAGATCCGTCTGTACAACCATCTTTTATATCTAGACTAACGACATCTCTCGTTATACAACCGTCTTCTATATCTAGACTAACGAGATCCGTCTGTACAACCATCTTTTATATCTAGACTAACGAGATATCTCGTTATACAACCGTCTTCTATATCTAGACTAACGAGATCCGTCTGTACAACCGTCTTCTATATCTAGACTAACGAGATCCGTCTGTACAACCGTCTTCTATATCTAGACTAACGAGATCCGTCTGTACAACCGTCTTCTATATCTAGACTAACGAGATCCGTCTGTACAACCGTCTTCTATATCTAGACTCACGAGATCCGTCTGTACTACCGTCTTCTATATATAGACTAACGACATCCGTCTGTACAACCGTCTTCTATATCTAGGCTAACGAGATCCGTCGTTGTACAACCCTCTTCTATATCTAGACTAACGAGATCTCTCGATGTACAACCGTCTTCTATATCTAGACTAACGAGATACGTCGTTGGACAAACGTCTTCTATATCTAGACTAACGAGATCCGTTTGTACAACCGTCTTCTATATCTAGACTAACGAGATCCGTCTGTACAGCCGTCTTCTATATCTAGACTAACGAGATCCGTCTGTACAACCGTCTCGTAGTCTAGACTAACGAGATACGTCGTTGGACAACCGTCTTCTATATCTAGACTCACGAGATCCGTCTGTACAACCGTCTTCTATATCTAGACTAACGAGATCCGTCTGTACAACCGTCTTCTATATCTAGACTAACGAGATCCGTCTGTACAACCGTCTTCTATATCTAGACTAACGAGATCCGTCTGTACAACCGTTTCCTATGTCTAGACTAACGAGATACGTCTTTGGACAACAGTCTTCTATATCTAGACTCACGAGATCCGTCTGTACAACCGTCTTCTATATCTAGACTAACGAGATCCGTCTATACAACCGTCTTCTATATCTAGCCTAACGAGATCCGTCTGAACAACCGTCTTCTATATCTAGACTAACGAGATCCGTCTGTACAACCGTCTTCTATATCTAGACTCACGAGATCCGTCTGTACAACCGTCTTCTATATCTAGACTAACGAGATCCGTCTGTACAACCGTCTTCTATATCTAGACTAACGAGATCCGTCTGTACAACCGTCTTCTATATCTAGACTAACGAGATCCGTCGTTGTACAACCGTCTTCTATATCTAGACTAACGAGATCCGTCTGTACAACCGTTTTCTATGTCTAGACTAACGAGGTACGTCGTTGGACAAACGTCTTCAATATCTAGACTAACGAGATCCGTCTGTACAACCGTCTTCTATATCTAGACTAACGAGATCCGTCTGTACAACCGTCTTGTATATCTAGACTAACGAGATCCGGCTGTACAACCGTCTTCTATATCTAGACTAACGAGATACGTCGTTGGACAACCGTCTTCTATATCTAGACTCACGAGATCCGTCTGTACAACCGTTTTCTATATCTAGACTAACGAGGTACGTCGTTGGACAAACGTCTTCAATATCTAGACTAACGAGATCCGTCTGTACAACCGTCTTCTATATCTAGACTAACGAGATACGTCGTTGGACAAACGTCTTCTATATCTAGACTAACGAGATCCGTCTGTACAACAGGCTTCTATATCTAGACTAACGAGATCTCTCGATGTACAACCGTCTTCTATATCTAGACTAACGAGATCCGTCGCTGTACAACCATCTTCTATATCTGGACTAACGAGATCCGTCTATACAACCGTTTTCTATATCTAGTCTAACGAGATCCGTCGTTGTACAACCGTCTTCTATATCTAGACTAATGAGATCCGTCTGTACAACCGTCTTCTATATCTAGACTAACGAGATCCGACTGTACAACCGTCTTCTATATCTAGACTAACGAGATCCGTTGTTGTACAACCCTCTTCTATATCTAGACTAACGAGATCTCTCGATGTACAACCGTCTTCTATATCTAGACTAACGAGATACGTCGTTGGACAAACGTCTTCAATATCTAGACTAACGAGCTCTGTCTGTACAACCGTCTTCTATATCTAGACTAACGAGATCCGTCGTAGTACAACCCTCTTCTATATCTAGACTAACGAGATCTCTCGATGTACAACCGTCTTCAATATCTAGACTAACGGGATCCGTCTGTACAACCATCTTTTATATCTAGACTAACGACATCTCTCGTTATACAACCGTCTTCTATATCTAGACTAACGAGATCCGTCTGTACAACCATCTTTTATATCTAGACTAACGACATCTCTCGTTATACAACCGTCTTCTATATCTAGACTAACGAGATCCGTCTGTACAACCGTCTTCTATATCTAGACTAACGAGATCCGTCTGTACAACCGTCTTCTATATCTAGACTAACGAGATCCGTCTGTACAACCGTTTTCTATATCTAGACTAACGAGGTACGTCGTTGGACAAACGTCTTCAATATCTAGACTAACGAGATCCGTCTGTACAACCGTCTTCTATATCTAGACTAACGAGATCTCTCGTTATACAACCGTCTTCTATATCTAGACTAACGAGATCCGTCTGTACAACCATCTTTTATATCTAGACTAACGACATCTCTCGTTATACAACCGTCTTCTATATCTAGACTAACGAGATCCGTCTGTACAACCATCTTTTATATCTAGACTAACGAGATCTCTCGTTATACAACCGTCTTCTATATCTAGACTAACGAGATCCGTCTGTACAACCGTCTTCTATATCTAGACTAACGAGATCCGTCTGTACAACCGTTTTCAATATCTAGACTAACGAGGTACGTCGTTGGACAAACGTCTTCAATATCTAGACTAACGAGATCCGTCTGTACAACCGTCTTCTATATCTAGACAAACGAGATCCGTCTGTACAACCGTCTTCTATATCTAGACTCACGAGATCCGTCTGTACAACCGTCTTCTATATCTAGACTAACGAGATCCGTCTGTACAACCGCCTTCTATATCTAGACTCAAGAGATCCGTCTGTACAACCGTCTTCTATATCTAGACTAACGAGATCCGTCGTTGTACAACCGTCTTCTATATCTAGACTAACGAGATCCGTCTGTACAACTGTCTTCTATATCTAGACTAACGAGATCCGTCTATACAACCGTCTTCAATATCTGGACTCACGAGATCCGTCTGTACAACCGTCTTCTATATCTAGACTAACGAGATCCGTCTGTACAACCGTCTTCTATATCTAGACTAACGAGATCCGTCTGTACAACCGTCTTCTATATCTAGACTAACGAGATCCGTCGTTGTACAACCGTCTTCTATATCTAGACTAACGAGATCCGTCTGTACAACCGTTTTCTATGTCTAGACTAACGAGGTACGTCGTTGGACAAACGTCTTCAATATCTAGACTAACGAGATCCCTCTGTAAAACCGTCTTCTATATCTAGACTAACGAGATCCTTCTGTACAACCGTCTTCTATATCTAGACTAACGAGATCCGTCTGTACAACCGTCTTCTATATCTAGACTAACGAGATCCGTCGTTGTACAACCATCTTCTATATCTAGACTAACGAGATCCGTCTATACAACCGTTTTCTATATCTAGTCTAACGAGATCCGTCGTTGTACAACCGTCTTCTATATCTAGACTAATGAGATCCGTCTGTACAACCGTCTTCTATATCTAGACTAACGAGATCCGACTGTACAACCGTCTTCTATATCTAGACTAACGAGATCCGTTGTTGTACAACCCTCTTCTATATCTAGACTAACGAGATCTCTCGATGTACAACCGTCTTCTATATCTAGACTAACGAGATACGTCGTTGGACAAACGTCTTCAATATCTAGACTAACGAGCTCTGTCTGTACAACCGTCTTCTATATCTAGACTAACGAGATCCGTCGTAGTACAACCCTCTTCTATATCTAGACTAACGAGATCTCGCGATGTACAACCGTCTTCAATATCTAGACTAACAGGATCCGTCTGTACAACCGTCTTCTATATCTAGACTAACGAGATCTCTCGTTATACAACCGTCTTCTATATCTAGACTAACGAGATCCGTCTGTACAACCATCTTTTATATCTAGACTAACGACATCTCTCGTTATACAACCGTCTTCTATATCTAGACTAACGAGATCCGTCTGTACAACCGTCTTCTATATCTAGACTAACGAGATCCGTCTGTACAACCGTCTTCTATATCTAGACTAACGAGATCCGTCTGTACAACCGTTTTCTATATCTAGACTAACGAGGTACGTCGTTGGACAAACGTCTTCAATATCTAGACTAACGAGATCCGTCTGTACAACCGTCTTCTATATCTAGACTAACGAGATCTCTCGTTATACAACCATCTTCTATATCTAGACTAACGAGATCCGTCTGTACAACCATCTTTTATATCTAGACTAACGACATCTCTCGTTATACAACCGTCTTCTATATCTAGACTAACGAGACCCGTCTGTACAACCATCTTTTATATCTAGACTAACGAGATCTCTCGTTATACAACCGTCTTCTATATCTAGACTAACGAGATCCGTCTGTACAACCGTCTTCTATATCTAGACTAACGAGATCCGTCTGTACAACCGTTTTCTATATCTAGACTAACGAGGTACGTCGTTGGACAAACGTCTTCAATATCTAGACTAACGAGATCCGTCTGTACAACCGTCTTCTATATCTAGACAAACGAGATCCGTCTGTACAACCGTCTTCTATATCTAGACTCACGAGATCCGTCTGTACAACCGTCTTCTATATCTAGACTAACGAGATCCGTCTGTACAACCGTCTTCTATATCTAGACTCAAGAGATCCGTCTGTACAACCGTCTTCTATATCTAGACTAACGAGATCCGTCGTTGTACAACTGTCTTCTATATCTAGACTAACGAGATCCGTCTATACAACCGTCTTCAATATCTAGACTCACGAGATCCGTCTGTACAACCGTCTTCTATATCTAGACTAACGAGATCCTTCTGTACAACCGTCTTCTATATCTAGACTAACGAGATCCGTCTGTACAACCGTCTTCTATATCTAGACTAACGAGATCCGTCGTTGTACAACCATCTTCTATATCTAGACTAACGAGATCCGTCTGTACAACCGTCTTCTATATCTAGACTAACGAGATCCGTCGTTGTACAACCGTCTTCTATATCTAGACTAACGAGATCCGTCGTTGTACAACCGTCTTCTATATCTAGACTAACGAGATCCGACTGTACAACCGTCTTCTATATCTAGACTAACGAGATTCGTTGTTGTACAACCCTCTTCTATATCTAGACTAACGAGATCTCTCGATGTACAACCGTCTTCTATATCTAGACTAACGAGATACGTCGTTGGACAAACGTCTTCAATATCTAGACTAACGAGCTCTGTCTGTACAACCGTCTTCTATATCTAGACTAACGAGATCCGTCTGTACAACCGTCTTCTATATCTAGACTAACGAGATCCGTCTGTGCAACCGTCTTCTATATCTAGACTAACGATATCCGTCGTTGTACAACCGTCTTCTATATCTAGACTAACGAGATCCGTCTGTACAACCGTTTTCTATGTCTAGACTAACGAGGTACGTCGTTGGACAAACGTCTTCAATATCTAGACTAACGAGATCCGTCTGTACAACCGTCTTCTATATCTAGACTAACGAGATCCGTCTGTACAACCGTCTTGTATATCTAGACTAACGAGATCCGGCTGTACAACCGTCTTCTATATCTAGACTAACGAGATACGTCGTTGGACAACCGTCTTCTATATCTAGACTCACGAGATCCGTCTGTACAACCGTTTTCTATATCTAGACTAACGAGGTACGTCGTTGGACAAACGTCTTCAATATCTAGACTAACGAGATCCGTCTGTACAACCGTCTTCTATATCTAGACTAACGAGATACGTCGTTGGACAAACGTCTTCAATATCTAGACTAACGAGATCCGTCTGTACAACCGTCTTCTATATCTAGACTAACGAGATACGTCGTTGTACAACCATCTTCTATATCTAGACTAACGGGATCCGTCTGTACAACCGTCTTCTATATCTAGACTAACGAGATCTCTCGTTATACAACCATCTTCTATATCTAGACTAACGGGATCCGTCTGTACAACCGTCTTCAATATCTAGACTAACGAGATCCCTCTGTAAAACCGTCTTCTATATCTAGACTAACGAGATCCTTCTGTACAACCGTCTTCTATATCTAGACTAACGAGATCCGTCTGTACAACCGTCTTCTATATCTAGACTAACGAGATCCGTCGTTGTACAACCGTCTTCTATATCTAGACTAACGAGATCCGTCTGTACAACCGTCTTCTATATCTAGACTAACGAGATCCGTCTGTACAACCGTCTTCTATATCTAGACTCACGAGATCCGTCTGTACAACCGTCTTCTATATCTAGACTAACGAGATCCGTCTGTACAACCGTCTTCTATATCTAGACTAACGACATCCGTCTGTACAACCGTCTTCTATATCTAGACTAACGAGATCCGTCGTTGTACAACCGTCTTCTATATCTAGACTAACGAGATCCGTCTGTACAACCGTTTTCTATGTCTAGACTAACGAGGTACGTCGTTGGACAAACGTCTTCAATATCTAGACTAACGAGATCCGTCTGTACAACCGTCTTCTATATCTAGACTAACGAGATCCTTCTGTACAACCGTCTTCTATATCTAGACTAACGAGATCCGTCTGTACAACCGTCTTCTATATCTAGACTAACGAGATACGTCGTTGGACAAACGTCATCAATATCTAGACTAACGAGATCCGTCCGTAGAACCGTCTTCTATATCTAGACTAACGAGATCCGTCTGTACAACCGTCTTCTATATCTAGACTAACGAGATCCGTCTGTACAACCGTTTCCTATGTCTAGACAAACGAGATACGTCGTTGGACAACCGTCTTCTATATCTAGACTCACGAGATCCGTCTGTACAACCGTCTTTCTATATCTAGACTAACGAGATCCGTCTGTACAACCATCTTCTATATCTAGACTAACGAGATCCGTCTATACAACCGTTTTCTATATCTAGTCTAACGAGAGCCGTCGTTGTACAACCGTCTTCTATATCTAGACTAATGAGATCCGTCTGTACAACCGTCTTCTATATCTAGACTAACGAGATCCGTCTGTACAACCGTCTTCTATATCTAGACTAACGAGATCCGTCTGTACAACCGTTTCCTATGTCTAGACTAACGAGATACGTCGTTGGACAACCGTCTTCTATATCTAGACTCACGAGATCCGTCTGTACAACCTTCTTCTATATCTAGACTAACGAGATCCGTCTGTACAACCGTCTTCTATATCTAGACTAACGAGATCCGTCTGTACAACCGTTTCGTAGTCTAGACTAACGAGATACGTCGTTGGACAACCGTCTTCTATATCTAGACTAACGAGATCCGACTGTACAACCGTCTTCTATATCTAGACTAACGAGATCCGTCGTAGTACAACCCTCTTCTATATCTAGACTAACGAGATCTCTCGATGTACAACCGTCTTCTATATCTAGACTAACGAGATCCGTCTGTACAACCGTCTTCTATATCTAGACTCACGAGATCCGTCTGTACAACCGTCTTCTATATCTAGACTAACGAGATCCGTCTGTACAACCGTCTTCTATATCTAGACTAACGAGATCCGTCTGTACAACCGTCTTCTATATCTAGACTAACGATATCCGTCGTTGTACAACCGTCTTCTATATCTAGACTAACGAGATCCGTCTGTACAACCGTTTTCTATGTCTAGACTAACGAGGTACGTCGTTGGACAAACGTCTTCAATATCTAGACTAACGAGATCCGTCTGTACAACCGTCTTCTATATCTAGACTAACGAGATCCGTCTGTACAACCGTCTTGTATATCTAGACTAACGAGATCCGGCTGTACAACCGTCTTCTATATCTAGACTAACGAGATACGTCGTTGGACAACCGTCTTCTATATCTAGACTCACGAGATCCGTCTGTACAACCGTTTTCTATATCTAGACTAACGAGGTACGTCGTTGGACAAACGTCTTCAATATCTAGACTAACGAGATCCGTCTGTACAACCGTCTTCTATATCTAGACTAACGAGATACGTCGTTGTACAACCATCTTCTATATCTAGACTAACGGGATCCGTCTGTACAACCGTCTTCTATATCTAGACTAACGAGATCTCTCGTTATACAACCGTCTTCTATATCTAGACTAACGAGATCCGTCTGTACAACCGTCTTCTATATCTAGACTAACGAGATCTCTCGTTATACAACCGTCTTCTATATCTAGACTAACGAGATCCGTCTGTACAACAGTCTTCTATATCTAGACTAACGAGATCTCTCGATGTACAACCGTCTTCTATATCTAGACTAACGAGATCCGTCGTTGTACAACCATCTTCTATATCTAGACTAACGAGATCCGTCTATACAACCGTTTTCTATATCTAGTCTAACGAGATCCGTCGTTGTACAACCGTCTTCTATATCTAGACTAATGAGATCCGTCTGTACAACCGTCTTCTATATCTAGACTAACGAGATCCGACTGTACAACCGTCTTCTATATCTAGACTAACGAGATCCGTTGTTGTACAACCCTCTTCTATATCTAGACTAACGAGATCTCTCGATGTACAACCGTCTTCTATATCTAGACTAACGAGATACGTCGTTGGACAAACGTCTTCAATATCTAGACTAACGAGCTCTGTCTGTACAACCGTCTTCTATATCTAGACTAACGAGATCCGTCGTAGTACAACCCTCTTCTATATCTAGACTAACGAGATCTCTCGATGTACAACCGTCTTCAATATCTAGACTAACGGGATCCGTCTGTACAACCGTCTTCTATATCTAGACTAACGAGATCTCTCGTTATACAACCGTCTTCTATATCTAGACTAACGAGATCCGTCTGTACAACCATCTTTTATATCTAGACTAACGACATCTCTCGTTATACAACCGTCTTCTATATCTAGACTAACGAGATCCGTCTGTACAACCGTCTTCTATATCTAGACTAACGAGATCCGTCTGTACAACCGTCTTCTATATCTAGACTAACGAGATCCGTCTGTACAACCGTTTTCTATATCTAGACTAACGAGGTACGTCGTTGGACAAACGTCTGCAATATCTAGACTAACGAGATCCGTCGTTGTACAACCATCTTCTATATCTAGACTAACGAGATCCGTCTATACAACCGTTTTCTATATCTAGTCTAACGAGATCCGTCGTTGTACAACCGTCTTCTATATCTAGACTAATGAGATCCGTCTGTACAACCGTCTTCTATATCTAGACTAACGAGATCCGACTGTACAACCGTCTTCTATATCTAGACTAACGAGATCCGTTGTTGTACAACCCTCTTCTATATCTAGACTAACGAGATCTCTCGATGTACAACCGTCTTCTATATCTAGACTAACGAGATACGTCGTTGGACAAACGTCTTCGATATCTAGACTAACGAGCTCTGTCTGTACAACCGTCTTCTATATCTAGACTAACGAGATCCGTCGTAGTACAACCCTCTTCTATATCTAGACTAACGAGATCTCTCGATGTACAACCGTCTTCAATATCTAGACTAACGGGATCCGTCTGTACAACCGTCTTCTATATCTAGACTAACGAGATCTCTCGTTATACAACCGTCTTCTATATCTAGACTAACGAGATCCGTCTGTACAACCATCTTTTATATCTAGACTAACGACATCTCTCGTTATACAACCGTCTTCTATATCTAGACTAACGAGATCCGTCTGTACAACCATCTTTTATATCTAGACTAACGAGATCTCTCGTTATACAACCGTCTTCTATATCTAGACTAACGAGATCCGTCTGTACAACCGTCTTCTATATCTAGACTAACGAGATCCGTCTGTACAACCGTCTTCTATATCTAGACTAACGAGATCCGTCTGTACAACCGTTTCCTATGTCTAGACTAACGAGATACGTCGTTGGACAACCGTCTTCTATATCTAGACTGACGAGATCCGTCTGTACAACCGTCTTCTATATCTAGACTAACGAGATCCGTCTGTACAACCGTCTTCTATATCTAGACTAACGAGATCCGTCTGTACAACCGTTTCGTAGTCTAGACTAACGAGATACGTCGTTGGACAACCGTCTTCTATATCTAGACTAACGAGATCCGTCTGTACAACCATCTTTTATATCTAGACTAACGACATCTCTCGTTATACAACCGTCTTCTATATCTAGACTAACGGGATCCGTCTGTACAACCGTCTTCTATATCTAGACTAACGAGATCTCTCGTTATACAACCGTCTTCTATATCTAGACTAACGAGATCCGTCTGTACAACCATCTTTTATATCTAGACTAACGACATCTCTCGTTATACAACCGTCTTCTATATCTAGACTAACGAGATCCGTCTGTACAACCGTCTTCTATATCTAGACTAACGAGATCCGTCTGTACAACCGTCTTCTATATCTAGACTAACGAGATCCGTCTGTACAACCGTTTTCTATATCTAGACTAACGAAGTACGTCGTTGGACAAACGTCTTCAATATCTAGACTAACGAGATCCGTCGTTGTACAACCATCTTCTATATCTAGACTAACGAGATCCGTCTATACAACCGTTTTCTATATCTAGTCTAACGAGATCCGTGGTTGTACAACCGTCTTCTATATCTAGACTAATGAGATCCGTCTGTACAACCGTCTTCTATATCTAGACTAACGAGATCCGACTGTACAACCGTCTTCTATATCTAGACTAACGAGATCCGTTGTTGTACAACCCTCTTCTATATCGAGACTAACGAGATCTCTCGATGTACAACCGTCTTCTATATCTAGACTAACGAGATACGTCGTTGGACAAACGTCTTCGATATCTAGACTAACGAGCTCTGTCTGTACAACCGTCTTCTATATCTAGACTAACGAGATCTCTCGTTATACAACCGTCTTCTATATCTAGACTAACGAGATCCGTCTGTACAACCATCTTTTATATCTAGACTAACGAGATCTCTCGTTATACAACCGTCTTCTATATCTAGACTAACGAGATCCGTCTGTACAACCGTCTTCTATATCTAGACTAACGAGATCCGACTGTACAACCGTCTTCTATATCTAGACTAACGAGATCCGTTGTTGTACAACCCTCTTCTATATCTAGACTAACGAGATCTCTCGATGTACAACCGTCTTCTACATCTAGACTAACGAGATACGTCGTTGGACAAACGTCTTCAATATCTAGACTAACGAGCTCTGTCTGTACAACCGTCTTCTATATCTAGACTAACGAGATCCGTCGTAGTACAACCCTCTTCTATATCTAGACTAACGAGATCTCTCGATGTACAACCGTCTTCAATATCTAGACTAACGGGTTCCGTCTGTACAACCGTCTTCTATATCTAGACTAACGAGATCTCTCGTTATACAACCGTCTTCTATATCTAGACTAACGAGATCCGTCTGTACAACCATCTTTTATATCTAGACTAACGAGATCCGTCGTTGTACAACCGTCTTCTATATCTAGACTAATGAGATCCGTCTGTACAACCGTCTTCTATATCTAGACTAACGAGATCTCTCGTTATACAACCGTCTTCTATATCTAGACTAACGAGATCCGTCTGTACAACCATCTTTTATATCTAGACTAACGAGATCCGTCGTTATACAACCGTCTTCTATATCTAGACTAACGAGATCCGTCTGTACAACCGTCTTCTATATCTAGACTAACGAGATCCGACTGTACAACCGTCTTCTATATCTAGACTAACGAGATCCGTTGTTGCACAACCCTCTTCTATATCTAGACTAACGAGATCTCTCGATGTACAACCGTCTTCTATATCTAGACTAACGAGATACGTCGTTGGACAAACGTCTTCGATATCTAGACTAACGAGCTCTGTCTGTACAACCGTCTTCTATATCTAGACTAACGAGATCCGTCGTAGTACAACCCTCTTCTATATCTAGACTAACGAGATCTCTCGATGTACAACCGTCTTCAATATCTAGACTAACGGGATCCGTCTGTACAACCGTCTTCTATATCTAGACTAACGAGATCCGACTGTACAACCGTCTTCTATATCTAGACTAACGAGATCCGTTGTTGCACAACCCTCTTCTATATCTAGACTAACGAGATCTCTCGATGTACAACCGTCTTCTATATCTAGACTAACGAGATACGTCGTTGGACAAACGTCTTCGATATCTAGACTAACGAGCTCTGTCTGTACAACCGTCTTCTATATCTAGACTAACGAGATCCGTCGTAGTACAACCCTCTTCTATATCTAGACTAACGAGATCTCTCGATGTACAACCGTCTTCAATATCTAGACTAACGGGATCCGTCTGTACAACCGTCTTCTATATCTAGACTAACGAGATCTCTCGTTATACAACCGTCTTCTATATCTAGACTAACGAGATCCGTCTGTACAACCATCTTTTATATCTAGACTAACGACATCTCTCGTTATACAACCGTCTTCTATATCTAGACTAACGAGATCCGTCTGTACAACCATCTTTTATATCTAGACTAACGAGATCTCTCGTTATACAACCGTCTTCTATATCTAGACTAACGAGATCCGTCTGTACAACCGTCTTCTATATCTAGACTAACGAGATCCGTCTGTACAACCGTCTTCTATATCTAGACTAACGAGATCCGTCTGTACAACCGTTTCCTATGTCTAGACTAACGAGATACGTCGTTGGACAACCGTCTTCTATATCTAGACTGACGAGATCCGTCTGTACAACCGTCTTCTATATCTAGACTAACGAGATCCGTCTGTACAACCGTCTTCTATATCTAGACTAACGAGATCCGTCTGTACAACCGTTTCGTAGTCTAGACTAACGAGATACGTCGTTGGACAACCGTCTTCTATATCTAGACTAACGAGATCCGTCTGTACAACCATCTTTTATATCTAGACTAACGACATCTCTCGTTATACAACCGTCTTCTATATCTAGACTAACGGGATCCGTCTGTACAACCGTCTTCTATATCTAGACTAACGAGATCTCTCGTTATACAACCGTCTTCTATATCTAGACTAACGAGATCCGTCTGTACAACCATCTTTTATATCTAGACTAACGACATCTCTCGTTATACAACCGTCTTCTATATCTAGACTAACGAGATCCGTCTGTACAACCGTCTTCTATATCTAGACTAACGAGATCCGTCTGTACAACCGTCTTCTATATCTAGACTAACGAGATCCGTCTGTACAACCGTTTTCTATATCTAGACTAACGAAGTACGTCGTTGGACAAACGTCTTCAATATCTAGACTAACGAGATCCGTCGTTGTACAACCATCTTCTATATCTAGACTAACGAGATCCGTCTATACAACCGTTTTCTATATCTAGTCTAACGAGATCCGTCGTTGTACAACCGTCTTCTATATCTAGACTAATGAGATCCGTCTGTACAACCGTCTTCTATATCTAGACTAACGAGATCCGACTGTACAACCGTCTTCTATATCTAGACTAACGAGATCCGTTGTTGTACAACCCTCTTCTATATCTAGACTAACGAGATCTCTCGATGTACAACCGTCTTCTATATCTAGACTAACGAGATACGTCGTTGGACAAACGTCTTCGATATCTAGACTAACGAGCTCTGTCTGTACAACCGTCTTCTATATCTAGACTAACGAGATCTCTCGTTATACAACCGTCTTCTATATCTAGACTTACGAGATCCGTCTGTACAACCATCTTTTATATCTAGACTAACGAGATCTCTCGTTATACAACCGTCTTCTATATCTAGACTAACGAGATCCGTCTGTACAACCGTCTTCTATATCTAGACTAACGAGATCCGACTGTACAACCGTCTTCTATATCTAGACTAACGAGATCCGTTGTTGTACAACCCTCTTCTATATCTAGACTAACGAGATCTCTCGATGTACAACCGTCTTCTACATCTAGACTAACGAGATACGTCGTTGGACAAACGTCTTCAATATCTAGACTAACGAGCTCTGTCTGTACAACCGTCTTCTATATCTAGACTAACGAGATCCGTCGTAGTACAACCCTCTTCTATATCTAGACTAACGAGATCTCTCGATGTACAACCGTCTTCAATATCTAGACTAACGGGTTCCGTCTGTACAACCGTCTTCTATATCTAGACTAACGAGATCTCTCGTTATACAACCGTCTTCTATATCTAGACTAACGAGATCCGTCTGTACAACCATCTTTTATATCTAGACTAACGAGATCCGTCGTTGTACAACCGTCTTCTATATCTAGACTAATGAGATCCGTCTGTACAACCGTCTTCTATATCTAGACTAACGAGATCTCTCGTTATACAACCGTCTTCTATATCTAGACTAACGAGATCCGTCTGTACAACCATCTTTTATATCTAGACTAACGAGATCCGTCGTTATACAACCGTCTTCTATATCTAGACTAACGAGATCCGTCTGTACAACCGTCTTCTATATCTAGACTAACGAGATCTCTCGTTATACAACCGTCTTCTATATCTAGACTAACGAGATCCGTCTGTACAACAGTCTTCTATATCTAGACTAACGAGATCTCTCGATGTACAACCGTCTTCTATATCTAGACTAATGAGATCCGTCTGTACAACCGTCTTCTATATCTAGACTAACGAGATCCGACTGTACAACCGTCTTCTATATCTAGACTAACGAGATCCGTTGTTGCACAACCCTCTTCTATATCTAGACTAACGAGATCTCTCGATGTACAACCGTCTTCTATATCTAGACTAACGAGATACGTCGTTGGACAAACGTCTTCGATATCTAGACTAACGAGCTCTGTCTGTACAACCGTCTTCTATATCTAGACTAACGAGATCCGTCGTAGTACAACCCTCTTCTATATCTAGACTAACGAGATCTCTCGATGTACAACCGTCTTCAATATCTAGACTAACGGGATCCGTCTGTACAACCGTCTTCTATATCTAGACTAACGAGATCTCTCGTTATACAACCGTCTTCTATATCTAGACTAACGAGATCCGTCTGTACAACCATCTTTTATATCTAGACTAACGACATCTCTCGTTATACAACCGTCTTCTATATCTAGACTAACGAGATCCGTCTGTACAACCATCTTTTATATCTAGACTAACGAGATATCTCGTTATACAACCGTCTTCTATATCTAGACTAACGAGATCCGTCTGTACAACCGTCTTCTATATCTAGACTAACGAGATCCGTCTGTACAACCGTCTTCTATATCTAGACTAACGAGATCCGTCTGTACAACCGTTTCCTATGTCTGGACTAACGAGATACGTCGTTGGACAACCGTCTTCTATATCTAGACTCACGAGATCCGTCTGTACAACCGTCTTCTATATCTAGACTAACGAGATCCGTCTGTACAACCGTCTTCTATATCTAGACTAACGAGATCCGTCTGTACAACCGTTTCGTAGTCTAGACTAACGAGATACGTCGTTGGACAACCGTCTTCTATATCTAGACTCACGAGATCCGTCTGTACAACCGTCTTCTATATCTAGACTAACGAGATCCGTCTGTACAGCCGTCTTCTATATCTAGACTAACGAGATCCGTCTGTACAACCGTTTCGTAGTCTAGACTAACGAGATACGTCGTTGGACAACCGTCTTCTATATCTAGACTCACGAGATCCGTCTGTACAACCGTCTTCTATATCTAGACTAACGAGATCCGTCTGTACAACCGTCTTCTATATCTAGACTAACGAGATCCGTCTGTACAACCGTCTTCTATATCTAGACTAACGAGATCCGTCTGTACAACCGTTTCCTATGTCTAGACTAACGAGATACGTCTTTGGACAACAGTCTTCTATATCTAGACTCACGAGATCCGTCTGTACAACCGTCTTCTATATCTAGACTAACGAGATCCGTCTATACAACCGTCTTCTATATCTAGACTAACGAGATCCGTCTGAACAACCGTCTTCTATATCTAGACTAACGAGATCCGTCTGTACAACCGTCTTCTATATCTAGACTCACGAGATCCGTCTGTACAAACGTCTTCTATATCTAGACTAACGAGATCCGTCTGTACAACCGTCTTCTATATCTAGACTAACGAGATCCGTCTGTACAACCGTCTTCTATATCTAGACTAACGAGATCCGTCGTTGTACAACCGTCTTCTATATCTAGACTAACGAGATCCGTCTGTACAACCGTTTTCTATGTCTAGACTAACGAGGTACGTCGTTGGACAAACGTCTTCAATATCTAGACTAACGAGATCCGTCTGTACAACCGTCTTCTATATCTAGACTAACGAGATCCGTCTGTACAACCGTCTTGTATATCTAGACTAACGAGATCCGGCTGTACAACCGTCTTCTATATCTAGACTAACGAGATACGTCGTTGGACAACCGTCTTCTATATCTAGACTCACGAGATCCGTCTGTACAACCGTTTTCTATATCTAGACTAACGAGGTACGTCGTTGGACAAACGTCTTCAATATCTAGACTAACGAGATCCGTCTGTACAAACGTCTTCTATATCTAGACTAACGAGATACGTCGTTGGACAAACGTCTTCTATATCTAGACTAACGAGATCCGTCTGTACAACAGGCTTCTATATCTAGACTAACGAGATCTCTCGATGTACAACCGTCTTCTATATCTAGACTAATGAGATCCGTCGTTGTACAACCATCTTCTATATCTAGACTAACGAGATCCGTCTATACAACCGTTTTCTATATCTAGTCTAACGAGATCCGTCGTTGTACAACCGTCTTCTATATCTAGACTAATGAGATCCGTCTGTACAACCGTCTTCTATATCTAGACTAACGAGATCCGACTGTACAACCGTCTTCTATATCTAGACTAACGAGATCCGTTGTTGTACAACCCTCTTCTATATCTAGACTAACGAGATCTCTCGATGTACAACCGTCTTCTATATCTAGACTAACGAGATACGTCGTTGGACAAACGTCTTCAATATCTAGACTAACGAGCTCTGTCTGTACAACCGTCTTCTATATCTAGACTAACGAGATCCGTCGTAGTACAACCCTCTTCTATATCTAGACTAACGAGATCTCTCGATGTACAACCGTCTTCAATATCTAGACTAACGGGATCCGTCTGTACAACCGTCTTCTATATCTAGACTAACGAGATCTCTCGTTATACAACCGTCTTCTATATCTAGACTAACGAGATCCGTCTGTACAACCATCTTTTATATCTAGACTAACGACATCTCTCGTTATACAACCGTCTTCTATATCTAGACTAACGAGATCCGTCTGTACAACCGTCTTCTATATCTAGACTAACGAGATCCGTCTGTACAACCGTCTTCTATATCTAGACTAACGAGATCCGTCTGTACAACCATCTTTTATATCTAGACTAACGAGATCTCTCGTTATACAACCGTCTTCTATATCTAGACTAACGAGATCCGTCTGTACAACCGTCTTCTATATCTAGACTAACGAGATCCGACTGTACAACCGTCTTCTATATCTAGACTAACGAGATCCGTTGTTGTACAACCCTCTTCTATATCTAGACTAACGAGATCTCTCGATGTACAACCGTCTTCTATATCTAGACTAACGAGATACGTCGTTGGACAAACGTCTTCAATATCTAGACTAACGAGCTCTGTCTGTACAACCGTCTTCTATATCTAGACTAACGAGATCCGTCGTAGTACAACCCTCTTCTATATCTAGACTAACGAGATCTCTCGATGTACAACCGTCTTCAATATCTAGACTAACGGGTTCCGTGTGTACAACCGTCTTCTATATCTAGACTAACGAGATCTCTCGTTATACAACCGTCTTCTATATCTAGACTAACGAGATCCGTCTGTACAACCATCTTTTATATCTAGACTAACGAGATCCGTCGTTGTACAACCGTCTTCTATATCTAGACTAATGAGATCCGTCTGTACAACCGTCTTCTATATCTAGACTAACGAGATCTCTCGTTATACAACCGTCTTCTATATCTAGACTAACGAGATCCGTCTGTACAACCATCTTTTATATCTAGACTAACGAGATCCGTCGTTATACAACCGTCTTCTATATCTAGACTAACGAGATCCGTCTGTACAACCGTCTTCTATATCTAGACTAACGAGATCTCTCGTTATACAACCGTCTTCTATATCTAGACTAACGAGATCCGTCTGTACAACAGTCTTCTATATCTAGACTAACGAGATCTCTCGATGTACAACCGTCTTCTATATCTAGACTAACGAGATCCGTCGTTGTACAACCATCTTCTATATCTAGACTAACGAGATCCGTCTATACAACCGTTTTCTATATCTAGTCTAACGAGATCCGTCGTTGTACAACCGTCTTCTATATCTAGACTAATGAGATCCGTCTGTACAACCGTCTTCTATATCTAGACTAACGAGATCCGACTGTACAACCGTCTTCTATATCTAGACTAACGAGATCCGTTGTTGCACAACCCTCTTCTATATCTAGACTAACGAGATCTCTCGATGTACAACCGTCTTCTATATCTAGACTAACGAGATACGTCGTTGGACAAACGTCTTCGATATCTAGACTAACGAGCTCTGTCTGTACAACCGTCTTCTATATCTAGACTAACGAGATCCGTCGTAGTACAACCCTCTTCTATATCTAGACTAACGAGATCTCTCGATGTACAACCGTCTTCAATATCTAGACTAACGGGATCCGTCTGTACAACCGTCTTCTATATCTAGACTAACGAGATCTCTCGTTATACAACCGTCTTCTATATCTAGACTAACGAGATCCGTCTGTACAACCATCTTTTATATCTAGACTAACGACATCTCTCGTTATACAACCGTCTTCTATATCTAGACTAACGAGATCCGTCTGTACAACCATCTTTTATATCTAGACTAACGAGATATCTCGTTATACAACCGTCTTCTATATCTAGACTAACGAGATCCGTCTGTACAACCGTCTTCTATATCTAGACTAACGAGATCCGTCTGTACAACCGTCTTCTATATCTAGACTAACGAGATCCGTCTGTACAACCGTTTCCTATGTCTAGACTAACGAGATACGTCGTTGGACAACCGTCTTCTATATCTAGACTCACGAGATCCGTCTGTACAACCGTCTTCTATATCTAGACTAACGAGATCCGTCTGTACAACCGTCTTCTATATCTAGACTAACGAGATCCGTCTGTACAACCGTTTCGTAGTCTAAACTAACGAGATACGTCGTTGGACAACCGTCTTCTATATCTAGACTCACGAGATCCGTCTGTACAACCGTCTTCTATATCTAGACTAACGAGATCCGTCTGTACAGCCGTCTTCTATATCTAGACTAACGAGATCCGTCTGTACAACCGTTTCGTAGTCTAGACTAACGAGATACGTCGTTGGACAACCGTCTTCTATATCTAGACTCACGAGATCCGTCTGTACAACCGTCTTCTATATCTAGACTAACGAGATCCGTCTGTACAACCGTCTTCTATATCTAGACTAACGAGATCCGTCTGTACAACCGTCTTCTATATCTAGACTAACGAGATCCGTCTGTACAACCGTTTCCTATGTCTAGACTAACGAGATACGTCTTTGGACAACAGTCTTCTATATCTAGACTCACGAGATCCGTCTGTACAACCGTCTTCTATATCTAGACTAACGAGATCCGTCTATACAACCGTCTTCTATATCTAGACTAACGAGATCCGTCTGAACAACCGTCTTCTATATCTAGACTAACGAGATCCGTCTGTACAACCGTCTTCTATATCTAGACTCACGAGATCCGTCTGTACAACCGTCTTCTATATCTAGACTAACGAGATCCGTCTGTACAACCGTCTTCTATATCTAGACTAACGAGATCCGTCTGTACAACCGTCTTCTATATCTAGACTAACGAGATCCGTCGTTGTACAACCGTCTTCTATATCTAGACTAACGAGATCCGTCTGTACAACCGTTTTCTATGTCTAGACTAACGAGGTACGTCGTTGGACAAACGTCTTCAATATCTAGACTAACGAGATCCGTCTGTACAACCGTCTTCTATATCTAGACTAACGAGATCCGTCTGTACAACCGTCTTGTATATCTAGACTAACGAGATCCGGCTGTACAACCGTCTTCTATATCTAGACTAACGAGATACGTCGTTGGACAACCGTCTTCTATATCTAGACTCACGAGATCCGTCTGTACAACCGTTTTCTATATCTAGACTAACGAGGTACGTCGTTGGACAAACGTCTTCAATATCTAGACTAACGAGATCCGTCTGTACAACCGTCTTCTATATCTAGACTAACGAGATACGTCGTTGGACAAACGTCTTCAATATCTAGACTAACGAGCTCTGTCTGTACAACCGTCTTCTATATCTAGACTAACGAGATCCGTCGTAGTACAACCCTCTTCTATATCTAGACTAACGAGATCTCTCGATGTACAACCGTCTTCAATATCTAGACTAACGGGATCCGTCTGTACAACCATCTTTTATATCTAGACTAACGACATCTCTCGTTATACAACCGTCTTCTATATCTAGACTAACGAGATCCGTCTGTACAACCATCTTTTATATCTAGACTAACGACATCTCTCGTTATACAACCGTCTTCTATATCTAGACTAACGAGATCCGTCTGTACAACCGTCTTCTATATCTAGACTAACGAGATCCGTCTGTACAACCGTCTTCTATATCTAGACTAACGAGATCCGTCTGTACAACCGTTTTCTATATCTAGACTAACGAGGTACGTCGTTGGACAAACGTCTTCAATATCTAGACTAACGAGATCCGTCTGTACAACCGTCTTCTATATCTAGACTAACGAGATCTCTCGTTATACAACCGTCTTCTATATCTAGACTAACGAGATCCGTCTGTACAACCATCTTTTATATCTAGACTAACGACATCTCTCGTTATACAACCGTCTTCTATATCTAGACTAACGAGATCCGTCTGTACAACCATCTTTTATATCTAGACTAACGAGATCTCTCGTTATACAACCGTCTTCTATATCTAGACTAACGAGATCCGTCTGTACAACCGTCTTCTATATCTAGACTAACGAGATCCGTCTGTACAACCGTTTTCTATATCTAGACTAACGAGGTACGTCGTTGGACAAACGTCTTCAATATCTAGACTAACGAGATCCGTCTGTACAACCGTCTTCTATATCTAGACAAACGAGATCCGTCTGTACAACCGTCTTCTATATCTAGACTCACGAGATCCGTCTGTACAACCGTCTTCTATATCTAGACTAACGAGATCCGTCTGTACAACCGTCTTCTATATCTAGACTCAAGAGATCCGTCTGTACAACCGTCTTCTATATCTAGACTAACGAGATCCGTCGTTGTACAACCGTCTTCTATATCTAGACTAACGAGATCCGTCTGTACAACTGTCTTCTATATCTAGACTAACGAGATCCGTCTATACAACCGTCTTCAATATCTAGACTCACGAGATCCGTCTGTACAACCGTCTTCTATATCTAGACTAACGAGATCCGTCTGTACAACCGTCTTCTATATCTAGACTAACGAGATCCGTCTGTACAACCGTCTTCTATATCTAGACTAACGAGATCCGTCGTTGTACAACCGTCTTCTATATCTAGACTAACGAGATCCGTCTGTACAACCGTTTTCTATGTCTAGACTAACGAGGTACGTCGTTGGACAAACGTCTTCAATATCTAGACTAACGAGATCCCTCTGTAAAACCGTCTTCTATATCTAGACTAACGAGATCCTTCTGTACAACCGTCTTCTATATCTAGACTAACGAGATCCGTCTGTACAACCGTCTTCTATATCTAGACTAACGAGATCCGTCGTTGTACAACCATCTTCTATATCTAGACTAACGAGATCCGTCTATACAACCGTTTTCTATATCTAGTCTAACGAGATCCGTCGTTGTACAACCGTCTTCTATATCTAGACTAATGAGATCCGTCTGTACAACCGTCTTCTATATCTAGACTAACGAGATCCGACTGTACAACCGTCTTCTATATCTAGACTAACGAGATCCGTTGTTGTACAACCCTCTTCTATATCTAGACTAACGAGATCTCTCGATGTACAACCGTCTTCTATATCTAGACTAACGAGATACGTCGTTGGACAAACGTCTTCAATATCTGTCTAGATATAACGAGCTCTAGATATAACGAGCTCTGTCTGTACAACCGTCTTCTATATCTAGACTAACGAGATCCGTCGTAGTACAACCCTCTTCTATATCTAGACTAACGAGATCTCGCGATGTACAACCGTCTTCAATATCTAGACTAACAGGATCCGTCTGTACAACCGTCTTCTATATCTAGACTAACGAGATCTCTCGTTATACAACCGTCTTCTATATCTAGACTAACGAGATCCGTCTGTACAACCATCTTTTATATCTAGACTAACGACATCTCTCGTTATACAACCGTCTTCTATATCTAGACTAACGAGATCCGTCTGTACAACCGTCTTCTATATCTAGACTAACGAGATCCGTCTGTACAACCGTCTTCTATATCTAGACTAACGAGATCCGTCTGTACAACCGTTTTCTATATCTAGACTAACGAGGTACGTCGTTGGACAAACGTCTTCAATATCTAGACTAACGAGATCCGTCTGTACAACCGTCTTCTATATCTAGACTAACGAGATCTCTCGTTATACAACCGTCTTCTATATCTAGACTAACGAGATCCGTCTGTACAACCATCTTTTATATCTAGACTAACGACATCTCTCGTTATACAACCGTCTTCTATATCTAGACTAACGAGACCCGTCTGTACAACCATCTTTTATATCTAGACTAACGAGATCTCTCGTTATACAACCGTCTTCTATATCTAGACTAACGAGATCCGTCTGTACAACCGTCTTCTATATCTAGACTAACGAGATCCGTCTGTACAACCGTTTTCTATATCTAGACTAACGAGGTACGTCGTTGGACAACCGTCTTCTATATCTAGACAAACGAGATCCGTCTGTACAACCGTCTTCTATATCTAGACTCACGAGATCCGTCTGTACAACCGTCTTCTATATCTAGACTAACGAGATCCGTCTGTACAACCGTCTTCTATATCTAGACTCAAGAGATCCGTCTGTACAACCGTCTTCTATATCTAGACTAACGAGATCCGTCGTTGTACAACCGTCTTCTATATCTAGACTAACGAGATCCGTCTGTACAACCGTCTTCAATATCTAGACTCACGAGATCCGTCTGTACAACCGTCTTCTATATCTAGAATAACGAGATCCTTCTGTACAACCGTCTTCTATATCTAGACTAACGAGATCCGTCTGTACAACCGTCTTCTATATCTAGACTAACGAGATCCGTCGTTGTACAACCATCTTCTATATCTAGACTAACGAGATCCGTCTATACAACCGTTTTCTATATCTAGTCTAACGAGATCCGTCGTTGTACAACCGTCTTCTATATCTAGACTAATGAGATCCGTCTGTACAACCGTCTTCTATATCTAGACTAACGAGATCCGACTGTACAACCGTCTTCTATATCTAGACTAACGAGATCCGTTGTTGTACAACCCTCTTCTATATCTAGACTAACGAGATCTCTCGATGTACAACCGTCTTCTATATCTAGACTAACGAGATACGTCGTTGGACAAACGTCTTCAATATCTAGACTAACGAGCTCTGTCTGTACAACCGTCTTCTATATCTAGACTAACGAGATCCGTCGTAGTACAACCCTCTTCTATATCTAGACTAACGAGATCTCTCGATGTACAACCGTCTTCAATATCTAGACTAACAGGATCCGTCTGTACAACCGTCTTCTATATCTAGACTAACGAGATCTCTCGTTATACAACCGTCTTCTATATCTAGACTAACGAGATCCGTCTGTACAACCATCTTTTATATCTAGACTAACGACATCTCTCGTTATACAACCGTCTTCTATATCTAGACTAACGAGATCCGTCTGTACAACCGTCTTCTATATCTAGACTAACGAGATCCGTCGTTGTACAACCGTCTTCTATATCTAGACTAACGAGATCCGTCGTTGTACAACCGTCTTCTATATCTAGACTAACGAGATCCGACTGTACAACCGTCTTCTATATCTAGACTAACGAGATTCGTTGTTGTACAACCCTCTTCTATATCTAGACTAACGAGATCTCTCGATGTACAACCGTCTTCTATATCTAGACTAACGAGATACGTCGTTGGACAAACGTCTTCAATATCTAGACTAACGAGCTCTGTCTGTACAACCGTCTTCTATATCTAGACTAACGAGATCCGTCGTAGTACAACCCTCTTCTATATCTAGACTAACGAGATCTCTCGATGTACAACCGTCTTCAATATCTAGACTAACGGGATCCGTCGTTGTACAACCGTCTTCTATATCTAGACTAACGAGATCCGACTGTACAACCGTCTTCTATATCTAGACTAACGAGATCCGTTGTTGTACAACCCTCTTCTATATCTAGACTAACGAGATCTCTCGATGTACAACCGTCTTCAATATCTAGACTAACGGGATCCGTCTGTACAACCGTCTTCTATATCTAGACTAACGAGATCTCTCGTTATACAACCGTCTTCTATATCTAGACTAACGAGATCCGTCTGTACAACCGTCTTCTATATCTAGACTAACGAGATCTCTCGTTATACAACCGTCTTCTATATCTAGACTAACGAGATCCGTCTGTACAACAGTCTTCTATATCTAGACTAACGAGATCTCTCGATGTACAACCGTCTTCTATATCTAGACTAACGAGATCCGTCGTTGTACAACCATCTTCTATATCTAGACTAACGAGATCCGTCTATACAACCGTTTTCTATATCTAGTCTAACGAGATCCGTCGTTGTACAACCGTCTTCTATATCTAGACTAATGAGATCCGTCTGTACAACCGTCTTCTATATCTAGACTAACGAGATCCGACTGTACAACCGTCTTCTATATCTAGACTAACGAGATCCGTTTTTGTACAACCCTCTTCTATATCTAGACTAACGAGATCTCTCGATGTACAACCGTCTTCTATATCTAGACTAACGAGATCCGTCTGTACAACCGTCTTCTATATCTAGACTAACGAGATCCGTCTGTACAACCGTTTTCTATGTCTAGACTAACGAGGTACGTCGTTGGACAAACGTCTTCAATATCTAGACTAACGAGATCCGTCTGTACAACCGTCTTCTATATCTAGACTAACGAGATCCTTCTGTACAACCGTCTTCTATATCTAGACTAACGAGATCCGTCTGTACAACCGTCTTCTATATCTAGACTAACGAGATACGTCGTTGGACAAACGTCATCAATATCTAGACTAACGAGATCCGTCCGTAGAACCGTCTTCTATATCTAGACTAACGAGATCCGTCTGTACAACCGTCTTCTATATCTAGACTAACGAGATCCGTCTGTACAACCGTTTCCTATGTCTAGACAAACGAGATACGTCGTTGGACAACCGTCTTCTATATCTAGACTCACGAGATCCGTCTGTACAACCGTCTTTCTATATCTAGACTAACGAGATCCGTCTGTACAACCATCTTCTATATCTAGACTAACGAGATCCGTCTATACAACCGTTTTCTATATCTAGTCTAACGAGATCCGTCGTTGTACAACCGTCTTCTATATCTAGACTAATGAGATCCGTCTGTACAACCGTCTTCTATATCTAGACTAACGAGATCCGTCTGTACAACCGTCTTCTATATCTAGACTAACGAGATCCGTCTGTACAACCGTTTCCTATGTCTAGACTAACGAGATACGTCGTTGGACAACCGTCTTCTATATCTAGACTCACGAGATCCGTCTGTACAACCGTCTTCTATATCTAGACTAACGAGATCCGTCTGTACAACCGTCTTCTATATCTAGACTAACGAGATCCGTCTGTACAACCGTTTCGTAGACTAGACTAACGAGATACGTCGTTGGACAACCGTCTTCTATATCTAGACTAACGAGATCCGACTGTACAACCGTCTTCTATATCTAGACTAACGAGATCCGTCGTAGTACAACCCTCTTCTATATCTAGACTAACGAGATCTCTCGATGTACAACCGTCTTCTATATCTAGACTAACGAGATCCGTCTGTACAACCGTCTTCTATATCTAGACTCACGAGATCCGTCTGTACAACCGTCTTCTATATCTAGACTAACGAGATCCGTCTGTACAACCGTCTTCTATATCTAGACTAACGAGATCCGTCTGTGCAACCGTCTTCTATATCTAGACTAACGATATCCGTCGTTGTACAACCGTCTTCTATATCTAGACTAACGAGATCCGTCTGTACAACCGTTTTCTATGTCTAGACTAACGAGGTACGTCGTTGGACAAACGTCTTCAATATCTAGACTAACGAGATCCGTCTGTACAACCGTCTTCTATATCTAGACTAACGAGATCCGTCTGTACAACCGTCTTGTATATCTAGACTAACGAGATCCGGCTGTACAACCGTCTTCTATATCTAGACTAACGAGATACGTCGTTGGACAACCGTCTTCTATATCTAGACTCACGAGATCCGTCTGTACAACCGTTTTCTATATCTAGACTAACGAGGTACGTCGTTGGACAAACGTCTTCAATATCTAGACTAACGAGATCCGTCTGTACAACCGTCTTCTATATCTAGACTAACGAGATACGTCGTTGGACAAACGTCTTCAATATCTAGACTAACGAGATCCGTCTGTACAACCGTCTTCTATATCTAGACTAACGAGATACGTCGTTGTACAACCATCTTCTATATCTAGACTAACGGGATCCGTCTGTACAACCGTCTTCTATATCTAGACTAACGAGATCTCTCGTTATACAACCATCTTCTATATCTAGACTAACGGGATCCGTCTGTACAACCGTCTTCAATATCTAGACTAACGAGATCCCTCTGTAAAACCGTCTTCTATATCTAGACTAACGAGATCCTTCTGTACAACCGTCTTCTATATCTAGACTAACGAGATCCGTCTGTACAACCGTCTTCTATATCTAGACTAACGAGATCCGTCGTTGTACAACCGTCTTCTATATCTAGACTAACGAGATCCGTCTGTACAACCGTCTTCTATATCTAGACTAACGAGATCCGTCTGTACAACCGTCTTCTATATCTAGACTCACGAGATCCGTCTGTACAACCGTCTTCTATATCTAGACTAACGAGATCCGTCTGTACAACCGTCTTCTATATCTAGACTAACGACATCCGTCTGTACAACCGTCTTCTATATCTAGACTAACGAGATCCGTCGTTGTACAACCGTCTTCTATATCTAGACTAACGAGATCCGTCTGTACAACCGTTTTCTATGTCTAGACTAACGAGGTACGTCGTTGGACAAACGTCTTCAATATCTAGACTAACGAGATCCGTCTGTACAACCGTCTTCTATATCTAGACTAACGAGATCCTTCTGTACAACCGTCTTCTATATCTAGACTAACGAGATCCGTCTGTACAACCGTCTTCTATATCTAGACTAACGAGATCCGTCTGTACAACCGTTTCGTAGTCTAGACTAACGAGATACGTCGTTGGACAACCGTCTTCTATATCTAGACTCACGAGATCCGTCTGTACAACCGTCTTCTATATCTAGACTAACGAGATCCGACTGTACAACCGTCTTCTATATCTAGACTAACGAGATCCGTCTGTACAACCGTCTTCTATATCTAGACTAACGAGATCCGTCTGTACAACCGTCTTCTATATCTAGACTAACGATATCCGTCGTTGTACAACCGTCTTCTATATCTAGACTAACGAGATCCGTCTGTACAACCGTTTTCTATGTCTAGACTAACGAGGTACGTCGTTGGACAAACGTCTTCAATATCTAGACTAACGAGATCCGTCTGTACAACCGTCTTCTATATCTAGACTAACGAGATCCGTCTGTACAACCGTCTTGTATATCTAGACTAACGAGATCCGGCTGTACAACCGTCTTCTATATCTAGACTAACGAGATACGTCGTTGGACAACCGTCTTCTATATCTAGACTCACGAGATCCGTCTGTACAACCGTTTTCTATATCTAGACTAACGAGGTACGTCGTTGGACAAACGTCTTCAATATCTAGACTAACGAGATCCGTCTGTACAACCGTCTTCTATATCTAGACTAACGAGATACGTCGTTGGACAAACGTCTTCAATATCTAGACTAACGAGATCCGTCTGTACAACCGTCTTCTATATCTAGACTAACGAGATACGTCGTTGTACAACCATCTTCTATATCTAGACGAACGGGATCCGTCTGTACAACCGTCTTCTATATCTAGACTAACGAGATCTCTCGTTATACAACCGTCTTCTATATCTAGACTAACGAGATCCGTCTGTACAACCGTCTTCTATATCTAGACTAACGAGATCTCTCGTTATACAACCGTCTTCTATATCTAGACTAACGAGATCCGTCTGTACAACAGTCTTCTATATCTAGACTAACGAGATCTCTCGATGTACAACCGTCTTCTATATCTAGACTAACGAGATCCGTCGTTGTACAACCATCTTCTATATCTAGACTAACGAGATCCGTCTATACAACCGTTTTCTATATCTAGTCTAACGAGATCCGTCGTTGTACAACCGTCTTCTATATCTAGACTAATGAGATCCGTCTGTACAACCGTCTTCTATATCTAGACTAACGAGATCCGACTGTACAACCGTCTTCTATATCTAGACTAACGAGATCCGTTGTTGTACAACCCTCTTCTATATCTAGACTAACGAGATCTCTCGATGTACAACCGTCTTCTATATCTAGACTAACGAGATACGTCGTTGGACAAACGTCTTCAATATCTAGACTAACGAGCTCTGTCTGTACAACCGTCTTCTATATCTAGACTAACGAGATCCGTCGTAGTACAACCCTCTTCTATATCTAGACTAACGAGATCTCTCGATGTACAACCGTCTTCAATATCTAGACTAACGGGATCCGTCTGTACAACCGTCTTCTATATCTAGACTAACGAGATCTCTCGTTATACAACCGTCTTCTATATCTAGACTAACGAGATCCGTCTGTACAACCATCTTTTATATCTAGACTAACGACATCTCTCGTTATACAACCGTCTTCTATATCTAGACTAACGAGATCCGTCTGTACAACCGTCTTCTATATCTAGACTAACGAGATCCGTCTGTACAACCGTCTTCTATATCTAGACTAACGAGATCCGTCTGTACAACCGTTTTCTATATCTAGACTAACGAGGTACGTCGTTGGACAAACGTCTTCAATATCTAGACTAACGAGATCCGTCGTTGTACAACCATCTTCTATATCTAGACTAACGAGATCCGTCTATACAACCGTTTTCTATATCTAGTCTAACGAGATCCGTCGTTGTACAACCGTCTTCTATATCTAGACTAATGAGATCCGTCTGTACAACCGTCTTCTATATCTAGACTAACGAGATCCGACTGTACAACCGTCTTCTATATCTAGACTAACGAGATCCGTTGTTGTACAACCCTCTTCTATATCTAGACTAACGAGATCTCTCGATGTACAACCGTCTTCTATATCTAGACTAACGAGATACGTCGTTGGACAAACGTCTTCGATATCTAGACTAACGAGCTCTGTCTGTACAACCGTCTTCTATATCTAGACTAACGAGATCCGTCGTAGTACAACCCTCTTCTATATCTAGACTAACGAGATCTCTCGATGTACAACCGTCTTCAATATCTAGACTAACGGGATCCGTCTGTACAACCGTCTTCTATATCTAGACTAACGAGATCTCTCGTTATACAACCGTCTTCTATATCTAGACTAACGAGATCCGTCTGTACAACCATCTTTTATATCTAGACTAACGACATCTCTCGTTATACAACCGTCTTCTATATCTAGACTAACGAGATCCGTCTGTACAACCATCTTTTATATCTAGACTAACGAGATCTCTCGTTATACAACCGTCTTCTATATCTAGACTAACGAGATCCGTCTGTACAACCGTCTTCTATATCTAGACTAACGAGATCCGTCTGTACAACCGTCTTCTATATCTAGACTAACGAGATCCGTCTGTACAACCGTTTCCTATGTCTAGACTAACGAGATACGTCGTTGGACAACCGTCTTCTATATCTAGACTGACGAGATCCGTCTGTACAACCGTCTTCTATATCTAGACTAACGAGATCCGTCTGTACAACCGTCTTCTATATCTAGACTAACGAGATCCGTCTGTACAACCGTTTTCTATATCTAGACTAACGAGGTACGTCGTTGGACAAACGTCTTCAATATCTAGACTAACGAGATCCGTCGTTGTACAACCATCTTCTATATCTAGACTAACGAGATCCGTCTATACAACCGTTTTCTATATCTAGTCTAACGAGATCCGTCGTTGTACAACCGTCTTCTATATCTAGACTAATGAGATCCGTCTGTACAACCGTCTTCTATATCTAGACTAACGAGATCCGACTGTACAACCGTCTTCTATATCTAGACTAACGAGATCCGTTGTTGTACAACCCTCTTCTATATCTAGACTAACGAGATCTCTCGATGTACAACCGTCTTCTATATCTAGACTAACGAGATACGTCGTTGGACAAACGTCTTCGATATCTAGACTAACGAGCTCTGTCTGTACAACCGTCTTCTATATCTAGACTAACGAGATCCGTCGTAGTACAACCCTCTTCTATATCTAGACTAACGAGATCTCTCGATGTACAACCGTCTTCAATATCTAGACTAACGGGATCCGTCTGTACAACCGTCTTCTATATCTAGACTAACGAGATCTCTCGTTATACAACCGTCTTCTATATCTAGACTAACGAGATCCGTCTGTACAACCATCTTTTATATCTAGACTAACGACATCTCTCGTTATACAACCGTCTTCTATATCTAGACTAACGAGATCCGTCTGTACAACCATCTTTTATATCTAGACTAACGAGATCTCTCGTTATACAACCGTCTTCTATATCTAGACTAACGAGATCCGTCTGTACAACCGTCTTCTATATCTAGACTAACGAGATCCGTCTGTACAACCGTCTTCTATATCTAGACTAACGAGATCCGTCTGTACAACCGTTTCCTATGTCTAGACTAACGAGATACGTCGTTGGACAACCGTCTTCTATATCTAGACTGACGAGATCCGTCTGTACAACCGTCTTCTATATCTAGACTAACGAGATCCGTCTGTACAACCGTCTTCTATATCTAGACTAACGAGATCCGTCTGTACAACCGTTTCGTAGTCTAGACTAACGAGATACGTCGTTGGACAACCGTCTTCTATATCTAGACTAACGAGATCCGTCTGTACAACCATCTTTTATATCTAGACTAACGACATCTCTCGTTATACAACCGTCTTCTATATCTAGACTAACGGGATCCGTCTGTACAACCGTCTTCTATATCTAGACTAACGAGATCTCTCGTTATACAACCGTCTTCTATATCTAGACTAACGAGATCCGTCTGTACAACCATCTTTTATATCTAGACTAACGACATCTCTCGTTATACAACCGTCTTCTATATCTAGACTAACGAGATCCGTCTGTACAACCGTCTTCTATATCTAGACTAACGAGATCCGTCTGTACAACCGTCTTCTATATCTAGACTAACGAGATCCGTCTGTACAACCGTTTTCTATATCTAGACTAACGAGGTACGTCGTTGGACAAACGTCTTCAATATCTAGACTAACGAGATCCGTCGTTGTACAACCATCTTCTATATCTAGACTAACGACATCTCTCGTTATACAACCGTCTTCTATATCTAGACTAACGAGATCCGTCTGTACAACCATCTTTTATATCTAGACTAACGAGATCTCTCGTTATACAACCGTCTTCTATATCTAGACTAACGAGATCCGTCTGTACAACCGTCTTCTATATCTAGACTAACGAGATCCGTCTGTACAACCGTCTTCTATATCTAGACTAACGAGATCCGTCTGTACAACCGTTTCCTATGTCTAGACTAACGAGATACGTCGTTGGACAACCGTCTTCTATATCTAGACTGACGAGATCCGTCTGTACAACCGTCTTCTATATCTAGACTAACGAGATCCGTCTGTACAACCGTCTTCTATATCTAGACTAACGAGATCCGTCTGTACAACCGTTTCGTAGTCTAGACTAACGAGATACGTCGTTGGACAACCGTCTTCTATATCTAGACTAACGAGATCCGTCTGTACAACCATCTTTTATATCTAGACTAACGACATCTCTCGTTATACAACCGTCTTCTATATCTAGACTAACGGGATCCGTCTGTACAACCGTCTTCTATATCTAGACTAACGAGATCTCTCGTTATACAACCGTCTTCTATATCTAGACTAACGAGATCCGTCTGTACAACCATCTTTTATATCTAGACTAACGACATCTCTCGTTATACAACCGTCTTCTATATCTAGACTAACGAGATCCGTCTGTACAACCGTCTTCTATATCTAGACTAACGAGATCCGTCTGTACAACCGTCTTCTATATCTAGACTAACGAGATCCGTCTGTACAACCGTTTTCTATATCTAGACTAACGAGGTACGTCGTTGGACAAACGTCTTCAATATCTAGACTAACGAGATCCGTCGTTGTACAACCATCTTCTATATCTAGACTAACGAGATCCGTCTATACAACCGTTTTCTATATCTAGTCTAACGAGATCCGTCGTTGTACAACCGTCTTCTATATCTAGACTAATGAGATCCGTCTGTACAACCGTCTTCTATATCTAGACTAACGAGATCCGACTGTACAACCGTCTTCTATATCTAGACTAACGAGATCCGTTGTTGTACAACCCTCTTCTATATCTAGACTAACGAGATCTCTCGATGTACAACCGTCTTCTATATCTAGACTAACGAGATACGTCGTTGGACAAACGTCTTCGATATCTAGACTAACGAGCTCTGTCTGTACAACCGTCTTCTATATCTAGACTAACGAGATCCGTCGTAGTACAACCCTCTTCTATATCTAGACTAACGACATCTCTCGATGTACAACCGTCTTCAATATCTAGACTAACGGGATCCGTCTGTACAACCGTCTTCTATATCTAGACTAACGAGATCTCTCGTTATACAACCGTCTTCTATATCTAGACTAACGAGATCCGTCTGTACAACCATTTTTTATATCTAGACTAACGACATCTCTCGTTATACAACCGTCTTCTATATCTAGACTAACGACATCTCTCGTTATACAACCGTCTTCTATATCTAGACTAACGAGATCCGTCTGTACAACCATCTTTTATATCTAGACTAACGAGATCTCTCGTTATACAACCGTCTTCTATATCTAGACTAACGAGATCCGTCTGTACAACCGTCTTCTATATCTAGACTAACGAGATCCGTCTGTACAACCGTCTTCTATATCTAGACTAACGAGATCCGTCTGTACAACCGTTTCCTATGTCTAGACTAACGAGATACGTCGTTGGACAACCGTCTTCTATATCTAGACTGACGAGATCCGTCTGTACAACCGTCTTCTATATCTAGACTAACGAGATCCGTCTGTACAACCGTCTTCTATATCTAGACTAACGAGATCCGTCTGTACAACCGTTTCGTAGTCTAGACTAACGAGATACGTCGTTGGACAACCGTCTTCTATATCTAGACTCACGAGATCCGTCTGTACAACCGTCTTCTATATCTAGACTAACGAGATCCGTCTGTACAACCGTCTTCTATATCTAGACTAACGAGATCCGTCTGTACAACCGTTTCGTAGTCTAGACTAACGAGATACGTCGTTGGACAACCGTCTTCTATATCTAGACTCACGAGATCCGTCTGTACAACCGTCTTCTATATCTAGACTAACGAGATCCGTCTGTACAACCGTCTTCTATATCTAGACTAACGAGATCCGTCTGTACAACCGTCTTCTATATCTAGACTAACGAGATCCGTCTGTACAACCGTTTCCTATGTCTAGACTAACGAGATACGTCTTTGGACAACAGTCTTCTATATCTAGACTCACGAGATCCGTCTGTACAACCGTCTTCTATATCTAGACTAACGAGATCCGTCTATACAACCGTCTTCTATATCTAGACTAACGAGATCTCTCGTTATACAACCGTCTTCTATATCTAGACTAACGAGATCCGTCTGTACAACAGTCTTCTATATCTAGACTAACGAGATCTCTCGATGTACAACCGTCTTCTATATCTAGACTAACGAGATCCGTCGTTGTACAACCATCTTCTATATCTAGACTAACGAGATCCGTCTATACAACCGTTTTCTATATCTAGTCTAACGAGATCCGTCGTTGTACAACCGTCTTCTATATCTAGACTAATGAGATCCGTCTGTACAACCGTCTTCTATATCTAGACTAACGAGATCCGACTGTACAACCGTCTTCTATATCTAGACTAACGAGATCCGTTGTTGTACAACCCTCTTCTATATCTAGACTAACGAGATCTCTCGATGTACAACCGTCTTCTATATCTAGACTAACGAGATACGTCGTTGGACAAACGTCTTCAATATCTAGACTAACGAGCTCTGTCTGTACAACCGTCTTCTATATCTAGACTAACGAGATCCGTCGTAGTACAACCCTCTTCTATATCTAGACTAACGAGATCTCTCGATGTACAACCGTCTTCAATATCTAGACTAACGGGATCCGTCTGTACAACCGTCTTCTATATCTAGACTAACGAGATCTCTCGTTATACAACCGTCTTCTATATCTAGACTAACGAGATCCGTCTGTACAACCATCTTTTATATCTAGACTAACGACATCTCTCGTTATACAACCGTCTTCTATATCTAGACTAACGAGATCCGTCTGTACAACCGTCTTCTATATCTAGACTAACGAGATCCGTCTGTACAACCGTCTTCTATATCTAGACTAACGAGATCCGTCTGTACAACCGTTTTCTATATCTAGACTAACGAGGTACGTCGTTGGACAAACGTCTTCAATATCTAGACTAACGAGATCCGTCGTTGTACAACCATCTTCTATATCTAGACTAACGAGATCCGTCTATACAACCGTTTTCTATATCTAGTCTAACGAGATCCGTCGTTGTACAACCGTCTTCTATATCTAGACTAATGAGATCCGTCTGTACAACCGTCTTCTATATCTAGACTAACGAGATCCGACTGTACAACCGTCTTCTATATCTAGACTAACGAGATCCGTTGTTGTACAACCCTCTTCTATATCTAGACTAACGAGATCTCTCGATGTACAACCGTCTTCTATATCTAGACTAACGAGATACGTCGTTGGACAAACGTCTTCGATATCTAGACTAACGAGCTCTGTCTGTACAACCGTCTTCTATATCTAGACTAACGAGATCCGTCGTAGTACAACCCTCTTCTATATCTAGACTAACGAGATCTCTCGATGTACAACCGTCTTCAATATCTAGACTAACGGGATCCGTCTGTACAACCGTCTTCTATATCTAGACTAACGAGATCTCTCGTTATACAACCGTCTTCTATATCTAGACTAACGAGATCCGTCTGTACAACCATCTTTTATATCTAGACTAACGACATCTCTCGTTATACAACCGTCTTCTATATCTAGACTAACGAGATCCGTCTGTACAACCATCTTTTATATCTAGACTAACGAGATCTCTCGTTATACAACCGTCTTCTATATCTAGACTAACGAGATCCGTCTGTACAACCGTCTTCTATATCTAGACTAACGAGATCCGTCTGTACAACCGTCTTCTATATCTAGACTAACGAGATCCGTCTGTACAACCGTTTCCTATGTCTAGACTAACGAGATACGTCGTTGGACAACCGTCTTCTATATCTAGACTGACGAGATCCGTCTGTACAACCGTCTTCTATATCTAGACTAACGAGATCCGTCTGTACAACCGTCTTCTATATCTAGACTAACGAGATCCGTCTGTACAACCGTTTCGTAGTCTAGACTAACGAGATACGTCGTTGGACAACCGTCTTCTATATCTAGACTAACGAGATCCGTCTGTACAACCATCTTTTATATCTAGACTAACGACATCTCTCGTTATACAACCGTCTTCTATATCTAGACTAACGGGATCCGTCTGTACAACCGTCTTCTATATCTAGACTAACGAGATCTCTCGTTATACAACCGTCTTCTATATCTAGACTAACGAGATCCGTCTGTACAACCATCTTTTATATCTAGACTAACGACATCTCTCGTTATACAACCGTCTTCTATATCTAGACTAACGAGATCCGTCTGTACAACCGTCTTCTATATCTAGACTAACGAGATCCGTCTGTACAACCGTCTTCTATATCTAGACTAACGAGATCCGTCTGTACAACCGTTTTCTATATCTAGACTAACGAGGTACGTCGTTGGACAAACGTCTTCAATATCTAGACTAACGAGATCCGTCGTTGTACAACCATCTTCTATATCTAGACTAACGAGATCCGTCTATACAACCGTTTTCTATATCTAGTCTAACGAGATCCGTCGTTGTACAACCGTCTTCTATATCTAGACTAATGAGATCCGTCTGTACAACCGTCTTCTATATCTAGACTAACGAGATCCGACTGTACAACCGTCTTCTATATCTAGACTAACGAGATCCGTTGTTGTACAACCCTCTTCTATATCTAGACTAACGAGATCTCTCCATGTACAACCGTCTTCTATATCTAGACTAACGAGATACGTCGTTGGACAAACGTCTTCGATATCTAGACTAACGAGCTCTGTCTGTACAACCGTCTTCTATATCTAGACTAACGAGATCCGTCGTAGTACAACCCTCTTCTATATCTAGACTAACGACATCTCTCGTTATACAACCGTCTTCTATATCTAGACTAACGAGATCCGTCTGTACAACCATCTTTTATATCTAGACTAACGAGATCTCTCGTTATACAACCGTCTTCTATATCTAGACTAACGAGATCCGTCTGTACAACCGTCTTCTATATCTAGACTAACGAGATCCGTCTGTACAACCGTCTTCTATATCTAGACTAACGAGATCCGTCTGTACAACCGTCTTCTATATCTAGACTAACGAGATCCGTCTGTACAACCGTTTCCTATGTCTAGACTAACGAGATACGTCGTTGGACAACCGTCTTCTATATCTAGACTGACGAGATCCGTCTGTACAACCGTCTTCTATATCTAGACTAACGAGATCCGTCTGTACAACCGTCTTCTATATCTAGACTAACGAGATCCGTCTGTACAACCGTTTCGTAGTCTAGACTAACGAGATACGTCGTTGGACAACCGTCTTCTATATCTAGACTCACGAGATCCGTCTGTACAACCGTCTTCTATATCTAGACTAACGAGATCCGTCTGTACAACCGTCTTCTATATCTAGACTAACGAGATCCGTCTGTACAACCGTTTCGTAGTCTAGACTAACGAGATACGTCGTTGGACAACCGTCTTCTATATCTAGACTCACGAGATCCGTCTGTACAACCGTCTTCTATATCTAGACTAACGAGATCCGTCTGTACAACCGTCTTCTATATCTAGACTAACGAGATCCGTCTGTACAACCGTCTTCTATATCTAGACTAACGAGATCCGTCTGTACAACCGTTTCCTATGTCTAGACTAACGAGATACGTCTTTGGACAACAGTCTTCTATATCTAGACTCACGAGATCCGTCTGTACAACCGTCTTCTATATCTAGACTAACGAGATCCGTCTATACAACCGTCTTCTATATCTAGACTAACGAGATCCGTCTGTACAACCGTCTTCTATATCTAGACTAACGAGATCCGTCTGTACAACCGTCTTCTATATCTAGACTCACGAGATCCGTCTGTACAACCGTCTTCTATATCTAGACTCACGAGATCCGTCTGTACAACCGTCTTCTATATCTAGACTAACGAGATCCGTCTGTACAACCGTCTTCTATATCTAGACTAACGAGATCCGTCGTTGTACAACCGTCTTCTATATCTAGACTAACGAGATCCGTCTGTACAACCGTTTCCTATGTCTAGACTAACGAGATACGTCGTTGGACAACCGTCTTCTATATCTAGACTCACGAGATCCGTCTGTACAACCGTCTTCTATATCTAGACTAACGAGATCCGTCTGTACAACCGTCTTCTATATCTAGACTAACGAGATCCGTCTGTACAACCGTTTCGTAGTCTAGACTAACGAGGTACGTCGTTGGACAAACGTCTTCAATATCTAGACTAACGAGATCCGTCTGTACAACCGTCTTCTATATCTAGACTAACGAGATCCGTCTGTACAACCGTCTTGTATATCTAGACTAACGAGATCCGTCTGTACAACCGTCTTCTATATCTAGACTAACGAGATACGTCGTCGGACAACCGTCTTCTATATCTAGACTCACGAGATCCGTCTGTACAACCGTTTTCTATATCTAGACTAACGAGGTACGTCGTTGGACAAACGTCTTCAATATCTAGACTAACGAGATCCGTCTGTACAACCGTTTTCTATGTCTAGACTAACGAGGTACGTCGTTGGACAAACGTCTTCAATATCTAGACTAACGAGATCCTTCTGTACAACCGTCTTCTATATCTAGACTAACGAGATCCGTCTGTACAACCGTCTTCTATATCTAGACTAACGAGATCCGTCTGTACAACCGTCTTCTATATCTAGACTAACGAGATACGTCGTTGGACAAACGTCATCAATATCTAGACTAACGAGATCCGTCTGTACAACCGTCTTCTATATCTAGACTAACGAGATCCGTCTGTACAACCGTCTTCTATATCTAGACTAACGAGATAAGTCGTTGGACAAACGTCTTCAATATCTAGACTAACGAGGTCCGTCTGTACAACCGTCTTCTATATCTAGACTAACGAGATCCGTCTGTACAACCGTCTTCTATATCTAGACTAACGAGATCCGTCTGTACAACCGTTTCCTATGTCTAGACTAACGAGATACGTCGTTGGACAACCGTCTTCTATATCTAGACTCACGAGATCCGTCTGTACAACCGTCTTCTATATCTAGACTAACGAGATCCGTCTGTACAACCGTCTTCTATATCTAGACCATCGAGATCCGTCTGTACAACCGTCTTCTATATCTAGACTAACGAGATCCGTCTGTACAACCGTTTCCTATGTCTAGACTAACGAGATACGTCGTTGGACAACCGTCTTCTATATCTAGACTCACGAGATCCGTCTGTACAACCGTCTTCTATATCTAGACTAACGAGATCCGTCTATACAACCGTCTTCAATATCTAGACTCACGAGATCCGTCTGTACAACCGTCTTCTATATCTAGACTAACGAGATCCGTCTGAACAACCGTCTTCTATATCTAGACTAACGAGATCCGTCTGTACAACCGTCTTCTATATCTAGACTAACGAGATCCGTCGTTGTACAACCGTCTTCTATATCTAGACTAACGAGATCCGTCTGTACAACCGTTTTCTATGTCTAGACTAACGAGGTACGTCGTTGGACAAACGTCTTCAATATCTAGACTAACGAGATCCGTCTGTTCAACCGTCTTCTATATCTAGACTAACGAGATCCTTCTGTACAACCGTCTTCTATATCTAGACTAACGAGATCCGTCTGTACAACCGTCTTCTATATCTAGACTAACGAGATCCGTCTGTACAACCGTCTTCTATATCTAGACTAACGAGATCCGTCTGTACAACCGTCTTCTATATCTAGACTCACGAGATCCGTCTGTACAACCGTCTTCTATATCTAGACTAACGAGATCCGTCTGTACAACCGTCTTCTATATCTAGACTAACGACATCCGTCTGTACAACCGTCTTCTATATCTAGACTAACGAGATCCGTCGTTGTACAACCGTCTTCTATATCTAGACTAACGAGATCCGTCTGTACAACCGTTTTCTATGTCTAGACTAACGAGGTACGTCGTTGGACAAACGTCTTCAATATCTAGACTAACGAGATCCGTCTGTACAACCGTCTTCTATATCTAGACTAACGAGATCCTTCTGTACAACCGTCTTCTATATCTAGACTAACGAGATCCGTCTGTACAACCGTCTTCTATATCTAGACTAACGAGATACGTCGTTGGACAAACGTCATCAATATCTAGACTAACGAGATCCGTCCGTAGAACCGTCTTCTATATCTAGACTAACGAGATCCGTCTGTACAACCGTCTTCTATATCTAGACTAACGAGATCCGTCTGTACAACCGTTTCCTATGTCTAGACAAACGAGATACGTCGTTGGACAACCGTCTTCTATATCTAGACTCACGAGATCCGTCTGTACAACCGTCTTTCTATATCTAGACTAACGAGATCCGTCTGTACAACCATCTTCTATATCTAGACTAACGAGATCCGTCTATACAACCGTTTTCTATATCTAGTCTAACGAGATCCGTCGTTGTACAACCGTCTTCTATATCTAGACTAATGAGATCCGTCTGTACAACCGTCTTCTATATCTAGCCTAACGAGATCCGTCTGTACAACCGTCTTCTATATCTAGACTAACGAGATCCGTCTGTACAACCGTTTCCTATGTCTAGACTAACGAGATACGTCGTTGGACAACCGTCTTCTATATCTAGACTCACGAGATCCGTCTGTACAACCGTCTTCTATATCTAGACTAACGAGATCCGTCTGTACAACCGTCTTCTATATCTAGACTAACGAGATCCGTCTGTACAACCGTTTCGTAGTCTAGACTAACGAGATACGTCGTTGGACAACCGTCTTCTATATCTAGACTAACGAGATCCGACTGTACAACCGTCTTCTATATCTAGACTAACGAGATCCGTCGTAGTACAACCCTCTTCTATATCTAGACTAACGAGATCTCTCGATGTACAACCGTCTTCAATATCTAGACTAACGGGATCCGTCTGTACAACCGTCTTCTATATCTAGACTAACGAGATCTCTCGTTATACAACCGTCTTCTATATCTAGACTAACGAGATCCGTCTGTACAACCATCTTTTATATCTAGACTAACGACATCTCTCGTTATACAACCGTCTTCTATATCTAGACTAACGAGATCCGTCTGTACAACCATCTTTTATAACTAGACAAACGAGATATCTCGTTATACAACCGTCTTCTATATCTAGACTAACGAGATCCGTCTGTACAACCGTCTTCTATATCTAGACTAACGAGATCCGTCTGTACAACCGTCTTCTATATCTAGACTAACGAGATCCGTCTGTACAACCGTTTCCTATGTCTAGACTAACGAGATACGTCGTTGGACAACCGTCTTCTATATCTAGACTCACGAGATCCGTCTGTACAACCGTCTTCTATATCTAGACTAACGAGATCCGTCTGTACAACCGTCTTCTATATCTAGACTAACGAGATCCGTCTGTACAACCGTTTCGTAGTCTAGACTAACGAGATACGTCGTTGGACAACCGTCTTCTATATCTAGACTCACGAGATCCGTCTGTACAACCGTCTTCTATATCTAGACTAACGAGATCCGTCTGTACAGCCGTCTTCTATATCTAGACTAACGAGATCCGTCTGTACAACCGTCTTCTATATCTAGACTAACGAGATCCGTCTGTACAACCGTCTTCTATATCTAGACTAACGAGATCCGTCTGTACAACCGTTTCCTATGTCTAGACTAACGAGATACGTCTTTGGACAACAGTCTTCTATATCTAGACTCACGAGATCCGTCTGTACAAACGTCTTCTATATCTAGACTAACGAGATCCGTCTATACAACCGTCTTCTATATCTAGACTAACGAGATCCGTCTGTACAACCGTCTTCTATATCTAGACTAACGAGATCCGTCTGTACAACCGTCTTCTATATCTAGACTCACGAGATCCGTCTGTACAACCGTCTTCTATATCTAGACTAACGAGATCCGTCTGTACAACCGTCTTCTATATCTAGAATAACGAGATCCGTCTGTACAACCGTCTTCTATATCTAGACTAACGATATCCGTCGTTGTACAACCGTCTTCTATATCTAGACTAACGAGATCCGTCTGTACAACCGTTTTCTATGTCTAGACTAACGAGGTACGTCGTTGGACAAACGTCTTCAATATCTAGACTAACGAGATCCGTCTGTACAACCGTCTTCTATATCTAGACTAACGAGATCCGTCTGTACAACCGTCTTGTATATCTAGACTAACGAGATCCGGCTGTACAACCGTCTTCTATATCTAGACTAACGAGATACGTCGTTGGACAACCGTCTTCTATATCTAGACTCACGAGATCCGTCTGTACAACCGTTTTCTATATCTAGACTAACGAGGTACGTCGTTGGACAAACGTCTTCAATATCTAGACTAACGAGATCCGTCTGTACAACCGTCTTCTATATCTAGACTAACGAGATACGTCGTTGGACAAACGTCTTCAATATCTAGACTAACGAGATCCGTCTGTACAACCGTCTTCTATATCTAGACTAACGAGATACGTCGTTGTACAACCATCTTCTATATCTAGACTAACGGGATCCGTCTGTACAACCGTCTTCTATATCTAGACTAACGAGATCTCTCGTTATACAACCGTCTTCTATATCTAGACTAACGAGATCCGTCTGTACAACCGTCTTCTATATCTAGACTAACGAGATCTCTCGTTATACAACCGTCTTCTATATCTAGACTAACGAGATCCGTCTGTACAACAGTCTTCTATATCTAGACTAACGAGATCTCTCGATGTACAACCGTCTTCTATATCTAGACTAACGAGATCCGTCGTTGTACAACCATCTTCTATATCTAGACTAACGAGATCCGTCTATACAACCGTTTTCTATATCTAGTCTAACGAGATCCGTCGTTGTACAACCGTCTTCTATATCTAGACTAATGAGATCCGTCTGTACAACCGTCTTCTATATCTAGACTAACGAGATCCGACTGTACAACCGTCTTCTATATCTAGACTAACGAGATCCGTTGTTGTACAACCCTCTTCTATATCTAGACTAACGAGATCTCTCGATGTACAACCGTCTTCTATATCTAGACTAACGAGATACGTCGTTGGACAAACGTCTTCAATATCTAGACTAACGAGCTCTGTCTGTACAACCGTCTTCTATATCTAGACTAACGAGATCCGTCGTAGTACAACCCTCTTCTATATCTAGACTAACGAGATCTCTCGATGTACAACCGTCTTCAATATCTAGACTAACGGGATCCGTCTGTACAACCGTCTTCTATATCTAGACTAACGAGATCTCTCGTTATACAACCGTCTTCTATATCTAGACTAACGAGATCCGTCTGTACAACCATCTTTTATATCTAGACTAACGACATCTCTCGTTATACAACCGTCTTCTATATCTAGACTAACGAGATCCGTCTGTACAACCGTCTTCTATATCTAGACTAACGAGATCCGTCTGTACAACCGTCTTCTATATCTAGACTAACGAGATCCGTCTGTACAACCGTTTTCTATATCTAGACTAACGAGGTACGTCGTTGGACAAACGTCTTCAATATCTAGACTAACGAGATCCGTCTGTACAACCGTCTTCTATATCTAGACTAACGAGATCTCTCGTTATACAGCCGTCTTCTATATCTAGACTAACGAGATCCGTCTGTACAACCATCTTTTATATCTAGACTAACGACATCTCTCGTTATACAACCGTCTTCTATATCTAGACTAACGAGATCCGTCTGTACAACCATCTTTTATATCTAGACTAACGAGATCTCTCGTTATACAACCGTCTTCTATATCTAGACTAACGAGATCCGTCTGTACAACCGTCTTCTATATCTAGACTAACGAGATCCGTCTGTACAACCGTTTTCTATATCTAGACTAACGAGGTACGTCGTTGGACAAACGTCTTCAATATCTAGACTAACGAGATCCGTCTGTACAACCGTCTTCTATATCTAGACTAACGAGATCCGTCTGTACAACCGTCTTCTATATCTAGACTCACGAGATCCGTCTGTACAACCGTCTTCTATATCTAGACTAACGAGATCCGTCTGTACAACCGTCTTCTATATCTAGACTAACGAGATCCGTCTGTACAACCGTCTTCTATATCTAGACTAACGATATCCGTCGTTGTACAACCGTCTTCTATATCTAGACTAACGAGATCCGTCTGTACAACCGTTTTCTATGTCTAGACTAACGAGGTACGTCGTTGGACAAACGTCTTCAATATCTAGACTAACGAGATCCGTCTGTACAACCGTCTTCTATATCTAGACTAACGAGATCCGTCTGTACAACCGTCTTGTATATCTAGACTAACGAGATCCGGCTGTACAACCGTCTTCTATATCTAGACTAACGAGATACGTCGTTGGACAACCGTCTTCTATATCTAGACTCACGAGATCCGTCTGTACAACCGTTTTCTATATCTAGACTAACGAGGTACGTCGTTGGACAAACGTCTTCAATATCTAGACTAACGAGATCCGTCTGTACAACCGTCTTCTATATCTAGACTAACGAGATACGTCGTTGGACAAACGTCTTCAATATCTAGACTAACGAGATCCGTCTGTACAACCGTCTTCTATATCTAGACTAACGAGATACGTCGTTGTACAACCATCTTCTATATCTAGACTAACGGGATCCGTCTGTACAACCGTCTTCTATATCTAGACTAACGAGATCTCTCGTTATACAACCGTCTTCTATATCTAGACTAACGAGATCCGTCTGTACAACCGTCTTCTATATCTAGACTAACGAGATCTCTCGTTATACAACCGTCTTCTATATCTAGACTAACGAGATCCGTCTGTACAACAGTCTTCTATATCTAGACTAACGAGATCTCTCGATGTACAACCGTCTTCTATATCTAGACTAACGAGATCCGTCGTTGTACAACCATCTTCTATATCTAGACTAACGAGATCCGTCTATACAACCGTTTTCTATATCTAGTCTAACGAGATCCGTCGTTGTACAACCGTCTTCTATATCTAGACTAATGAGATCCGTCTGTACAACCGTCTTCTATATCTAGACTAACGAGATCCGACTGTACAACCGTCTTCTATATCTAGACTAACGAGATCCGTTGTTGTACAACCCTCTTCTATATCTAGACTAACGAGATCTCTCGATGTACAACCGTCTTCTATATCTAGACTAACGAGATACGTCGTTGGACAAACGTCTTCAATATCTAGACTAACGAGCTCTGTCTGTACAACCGTCTTCTATATCTAGACTAACGAGATCCGTCGTAGTACAACCCTCTTCTATATCTAGACTAACGAGATCTCTCGATGTACAACCGTCTTCAATATCTAGACTAACGGGATCCGTCTGTACAACCGTCTTCTATATCTAGACTAACGAGATCTCTCGTTATACAACCGTCTTCTATATCTAGACTAACGAGATCCGTCTGTACAACCATCTTTTATATCTAGACTAACGACATCTCTCGTTATACAACCGTCTTCTATATCTAGACTAACGAGATCCGTCTGTACAACCGTCTTCTATATCTAGACTAACGAGATCCGTCTGTACAACCGTCTTCTATATCTAGACTAACGAGATCCGTCTGTACAACCGTTTTCTATATCTAGACTAACGAGGTACGTCGTTGGACAAACGTCTTCAATATCTAGACTAACGAGATCCGTCTGTACAACCGTCTTCTATATCTAGACTAACGAGATCTCTCGTTATACAGCCGTCTTCTATATCTAGACTAACGAGATCCGTCTGTACAACCATCTTTTATATCTAGACTAACGACATCTCTCGTTATACAACCGTCTTCTATATCTAGACTAACGAGATCCGTCTGTACAACCATCTTTTATATCTAGACTAACGAGATCTCTCGTTATACAACCGTCTTCTATATCTAGACTAACGAGATCCGTCTGTACAACCGTCTTCTATATCTAGACTAACGAGATCCGTCTGTACAACCGTTTTCTATATCTAGACTAACGAGGTACGTCGTTGGACAAACGTCTTCAATATCTAGACTAACGAGATCCGTCTGTACAACCGTCTTCTATATCTAGACTAACGAGATCCGTCTGTACAACCGTCTTCTATATCTAGACTCACGAGATCCGTCTGTACAACCGTCTTCTATATCTAGACTAACGAGATCCGTCTGTACAACCGTCTTCTATATCTAGACTAACGAGATCCGTCTGTACAACCGTCTTCTATATCTAGACTAACGAGATCCGTCTGTACAACCGTCTTCTATATCTAGACTCACGAGATCCGTCTGTACAACCGTCTTCTATATCTAGACTAACGAGATCCGTCGTTGTACAACCGTCATCTATATCTAGACTAACGAGGTCCGTCTGTACAACCGTCTTCTATATCTAGACTAACGAGATCCGTCTGTACAACCGTCTTCTATATCTAGACTCAAGAGATCCGTCTGTACAACCGTCTTCTATATCTAGACTAACGAGATCCGTCGTTGTACAACCGTCTTCTATATCTAGACTAACGAGATCCGTCTGTACAACTGTCTTCTATATCTAGACTAACGAGATCCGTCTATACAACCGTCTTCAATATGTAGACTCACGAGATCCGTCTGTACAACCGTCTTCTATATCTAGACTAACGAGATCCGTCTGTACAACCGTCTTCTATATCTAGACTAACGAGATCCGTCTGTACAACCGTCTTCTATATCTAGACTAACGAGATCCGTCTGTACAACCGTCTTCTATATCTAGACTAACGAGATCCGTCTGTACAACCGTCTTGTATATCTAGACTAACGAGATCCGGCTGTACAACCGTCTTCTATATCTAGACTAACGAGATACGTCGTTGGACAACCGTCTTCTATATCTAGACTCACGAGATCCGTCTGTACAACCGTCTTCTATATCTAGACTAACGAGATACGTCGTTGGACAAACGTCTTCAATATCTAGACTAACGAGATCCGTCTGTACAACCGTCTTCTATATCTAGACTAACGAGATACGTCGTTGTACAACCATCTTCTATATCTAGACTAACGGGATCCGTCTGTACAACCGTCTTCTATATCTAGACTAACGAGATCTCTCGTTATACAACCGTCTTCTATATCTAGACTAACGAGATCCGTCTGTACAACCGTCTTCTATATCTAGACTAACGAGATCTCTCGTTATACAACCGTCTTCTATATCTAGACTAACGAGATCCGTCTGTACAACAGTCTTCTATATCTAGACTAACGAGATCTCTCGATGTACAACCGTCTTCTATATCTAGACTAACGAGATCCGTCGTTGTACAACCATCTTCTATATCTAGACTAACGAGATCCGTCTATACAACCGTTTTCTATATCTAGTCTAACGAGATCCGTCGTTGTACAACCGTCTTCTATATCTAGACTAATGAGATCCGTCTGTACAACCGTCTTCTATATCTAGACTAACGAGATCTCTCGTTATACAACCGTCTTCTATAACTAGACTAACGAGATCCGTCTGTACAACCGTCTTCTATATCTAGACTAACGAGATCTCTCGTTATACAACCGTCTTCTATATCTAGACTAACGAGATCCGTCTGTACAACCATCTTTTATATCTAGACTAACGACATCTCTCGTTATACAACCGTCTTCTATATCTAGACTAACGAGATCCGTCTGTACAACCGTCTTCTATATCTAGACTAACGAGATCCGTCTGTACAACCGTCTTCTATATCTAGACTAACGAGATCCGTCTGTACAACCGTTTTCTATATCTAGACTAACGAGGTACGTCGTTGGACAAACGTCTTCAATATCTAGACTAACGAGATCCGTCTGTACAACCGTCTTCTATATCTAGACTAACGAGATCTCTCGTTATACAACCGTCTTCTATATCTAGACTAACGAGATCCGTCTGTACAACCATCTTTTATATCTAGACTAACGACATCTCTCGTTATACAACCGTCTTCTATATCTAGACTAACGAGATCCGTCTGTACAACCATCTTTTATATCTAGACTAACGAGATCTCTCGTTATACAACCGTCTTCTATATCTAGACTAACGAGATCCGTCTGTACAACCGTCTTCTATATCTAGACTAACGAGATCCGTCTGTACAACCGTTTTCTATATCTAGACTAACGAGGTACGTCGTCGGACAAACGTCTTCAATATCTAGACTAACGAGATCCGTCTGTACAACCGTCTTCTATATCTAGACTAACGAGATCCGTCTGTACAACCGTCTTCTATATCTAGACTCACGAGATCCGTCTGTACAACAGTCTTCTATATCTAGACTAACGAGATCCGTCTGTACAACCGTCTTCTATATCTAGACTAACGAGATCCGTCTGTACAACCGTCTTCTATATCTAGACTAACGAGATCCGTCTGTACAACCGTCTTCTATATCTAGACTCACGAGATCCGTCTGTACTACCGTCTTCTATATATAGACTAACGACATCCGTCTGTACAACCGTCTTCTATATCTAGGCTAACGAGATCCGTCGTTGTACAACCCTCTTCTATATCTAGACTAACGAGATCTCTCGATGTACAACCGTCTTCTATATCTAGACTAACGAGATACGTCGTTGGACAAACGTCTTCTATATCTAGACTAACGAGATCCGTTTGTACAACCGTCTTCTATATCTAGACTACCGAGATCCGTCTGTACAACCGTCTTCTATATCTAGACTAACGACATCCGTCTGTACAACCGTCTTCTATATCTAGGCTAACGAGATCTCCCGATGTACAACCGTCTTCTATATCTAGACTAACGAGATCCGTTGTTGTACAACCCTCTTCTATATCTAGACTAACGAGATCTCTCGATGTACAACCGTCTTCTATATCTAGACTAACGAGATACGTCGTTGGACAAACGTCTTCTATATCTAGACTAACGAGATC